>CM021107.1:309550610-309717568 GCA_007115665.2 Sequoiadendron giganteum | reverse complement strand
TCTCATGATATTAATGCTATATGAAGATAAGTTCACAGTATCAGAATTATACTCTGTATGACTCCGTTGCCCAATGGATGAGGCACTGAACAATGTTTATAGCCTTCTCTTGAACAATGGATTGGGAAACAGAGTCATACAGAGTATCGGGAGGTATTTCCTCGTTGTTAGTGGGAAAATTCCATTGCTCTTCAGTGCCGGTAATTATTCTTTGGTCTACCAATACCAAGAATGGTGACTATTCCCTAGAGTGTGTAGGGATTGTGATCTACATCTAGAAGGTGTTCTGATCAGTTATATGGATTTCTTAAGAACACATGTAGGTTTACCCACCTTGGTCCTACAGAGCCAAAAGTGTAGGAGAGAATCAATTCCTAACTGACTCTCGTTAGTTGGCCACTAGTTTTTGCAGTTATCCTTGATAGGGGTTGGCTACCTCTTAGAGAATTGTGATCGCTATGTCGGAAAAAACACCAACACCACCCTCGGTAGAACAAAAGAAACAAGGCCAAAAGAGAAAAAGAACAACTCCCAAGACCCAAACAAAAACATCAAGGGAAAAAAAATGGAAAAAGGAACCCACCCCTAGAGAGGACATCTGCAAGGCTCTAAAACCACCAAGAACTCAACACAAGGGTACCCATAACCAAGACAAGCACCAAAGACCAAAACCCCAAGGTTTTTAAAGATAAGCTCAAAAAAGGGCAAGGCCATAGAAAAGGGCCAAAAGTGCAGGCAAAGAGAGGGTCCCTAATTTTAGTGGTGTGTGTGTGTAAAACTGCACAACACTTCCTAGGTGGGATAGGACCAATGGGTGAAGGCAAAAAGTAATCTAAAGAATAGCTATCACACACAACTGACAGTCTACAACCAGTGTCATGGACAATGTGTACCGAACCTCCATGAGTGAATTTGAAACATTTGTGCATGACTGAGGGAACTACATTCATAGCTACCAGCCAGGGGATACCTAGCTTCACCCTGAAGAGTTCAGACCCCGATATGATATCGAACATAAGGTTTACGGACTTAGGTCCCATGAGGCCGATAAGACAATACTTCCTATAGGAGGTATGAAAAGTATGTCATGTGTGCGGACATTACTTTCAGGTGCATTATATCCTTCCTTATGAAGGAAGTTGATTAACATGATCTCCTCTTTTATAATGTTCACTTGATATGTCACATCAACGAGAACACCAACCATCGTATTCCCATTTATCCTTGCAAGAATGTAGAGAGGAAATGGTTCCCTATTAAAGCCCATCACAGGTCCTACAAAGTGAAGGTGATATCCTTACCACTCCTCATAGGTTGCACAAAGGAAATAGGTTGATTTAGGAAAGAGGCCATCACACACAGTAGACAACACTTCCAGAGAGCCTTCTAAAGGTTACAAGACAAAGAAATGACCCAATTCAGGTTTCATTACACAATACTTCTGGAACCTTCAAACTATGTTTACTAGGGGTTGTAGGTTGGGGGTTGCAAGGTGGAAGCCTCACAACACTCACACTGAAAACACTTGTAGGACATGAGGAAAGGGTCTTTTAGTATCACAAAATGGAACCAAAATGGTTCACATCAGGTTCACCAAAAATGTAAGAGAGGGGGACCAACCACTGCAAGGCCCTAGGTCACAAAAGGCCAAGAGTGGTAGGCTTCCCTAACTTACCTTAGTTTAAGGGATAGTTATGATAGGAAAGATGTGAATGATGAGAACCATGAGATCCTTCGATCACTCTACAAGTCTAAGAGTTGAAAGGAGACTAGGCGAGTCGATCTTTAGAGCAAATTCTATATCTTAGATAGCTCTTTGTCAAAGGGTAGAAGCACGATTATGGGATGACAACATTGTGCATTGGCATCTCACAAGTGCGTTGGCATTTGTATGACCAGAATACCAAAGAGACCAAACATAATGTCTAAAAAGTGGACTAATAGCCTAGTTATGAGTTTTGAGAAGTGAAGAAGAAGATTAAGAAGTGGGAAATGTAAAGATGAATATGATAAAGGAAGTGTATTACCGCAAGGGTTAAAAAGATGATCTCACACAATAATCTTTTCACCAACTTTCTCCAAGATCTCTCCACTTGCACACAGAATAGGGGAAAATGTTAGGGATTTTTAGGGGCCTACCTCAGTCAGACCCCCATTTTGGTCTTTCCACATCCATGGACAACCAATTTTTCCATGATATAGAAATAAAGTGATAAAGAAGAGAATACAAGATAAGTATACAAAAGACACTACAAAACAGTATGTGCTTACTCAACCAAACAATAGAGAAGATGTGGGGATCTTACCACCTCCATCCAAAGCACTCAAGGCTAGTTGAGGAGAGAGATGAGAGGAACTCAATCCTCTATTGGAATGGATTTGTCCTACTATTTCTCTATTGGATTGATGGAGTGATATATTTCTGCAATGAAATGTGAGAAATGTTGTGAAAAAGCTTGGAGTGAATGCTCAAGTGTGAAGAAATTGTGTCAGCTTATGAAGAAGATGAAAATGGAAGAATGGAATGAGAATATAAAGAAGGAAGATGAAAAATGTCCATATTCAGGTTGAACAACCAAAGAAGGGTGTTGCACTTTGACTCCCAATAGGAAATGTAACATCTCTATAGACTCCAGTAGCAAGAATCTGCTAGGGATGTAATTGCGCCACAAGGACATTTGTGCGTTGCATAGGTGTCCGTGACATAAATTCCTCTACCAACACTCAAAATGTATGCCAAATGTGATGTGAACAATGAGCTTATGTGAAATTAAGCCTTCACATTTTTTTTTCTAAAGTGTAAAGGGGTGAAAGGGGAATTTGCATTAGGGGTGAAAATTCGCTCCTATATAGTTGCATCGTAGACTTGGATAACAAAATTACCTCAGATCTCAAGAAAGTTATTGTATTTCTCATCCCATGCCATATGTATTTTCTCTGGAGGCCATTGAAATGTAAGAACTCAGTCAAAATTGTACATGTATCTTGTATATCTTGCATCCATAATTGCGTTGAATTCTTTTATGAAATTATCCAATGCTTGGTCAGTGTCAATTGATTTGTCCAAGTATGTCTTAAGAAGATCAATGTCAACCTTATTATTATCACAAATAAAATATGACAGTGTAGGAACTAACATTTTGAACCTTTCCTTCCATTAATGGAACTCTTTCATCTCCCCATATTATTGTACAATATAAGGGATGATATTTATTTCAATTTTCTCAAAATTCTTAATCTTGGCTTTAGCCTTTGTTGCAAAGGTTTTCATATTTATTGCATGCACCTCTCCTACTAATTTGGACATATTAAAAGTAAGCCAAATATCCTTAGGAGGATTTCTCTCATGTTTAGAGCCCTTATACTTTCCTTGTAGAGCCATCTACCTATGAGCCCACTTATCTATAATAGTTTTAAGTTTCTCTTGATCCTTTGTCATCTTGTTGATGGAATCTGAAATGAAGGCAAATAGGGTTTCTCCAAAATGCATGGGAAATGAACCTATCTTCCTTATTTTATTAGGAAAAAGAGATCCCCTAGGGTAAGATAAACTTTCAACCCTTATGTGAGTCAACCTTAATGGAAATATTGTTGTTTTACTTATGATTGAGGATGGGGTAAATCAACCTAAAATGCACTTTTGGAAGATAAATGTGTAAGAGGGAAATTTGGATTAGTAATTAGCATCAATAAATTCACCAAATGAAATCAAAACAAAAGGATAAAGCACAACCTACTCATGAAAAAATAATTCTGTAGTTGTGAATTCAATAAATGAGGTTAGCAAAATCGAATGGAAACACAAATGAAACCAAACTACACAATATTACCATCCCATGTTAGAGTGTATTTGTGTTGATCTTGATCTATTGGATTGCTCATCAACATAAAGCCCCCATGGTTTGCAAAATCTTGATAATGATGATGATGATCTAAAATAGATGGGTGTTTGTTCAATTTTCTCAAGAATCATACTGGCATGACCTTTCTACGAATTCTCCGGATCAATTATGAGAGGGATGAGGGTTATTTATAAATTTATAAGTTTCAGGTGAACGATCGAGATTCAAAGATGAAATATCAGGATCAACGGTTAAGGTCCATTGAGAGGAAATAGATTGATTAGTTAACTAACCTAATTAATCCAATCAAGGGAATTGATTAGATAATCAGTGGGATTGTATTGAATAATTAGTGGGATTGGAAAATTAGATTGAGTAATTAGTGCAATTACCAAATTGGATTGAGTAATTAATGGACATGATTTGTTCAATCAAAATGTGTGAGGATGATTAATTAATTAAATAATTAATTAATCTTAAGAGGAACATGCAAGATGCATTTGATTTGATAAATAAAATTTTATTTATTAATTGACCATGTTGAGTGAATTTGGGGAAATTGAATGTTGATTTAATTATTTAATCTGGAAGAGGAAAAGTAGATTAATTAAATAATTAATGATAAATATTTAGTTAATTTAGAAGAATAAGTAATGTTAGAGATATAATTAGATAATTAATGTTTATTTAATCAATCAGGAGGAATAAGGTTAAATCAAGTGGTGACATAGTTATTGAAATGAACAAGACAATTGAGACAGGGGGTGAATCAGTTGTAGTAAATTAAACCTTCAAAAACCCTCGACAATAATCAAATCTACAAGCATTCATTAAGTCCTTATTCTTTTAGATTGATTAAACATGAAAGGAAGATAATATAAAATGAAACCACACCATACACATGAGGCCACTATATTTACATGGAAAACCCAAAGAGGGAAAAACCATGATGAGGATTAGCTCACAATATAAGTAATAATAAAACCAGTACAAAGGGGCTCACTGCCAGAATAGGACACACTATCCAAAAGCGCTCATAGCCAAGGCTCACTACCACAGAAAGAATACAAGAAGATAGAAGAATAATGTTACATAGAGAAACACTTCTCAATGCAACAAATATTCCACCACAATTGCTCACACACTTTTTCAATCTCACATGAAAGATATCAGATTCCTTTAGCTCACTTCCTTTAGGAACCCTAACATGAAATTCACACTGCTCTGCTCAATTTCACATCATACACATCACTCACATCAATATTTCATCTATATTTATTCTTACTCTTTCACCTTCTCTCTTGTATCAAAACCATACATATTTATATCAAGTTCTATCTTAGAAACTTTCTCCAATGTTGGCCACTAGCTGTTATACATTCAAATTTGAATTAGTTCAACACCCAAACATTCCCATGGTGGATAAGAATGATAGAAGACCTACATAAATCCTAAATTTGGACCCAAATAGATCCCAACACTCTTAAATATGCTTCTACAAGCCTCACATGTAGTGTTAAACATAAGGTCAGGCAACACCCATGTAAAACACCATAAACATTAAGTACATGCTTCCTTAGATCAAGCCAAAAGTTTCAGACAATATAATTTAATTGAACTCAATCCAAAACAATCCATGAACTACTTAATATTCATCAAATACTTCAACCAAGCTTGGCATCAACAACTACTTTAACTCAGGACAACTAATGACCCTTGTTTGTATATTGATAAATGAAACTTATACTATACTGCACCAAATCAAGTTAAAAATTGAACACTAAAAGATAAAACCATTATAAGCAACTTCCCAAATCTGCACAACCTGAATCTAAATAATAGAGAAACATAAAGAAAATGCATTTCTCCTAGACCATAGAAAACATTACTGAACAAGTAGTTCACACACTAGTGAAAATATCTCGCACTGTACAATGATCCAAAAGCCCAAATTTTAAACATAGTAACCTCTACCAGCCTTGAATAACTTGTAAGATCTACACAGGCATAACATCAACATAGAAAGAATGCAGAGCATAATATCAAATCACACTATAAACATTTTCACAACATAGCTTACTCTACTTATTAAATTTTCTCAAAAGAACTTGGAAACCAAGTACTAGAACCATCATCTCAGCTCATTGCATCCTTCCAACTCATCTCTAGACTTTGCAATAAAAGAATAAATTCATGTACTCACAACACTTCCTCAAGGTCTCAACTACATATGTATAACTTTTTTTCCTCTTTCCATAATTTTATCAATATCCTCAACATCTTCATACCATAGTTGACATCAATGACAACTCCAGTCAGTAGACATCCTATTGAGATCAATGAAAACACCATCATTCTTGCAACGATCTCCCCATTTTTCATTGATGGAAACACAAGATGTGAAAATCCACCAAAGACCACACAAAATTTTTGAACACTCTCTCTCTTTTTCTCTTAGATTAGATAGCCTACACAACATTCCTAAAGCCTTTTTTTTGCACATGATCCTCTCCCCCTAAGTTAGATAAGGGTATGTGCAGGATCATGATGGGCCAAAAAGTGGCGATATGTAAGCCATATGATGGTCCATGTGGCTGACAACTTTTTTTTAACCCAAAATTGATGAAATGAAAAGGGTTTTTAGAGGATATTCTCAGCTTTCCACCAATATAAATTATGATTTACTTTGATTTTAATAAATTATTATTATTCATTTTCTATTAGAATTACGAATAAAGTACTGATTGATAGGCTGATTGAAAAACATCTATAACTTTCAAATGGTATCACATTTTTTGAATCTGAAACATGCGTCACATTCTATGCTTTGCATACTATAGGGTTAAAAAATAAAAAATTGAATTTCATGAATTTTTGATCAAGTTAAGGTGGTTAGACAGACGAGCTTTTATATTTTTTAAAAGTTGTAATAAAAAATTCATAATTAATTATTTACTTGGAAAAAAATTGTAAAAAAATATGAATCACATTGGGACATGAGTCCTCTACTTATATCTAAAATCTTATAAATTTTTTTATCATTTTATTGTGGTTACGGTGGTCAGACAGACACCCACTTCTTATTTTTACCCTGAAATTTAAATACTACTGCATTGAAATTTCAAATTTTCACCAAATAGAATTTTTTTAAAATAAAGGTCTAGTAGTTTAGAAACTACATTCAATTTTCTATAGATTCTATTTTTAAATTTCTTTGAAATAATATAGATAACTTATTCAAATTTTTACGTCAAGTTGTCTAATTCTGATTTTTTGTCTTTTTATTAGCACTTAAGGGCCTGTTTTTTCCATGATGATCCTGCACATACCCATAAGTTATCATTTTTTTACATGATTCTCTCTCCCCCTTGTACATCAATGGAAAAGGATAAAATTATTTGCATTTTTCTCCCTCTTTGATACTAAACCAAAATTACCTTCTTTAAATACTCCTCGTTAGGAGTACACACAACTAAATCAACAACACAATGACAACACATGATACTACCTACTCCCCTTGAGAGATAACCACCAACATCAATCTAGAAAAGAGATAGATCCATAGATACATTGGAATTATGTACCTCTATATGCATCTAGTTCAAGAAAGGAGGGGAAACAACCCCCAACTTCTCCTTAAGATACTCAAAAGTGTCCTTAGGAAGAGCCTTAGTAAATATGTCAACAATATTATCCTTTGTAGAAACATACTCAAGCTTCACTTCATTCTCCATAACCTTTTCTCTCAAAAAGTTATATCTAATAGATATATGCTTTTTCCTTGAATTCATCACTAGATTCTTTGAAATGTTTATTGCACTTTTATTATCATAGAAGATAGATATAGGTTCATCAAATACAATTATGATATCCCTCAATATTTGTCTCATTCATAATACCTATATAGAACATGATGCTACTACAATATACTCAACCTCTGTATTGGATAAATAAATTGAATCTTGTTTCTTACTTAGCCATGATACCAATCTATATCCAAGGAAGAATGAACCACCACTTTTACTTTTCCTATCATCAATACAACCAACCCAATCTACATTTATATAAGCATTTAATGTGAAATCAGTATCCTTAGGATACCACAAACCATAATCCAATGTGCTTATTAAATATCTGAATATTCTCTTCACTTCCAAAACATGTGTTTCTTTAGGATCTTCTTGAAATCTAGCAATGAGGAAAATTACATGCATGATATCTAGTCTAGTAGAAGTTAAATATAACAGTCCACCAATCATAGATCTATACTTGCTTTGATCAGCCTTAGGTGAATTGTCATTTTTTCATAATTTAGAACTAGTCACCATAGGAGTACATACCAATTTGGAGTCATCCATTCCAAACTTCTTCAACATTTCTTTGACATACTTAGATTGTGAAATGAAAATCCCTTTATCAGTATGATTGATCTATATCTCAAGAAAGAAATTCATCTCCCCAAATATTGATATCTCAAATTCTTTCTGCATTTCTTTAGAAAATTTCTTGCACACAGCCTCAATTCCTTCAAATATAATATCATCCACATATACAACTACTATTAGGATTTTATCTTCCTCAATTTTAAAGTAAATATTACTATCTGCGGAGCCCTTGCTAAAACCTTGTTGTATCAAGTATCTGCCCAATCTTACATACCAAGCTCTGTGAGCTTTCTTCAAACCATATAGCACCTTCTTCAACTTACATACCATGTTTAGTTGATCTGGTAACTGAAAACCTTCTAATATATTTTCCTCTTTCATCATAGTCCTTGTAGCTTCTTGAATATTTTTGTTTTTCCTTTCAACAACTCCATTTTGTTGAGGATTTCTAAGGGAAGACAAATGCCTCTTCATTACATGAACTTCACAAAACATGTTAAACTCATTGGAGGTGAATTCACCACCTCTGTCAAACCTCAAATAGTTTATTTCAAATCCATTTCATTCTTGACCATAGATTTAAATGCCTTGAATTTATCTAATGCATTAGATTTCTCTCTAAGAAAAGTATTCCATGTCATTCTAGAGTAATCATCAATCCAAAGCATAAAGTACCTATCACCTTGTAGAATACTCACCCTTTTAGGACCACAAAGATCCATATTCACTAATTCCAATAGTCTGATAGAAGATTGTTCATTTCCTTATAAGCTACTCATTTTTTTTTCAAATTGACAACTCTTGCAAACAACATTGATAGGTTTTGTGATCTTAGGAAAATCTCTCACAACATGAATTGAACTAATTCTTACCAAATTATAAAAATTTATGTGACATATCCTCTAGTTCCATAACCAAATATCATTAATATGTGATATAAAGTAATGAGCATGAACACCCTTAAGCTGATAGATGTTTCCATCTATCCTCTTACCTCAAACAATTATATTTTCGAACCCTTTCCAGATCTTGCATGCTTCATCCTTAAATACAAGATTATATCCTTTGCTACACATTTTTCCAACACTCAAGAGATTATGTCTTAAGCCCTTAACATAATAAACATTTTCAGTATTATGCTTGTCATCAAATCAAAACTCATTGAACCTATTCCACAAATCTTAGCTCCTAAACCGTCTCCAGATTTAACTAATCCCCCATCATATTTTTCAAGTTTAACAAACTTACTTTTGTCTCTAATCATATGATTATAACAAACACTATCAACAACCCAATAATTCTTATCTAATTTGACATGAAAATAAGATACCAAAGTACCTTCAACCTTATCCTTCATCTCTGGAATACTTGCTTGACCTTTAGATCTCCTTCATAAATGCTTTCTAACTTATCCCAAACTTCTTTAGCAGTCTTCAAACTCATAACTTTACCTAATTATTATTTTTAAATACCACTCATAATAATAAATATTTCCTCAACATTGATCTCATGCACCTTGAATTCTAAACTTGTTCTTGGACCATTCTGAGGTGGAGTATATGGATTCTAATAAGCCTTCTCAATATCATATCCCTGAGCAGAAAAATATCCTTCCATCTTTGTCTTCCAGAAAGCATAATCTAAGCCATCAAATCTAGGATATTCCAAAGGAATCTTATTTTCCTATCTATGTTTTATGTAAAATTAAAAGGTGAAAGTTCTAAAAGTAGAAATAGTAGGTCATGGAGGTCTTCTAGACAGTCTAACAAGCTCTCGACCAATGATGATAGTGCAGTGCACAAACATCCCCATGGTGTGTTGGTTTCTTATACGGACCAAATGTTGGTGTTTTTTAAAACCCAAGCGGATTCCTAAAAGATTCTATGAATTTTCCATGTTCAATAATGAAATCCTAAGAAACAATTGGCCAACTTAATGAGAAGAAGCAATAATGCTTACTCTCCTACACTTGGGCTCTGCAAGACCCAGGAGGGTGATCCCACAATGTGCTTTCCTCGTAACTAGAAAATTTAAAAGCATAGTGCATAACAACAGATAAGTTCTCCATCAACGCTGAATAGATGAAATCCTTCCAGAAATTGGAAATTCCTTCAAAGATCCAACTCCTACCAGTAGGGAACTTCAAATACAACAAAGATAGATCAATATGAAGATCATTATGAATAAATGTTCTAAAATCAAATGCCAAAGATGTGAGAAATACAACCACTACTTCAGTATCAGTGCCATATCCTAAAGCACATAGTCAAATGAGAAATAATTGAACTATAAGGAAAATTTCATCCTAAACAGTTAAGATCTATATGAATTGCATTACAATTCATGTATCTATATCAGAAATATATTACTACTTATGAGCCCAGTTGCCAACCTGCATGAACCTACATAATAACCAAAGAATTTAATTGATCCTTTGAACCAAAGCCACAATTATAGTATAGTTCATAGTAAATAACAATGAAAATCAATGAAACTAGTCTTTGACCAATATTTCATTAATAATTCATGCCAAGTATCACAATTGAAGATAAAATAGACTCAAAAGATTATCGTATTTGACAAAAAGATGCTTAAGAACCCCATAATTGAGCAAATTCTCCTATCTGATTCTAAACTTTAAAACATGGACTCAATGTCTACACTCTTTGTATTACAATTTTGCACTCTCAAATCTTGCATTCAATAAAAGACCTTGTACATTAGCTAAAATTACCTTTTATAGAATAAGGGAGAAAAACAAGCTCCAAACTAGAATGTACACATGTCCACACTTGATTGGACCGATATTTTACACATTCCCTTCTATAGTTAAATTTTAATTTTACAATTGGAGGGAATGAATATAAGAAAAATTTTATTTTCAATTGCTGCGGAGAAAAAAATCCGCCTTCCAAAAGGCAACCCATTAAAAGGAAAATCATCTTTAATCATTGCAACACTTAATCCACCTCAAAACTAATCCACATCAACAACCTACACCTTGAGCTGGGAGAAGTATGTGTATATTCAATTGTAACTTCTGAGGCCAAACCTGTACTATACTCGACCAAGTCATACTTCTCCACTTTGGTGCTCATATCCCAAAATCATTAGTGAATACCATCCTCCACAATTCAAATTATGCTTCAGATGGCCACTTGAAAGTGATAACCTCATCTATCTTTTCTCTATATGGTGCATATTTCACCATCATTGAAGTAGCTTCCTTATCAAAATCTTCTAAGAAACTAATAGCAAAGGATAGTTTCTCAAGTGTACCATTAAACATACCAATATCAACGTTCTTGCATATTTCATTTGTCTGGGTTGACATGATGTTATTCATTTTTTCTTTCCAAGCCTGTAAAGGCTTCACCTCATCATAATTATGTTGGATATCTGGTAATGGTGTTAAGTCTACTTCATCATATTTTTCCTTTAATTCTTTGATCTTCATTTCCATAGGGGAAACATACCCCTGAAAATTCTACTCCACAATGTCATTAAAAAATTGATAAGTTGGAATAACCCTAGGATACTTATCCTTCTGATGCTTTTCTCCTACTACCATGAACTTTAATTATTCAGCTGTGGGGCTCCACTTATCCAACAATGGGGTAGCTAATTCTTTATCTCTTGGGAACAACCTAATTTCTTGCAACATTAAAGATTAACTTGCATGGACACTATTTAATTTTCCTTGGAATTTTCTATTCAAGTGTCTCAATACAACATCTACAATTACTGAATTTATTTTCAACATAGATTCTTGGGACTGTTGCAACAATTCTTTATACTCCTCAACCTGGTGGATTAATTTCTCCCTTGAAATCCCTCCTCCTAGGCTAATTTCCCCCTCAATTGCAATGGGCTCATGTCCCATATTATATGGCATGATTTCTAAGGATTGTTCTTGCGAGGGAGGCTGAGGTTGCTCCATTGGTGGATCAGAAACATTATAGCTAGAGCTATTTTTTCCTTGAGACTTCCATGTCTCCATTTGTTGCTTCAGTAATGCTAACTCAGTTTCTAATTCCCCAACTCTTTGTTGAAGCTTATTTTACTCATTAATAAGGTAATTATATTGGCCCCTATGAGTATCTTTGTCCTTGGTCAAATCCTCAATAGTTGCCCTAGTGAGCTTGGAAAAATTTACTGCCCTATTTGTTGCCTCTAATGTTGGGGTATCAAAAACTCTTCTCACTACCAGCTGACCACTGAAATCAGTCAGCTTTCCAACTACTGGCACTAACTCATTTGACCCCAATTTCCGATGAAATCTTTTGATGAAAGCTATATAATTAGATGTATCATCGGGCACTTGTGCGAATTTTCATTTTTTAAAATTTTTATCCCCGATGTTTGTCAGAATTTCGACGAACCATTTTTTTTGTCTATGTTTTGATGAAGATCTTTTGCCAAAATTTTGACAGACTTGCAAAGTTAAATTGTGGCGGGCATAAATTGAAATGAGCTCGAATATTTATTGCGACAGTGTTTTGGTCGATCGTTTTCTTGGGGAAAATCAGAAGAAACTCAAGAAGATATCGCCAGGTTGAGGGTAGTCATTGTCTTTTTCCACAGAATTCATTTGTGAAGCTAGATTTGTAATTCCAGGTTTGAAAATCATATTTTAAAGTAACATCTCATCAGATTTCATTTTCAGATTTTAGACCTGACTTCACAAATTCTTTATAAGGGAATTGTTTATAACTGATGGAAAATTCTTGATGGATTTGGACAAAGATTATATTTGCAAGGTTTCAATTTTAACCCTAATGATTGATTTTTAATAGATTTGGGAGCCATAGCTATATAATATCAAAGATGTTGGTTGTTTTTTTACTTATAACCAAGTTTATCTTCTAGACACATAGCATATAAAATCTCAGATAATACTGCCTTACAATACCATCAATCTATATTCTAACCCAATACTACTTATCAAATACTTATATGAACATAGTCACCTATAACCTCACTCGAGCTGCATTTTGAGAATTTCATTTCCATATTTTTTTGTGCAAGTTCAGTATTCTGATTTTAGGAGTCTAACAGTTGGAAATCATAGTAAAATTAGAATTAATCATTTATGGAATTAGCATTTTAAAGTGTTTTTTGGGGTCATTAACTTCAGACTATCTTCTCTTTTGCAGGGGTGGTTGCATGCCGAATTTTTATGGTGTAAAATATCATAATTATTATATATTGTTACTTGTGTATGATTAAATTTTTTTTTTTTTTTTTTAGACTGCAGGAATCGGTCGGGTATCCATCCCCCTATAAACTGCAGTGAACCTGGTAAACTTTTTTCACATGACCGGTGGCGCTGGCGCGACATGCCCTCCGGTACCACGGGTTTGGGGGAAGACTAGACCTCGTGACCTCTTGCCTGCAACAGGATGCTTTAGCCAATCGAGCTAGGACCCCCGCCCTTGTGTATGATTAAAAATTATTGGAGTGTGAGTTTGATATTTTTTGAAGATCTAAATATTCAAGCTTGGTAAAGAAAAATCATGTTAGATAATATTAGCCCAGAACAAAATGAAGAGTCACTTGATAGATTGTGGGATAGATTGAAAAGAAAGGGTGATGAGAAATATTATTGTCCTTGCAATAATTGCAAGGGCTTAAAGACGAGAAGACTTTTAATCACAATAGCTAAGAAATATTGTAGGTAACATGGTCACATTGAAGGGGGGCATGGTTATCGTCCATTGGTAAGTTGTTTATTATATGTGTTTATATTGATTGAATTTGTAAATGTTTATATTGTTTTAACATTTGATATATATATAAAAAATCTCTTGATCATGATCATGGTTTATTTGTGTCTATCATTATTATAAAGGTGGGGCACCCTAGGGCACATGATATGGATTATCATGGCCTGGAGAATGTGGTTTTGCAAGTGAAGGAACATGGAGCTGTGAATATCGAAGATGAAGTTAATGATCCTGTGGAAGAAGATGATCTTGCGCTAAAAAACACAATTGAAGATGATGGTACAAATACATTGATCCATGACACATGTAGTGGCATAGCTGATCATGTTGATCGGGATGACTTTGATGATGTTCATGATTTACCTATACTTGAGAAGGCATACGAGCCCCTTTATGAAGGCTCCCAAACAACTCTTCTCTCTGTTGTATTGTTGTTGGTGAACTTGAAGGTTATGAATGGTTTATCCAACATAGCAATCTCACAGATGTTAAGGTATGTCATATATGTCATCTTTTTTCATCCATTTTAATTGTTGTTAGTTCATCGCTAGTAAATAAAGGATGAAGTATGTACCATTAATATTCTTTATATTAAGAAATTATTTTTTGTTGTAGATTGATTGGTGAATTTTTGTTACCACCATCAAATATTTTACCTTTCTCATACCGAGATTTATCTGGCATTATGAAAGATATTGGAATGGAGTATTAAGTAATAGATGCATGTCCCAATGATCATATTATATATCATAAACAACATGAATTTTCAACAGAATGCCTAGAATGTCATATCAGTAAATATCGATTAGATTAACTAATAAAAAAGGTGCCTCACAAGGTTCTTCTCTATATTCCCATTATTCCACGTATGCAACAATTATTTAGGTGCGAAAGCTTAGCGTAATTTATGGATTACCATGCATGAAATAGAAGTGGAGATGACATTCTTCGAATGCCTACGGATGGTTTTTCATTTAGGGACATGGAGGAAAAATGGCCACACTTTAAAGAAGAACCTCATAATCTCAGGCTTTCATTGGCAGCGGACAGTGTCAATCCATTTGGAGAGCTGAGATCTATTTACTCGGTGTGGCCTGTTTTTGTTATCAACAATAACGTTCCTCCATGGATGTTAATAAAGAGGGAGCACATAATGTTGGCAATGATTGTTCTAGGTATTTGTTTACATCAATTTTCTTTAACGTAGTAGCATCTCATTTGTCTTATTTGTTGCATAATGACTTATATGTTTTTTCATTTAATAGTAATGTACATGAATTTATATATATTGCAGTAAAATGGTTATAATAATTATGTAATGTTTATGTTCATTCAACTAGGTAAGTACCAAGTTAAAGATATGAGTGTATATATTGAGCCTCTTATCGACGAGTTACTAAAGTTATGGAATGGCCTGACTATGTATGATGTATCTAGACCAATAGGACAAAGACAATTTGAATTCCATGCAATGCTTGTATGGACAATTCATGATGCCCCAGAGCTAACACATTTTTCTGGTATGTTATAACATTTGACTGCATGACTTTAATGATATTTAATTTTATGAAGTAGATATCATGCATGTTTTTTAAATAATCTATTCATTATACATAATTATAAAAATTGACATATTTAATCCAATTATATATGATAATTTGCAGGTCTTCAAACAAAGGGAAAATTTGCATGTCCAATTTGTGGTCCAAAGATGAAATCTCGTTGTTCAACAAGTTTAGGAAAGTAGGCGTTTGATGAGTATAGGCACTTCCTCCATAGAAATCATAAGTATCAAACTACTGAAAAACATCTTTTCAATGGGAAAGAAGAGACTACATCAAAACCGCGAAGAATGACACCTCGCCTATGGAAGTTGGAATATAATAGAATTAATCGTCAAGGTTATACATCGGATCAAATTGTTTATCTATCATATATGATATGTTTTGAATTTATATTTTTATATTGTGTTGTGTTTACTCATGTTGTAATTGACAATGATTGTCGTTGTTAATTTGTTTAACTTATATGCTTCATGAATGTCGCCAAGGCATTAATGGTCGACTTCCATAGGGACTGAAAACTTATCCTAGATAATTTAGTAGGTTTCCCTACTATGAGTAGCTACAAATTGTGCATTTGTTTGATACAATTCATATTGGAAAGAATATGATAGAAACATTATGGAAAATATTGGATGGAAGGCATGACAAAGAAAAAATTATCAAAATTTGTAGTGACATTCAGGAAGCCAATCATGCAATGAAAAATGTCATTCAAGTAAATAGTGATGGAAACCAAATTAATATAAGTCCACTTCCTTGGTTATTAATGGAGCAGCAAAGCAATGCTATAAAAGAAGTCATACGAAAAATTCAATTTCCCACAGGATTTACTGTGAACATAAACAATATCATAACAAAGAAAGGTGAATTTGGGTCAGGAATGAAAACTCATGATTTGCATACCTTTATTAAGCTAATTATTATAGTATATTATATATATTTGTATACTACATGTACTTTTCAGTGTATTATGTTTACTACTTTTGGGAAAATAATGAAAAGATCATTTTATAATTGTTGCAGTACATTCTACCTCTATCTCTCCCAGACAACTTCGAAAACAATGTCAAGCAAGTTATATATGATCTTGGAAAATACATGAGGTAAGTAGTGATATTTGTTCAATTCGTTGTATATTTAACTTATATCTCGTTAATATATTTGTGCCTTGAATCACTTGTAGATGACTATCATCTAAAGCAATCCATAAAGAAGATATAAATTATTGGAAGAGAAAAATTCCTCATCTAATGTGTGAAATGCAAAAGTGTCTACCTTCGACATTTTTCAATGCACAAGAACACTACGTCATACACCAAGTTGAGGAGATTGAATTGTGTGGACCTATACACACAAGGTCAATGTGGATGGTTGAGAGGCACTTGAAATTTTTGAAGGCTTTGGTTAGACAAAGAGCACATCTCGAGGGTTCTATGGTGGAGGGATACATGGTATACTAGAGCATGGTGAACATTACTGAATATCTTCCTAATTTTGCAGCAAAGATCCATGTAGATCACATTTGGGATCCCATCTCCATTAACAAATTCGAAGGGGAGTACCTGATGGGGAAAGGTAGATTGAGGAAAGTGACAAGTAATTATAAGATGATCATGGAGATTAATTAGAATACATTTTACATTTGGTTTTTATGTATATTGTACTTATTTAATTATTAATCTTCAATATTCATCAATTATAAATTAAGGTCGTATACCGTGGTAATTAACTAATTATACGTCATTTGTGAATTTCAAATTTTTTTGATATAGTTGGTCGAGAGTGGGATGCACTACATTTGTATGTCACAAACATTCTTGATTGAATGATGGTATGGATTGAATGATGTCAACAATCTGGTCGTGCATTAACATGGGAAGGTGTGGCTTCATTGGTTAAAGAAGCTCATCGTAATGGAGATTCCAATGTTATACCAAGGGAAATTGATTTAGCATATGGTTTAAGAGATAAAAAGGTATGCATAAATATATTAATCACCCATATTATTTAATTATTTTCAATTATATTGATGTATATATATGTTGAGATTTTTTTCTTTGCATACATTCGGCCAAGAATAAATATGTTTATCAACTGACGATATTGCAATAAGTTTTACATGTTTGAAATATTGTAGGTGAAACACCACAAGGCTATGTGGTGCAATGGTCATAAATTCCGAATCAAAAAGTTGGATGACACAAAGAAAACTTGTGATTCTAGGATAACTATAGTCTTCCAGGTGACTAATATTTCATCTAGAAGTGACATACATCTAGAAGTCTCAGAAAATCAATACTATGGGATTTTGGATGATATACTTGAGTGTGACTTTAAGTCCTCCAAATTAGTTTTGTTCGTCATCCTATGGTACATGCTACAATTGAATGAAAATGGTCCCGAGAGAACTATTATTGAACATGATAATGGATCTACCATGGTTAATACAAGGTATTTTGAGCGAGTTGGAAATGAGCCCTATGTTCTTCCAAGCCAATGTGAGCAAGTATTTTACTCAGAGGTTCTAGGTAAAGTGGGTTGCTCATATGTTGTTAGAAATGATCCAAGAGTAAGGCCAATAAAGTATAATGTGGTGGAAGAAGAAGATACTGAAGAAATAGAAGATGATGTAGATGATGTGCCTGACGAAGATGTCAAAAAGGAGGAACTAGATCATGATGATGTAGGAGTCAATGTTCATGAAGATGATATCCGTGTGGATGATGAAATTATTGAAACGGATATCAATGATGATAATGATGATATGACCAATCCTTACAATGTTGAATCTAGATCGGATGATACAGACAAAGAGTTGGATGAAGAAGAAGATCAATGAAATTGAAATGTATGAGTTATGTGATTGTATTATCTATTTGATATTAATTTCTTGATAGAATTATATTTGACTTATGCGGTTACATAATTAATTTATGATATTTTTAATTTTAACTATATTTGAATTATATTAGAATATGTTCAGTTAACAGATGTAAAAAATAAAATGGATAAACCAAAAGATGAAAGCATGAGACAACTGCCTTGTTGGGTGTATGGAGTCTAATGAAGATCTATAAAAGTGTAATCTATGATGGCAATAATTTAAAGTGTTTGGCACACAAATGTAGTTTATAACTTTTATAAATGTGCAAGTAAATGACTGACAAACTCTACTTGAGATAGAATGACAATCCTAGTTATATGATTCTTCTTATTGATCCAATTAATACTCTTTAGTTACTATGATTGACTAGAAGGGTTTAATCTTTACTTGAAAGAACCAAATAATCACATCACACAAATACAACAAATGTGTATCGATAAACTGAATATATATATGCTTGATATATCAATTTAAACAACAAAAAAACATCAATAGTATCAACTAATTGGAGCATGAGATGATTACAACGACATTTCACCACTTAAGATAGTCATTTAATTTGCAATTTGGCAGCAAGCTCTAAGCTAAGACAAACAGACACAAAACCTTACAAACACATACGATTTAGGCCAGTGCCATATACTATTGGGGAGTCGAATTCACAAATATTTAGATTTCCATAACAGGTTCAAACACATAACATATAAGATCTTTGACAATATTGCATTACAACAGTGTCAATTTATATCCTAACTCAATACTTCTTATCAAATCCCTTTACAAACATATCCATCTATGACTCCATCCAAGCATTTTAATTTACTGGTGTAGGAGCACCCATAGGTTGCCATAGGTTGTTTAGGAGGTTGTCTTGGACAACTTTATCTAGGACAACTAAGCAACCTAATTTAGTTCATTTGTGTGTGAGCCTTAGTGGCATTTTTGTTGTGAATTGATCAGATGAAGGTCATGTTGACCATAGAGTGGGTGTCATAGGGTTTTAGCTCAATATGAGGTTTAGGACTTTTAGGACTTTTGAAAATTTCCTGAAATGATTGCTCAATTGAAGCTACAAGTGACCAAGAAGAGCCCAAGGAAGAGGATAACTGATTTGGTGACCCTATTTTTGGGATGCCTCGACATTGGAGTCAGGTTGGAAGCATTTTCTATTGTTTAAGTTTTTGAATTCAAGAGAAAGCAAGTGTGATTGTGTGTGAAATTTCTGGTTTTTGCATTGAAGTGATGTTTTAATGGATTGATTTTGGCACTATAATTGGTGTAGGATGTAGATTAGTTGTTCTTCGAGAATTTTGTGGCATTAGATAGTTGGTTTTTTTAGTTTCAAGCATAGTTTGTAAGTAGTTTGTTTTTTATACTATTGCTGGTCTGAACCAGGCAGTTTGTAAAGAATAGAATGTTAGTTCACTTTCCCACTATAAAAATTGTATGGCCCTTTGGGATCAGTGACTAGACTCCATGTATGTACATATAGTATAGTTTAGGGCCTTTGAAAGTATAGGAGTTACTGTGAAAGTCTTGTCCAAGGCGAGCCAGGGAAGAGTCCGGCTAGGAAGACCATAGTGTAGAGCACTTGATTTGTAGGGGTGTCAATTTCCTAACAAATTACCTTTTTAAGAAGGAAGGTATGAGTCCTACCAAGAAATGGTAAGGAGAAAGAATCTCTATCAATCCATTTAGTGAGGGAAGAGCTTAACAAGTTGCAGATAATCCAAGAAAGGGATTAAAAGGCCTAGTGTTGCTCATTTTTTAGGTTAGGGCTTTATACGGTCAGTTGAGACCCAAGACCCCAAAAATCCTTGAGAGGTGGGCATATGAACCAGGAATCCCAAGAAAAGATTGGGGTGTTCTTTGGAAATACTTTGGAAAAAAACCTGATTTCTCGGAGAAGGAGGCCTAATAGGGCTAGTAGCCTTATAGGCCAAATAGAGGGGTTTGGTGAAAGCGACCTACAGATGGAGCTAGGTGGACCCCTAATACCCTTAGTAGGATGGATTGAAGACTTTTGAAGCACCTCCACACCTCTATAAAACTAATTCAAGAATTTGGAGGGTAGTAGCCTTTAGGGTGGATTAAGGGCTAAGGCTAGTGCTACAAGATTGCACCAAGCTTTGACTTGGTAGGAGGAGCTTAATTGATAGTTGGGTTGGCAAGGAGAACTAGGGGATCCTAAGAAGGAAAAGGTCCTATAGGTTGCAAGGTGGAGTAAGACACCCTAGAGGTCTTCCAAGCAAGACCTAGAGCATGAATCAATGATTGATTCATCCAACCTCCCTATCATTTACTCTTTGAATTAAAGAAAAAATGGAAATCATACACACGATAACAATGAGATGAACACCATAACCCTTGATTATATTATTCAAAATTGTGATATGTTTATACAAATGAGAGCCATGAGCTCTAAATATATCATTATAACTCAAATGCTAGTACTGTCATGAAACATCAAACCTTCATGTTGTTGGAACTGTGAAATTTTGACAAACTCATTATTTCTTCATGATTATTAGTCTCCCAAAAAAGATTCATAATGCAGACATAAAAATCCTCAGATAGCATTTTTTACCAAAATATGATTTAAAATTGTGCCATAACGCCCCATAAATTTCATTTGACATTAAAATCTTTACATATGAAAATATCGACATAAGTTGATGCAGGTCTCATCGATGATAATATACATATCCTAAATGTATCAACAAGACATTAGAAGGGTCACACTGATCAAGTTATACACAGAGAGAATGCGGGTTTGTATATCTTATCGACAAGATAAAAAGCTAAATTACCTTTTGCCGATTAGAGTAATGTAAAGTCTATCTGAGAGACTTTGGTCATCAAAGAGAGATTTTAAAACACTGCCCGAAGCTTTATTAGTCTTGCCGATAAAGCAAGGGGAGGACTCATTCGATGAGACAAATGATGCTGGGGAGAATTCAAAAAGTCTTACCGACCCCTCAAGTTACACCGACAAAACTGAGCATACAAAGATAAAGGGTGTCAAGAAGACAATGTGCATGGTCTCGCCGAAGAAAAAGCTTATCGGTGAGACATGTCACCGCAGGGAGATCTAAGAGACATCACGGTGAGTATTGTTTTGTCAGAAAAACAAATACTTGGTCATGGTGACATAAGTCAATAAAGTGAGCATCTCCGTGAGACAAAAAGCTTTCAGAGTAAGGTGAAGAACTGTTGGCCCGATTCATTAAGTTTGGGCGATAGTTGTTTCGGTGAAGGTCATGGCGATAAAAAAGCAGAAAGAAAGAAACTATCAGGGAGACTTGTGATGTCTAGGAAATTGCAAGATGTCTTAGTGGATGGGTGAACTTCAAATAGGTGGATCGACCAGAGGTTTGAAATTTCTTACCAATGTGATCTTATCGGTAAGACATTAGATGGGTCATACTGATAAAATTATACACTAGGAGAATGCAGGTTTGTTATTAATTATTGACAAGACAAAAGGTATCGGCGTGATGGTGTGAGGTCATATCGAGCTAGGTTACCTTTTGCTGATTGGAGAAAATTAAAGTCTATTGGAGAGACTTTGGTCATTGGAGAGAGATTTCAAAACACTGGCCGAAGTGCTATTGCTCTTGCCGATAAAGAAAAAGGAGGACTTAATCGGTAAGACAAACGATGCTGAGAAGAGTTCATAAAAGTCTTATCAACCACTCAGGTTACACCAACAGAATTGAGCATGCGGAGATAAAGGTTATCAATAAGATGATGCTCATTTTATTGCCGCAGAAGAGGTGTATTAGTGAGACATGTCACCACGAGGAGATCTAAGAGACATCATAGTGAGTATTATTTTGTCAGCAAAACAAATTGCTTGGTCTCAGCGACATAAGTCGATAAAGTAAACATCTCAGTGAGACAAAGTACTTTCAAAGTAAGGCACAAAACCTTTGGCCAGATTCATTAGGTCCGAGTGATATTTGTTTCAGTGAAAGTCATGGCGATATAAAAAGAAAAAGGAAAGAAACTATCGGGGAGACTTGTGATGTTAGGGAAACTGCAAGACATCTTGGCGGATGGGTGAACGTTGAATAGGCGGATCAGCTAGATATTTTAAATTTCTTGCCTATATGAGCCCTGATGTGACAGCGAGAATTTCACAAAACAAAACTTGCAACATTCATGTCTCGGTAAAGACATTAATGGCACCACGAAGTGTAGGAGATTTTGCATATTAGGGTATGATGAATTGAAATCATTGTGTCACATAATTCAAAGCGAAGGAGAGCAAGGGAACCAATAGAGCAATTAAGGCATTCACCTGGCTTGAGTTTGCAAGAAAGTTACAGTAAGTTTCTCATCCTCTCAGAATTTGTAAAAATTTGAATTATGGAAGGCACTGGTTCAGGAAAACTAAAGGGAAGAAAACCCGGGGAGGGAAGCCAATCAAAAACAAAAAAGCAAAAGACTGAGTTGCAACGAGAAGGTATTGAAAGGAAGCTAAATCAAGACCTCATAGACCAGTTACCTAGTTTTGGACCTAAATCTAGGCATTCTACACAGCTCAAAGTGGAAGTTGACAAATTGGATGACAAATGCAAATTTATAGGTGATGTTTGGACTCCGATTAGAGGCTATGAGTAATTCAATTTCCATTACCATAGGAGAAATCACTTTGAGCCAATATGCAATCCATGGAGGCTCAATTTAGGGAAATTAGTGTGCTATAATGTTTTTATTGACGTTGAACTGCTAAAATTGTTGGCCAGACACTATAATTCAAAAAACAAAGCTATATGTGATTTATCAGGGAATCCATTGATACATGTATCTGAGAATGCAATTGTTGAGGTTTTCGGAATGGAGGGAATATGCAGTGAGAAAGTAGTGAGTGAAGAGCTCGATAGTGATTTCAGAAGGATGGACACCATTTATAAAGGGTGGAGGTTACCTCTACACAAAATTAGGTGTCATGGGAAACCTACTCCAATGGAAGACAGTGAGGGGCTACCCTTTCACATAGACCTCTTCGAACCTTACCTAAAATATACTTACTACTCAGTGGGATAGGTATTAGGGATGGAGGTACCTGAGCATATGGTGGTTGTGCCCATGGTGATTGCTGTAGACATTCAGTATCAGAATTCTAAATCATTTGACTATGTTGCACATGTTTTTAAGGAGCTGGATGCAGGTTTGATGGTGATAAAGAGTGGTGCTTTTGTTCTCCATCTCAGAAATTACTCACTGCTGATGCACTTAGTGTTGTAGTTAGGTTTATGGCCCCAGGAGCTGAGGATTTCATAATCTGACAAGGAAGGTAGGCCATTGCCTATTCAATTATGGACTACTATTTGGGATAGCATGTTTGCCAATTCAAATTTCTTGCATTTTGAAGAATTCTTTGTGAAACACTTGTATAGATTTTTTAACCATCCTTGTGATTATTCTTTATCTGAACAAGTAAAAAGTTTTCTTAGGCCTAGAGATTACAATCGACCAATTAACCACAATTGGGGGGATTGGTATTGCTTAGAGAATGCCACAATGATTAGGGTTTATGGCTTTGAGGATACACCTTTCATTCTGCCCAAAACTATCCCGGATAGAATTGCATAACTAGAAATTGTTAGGAAAATGGACTACTCCAGTGTTATGAACTTAAGTTCATATGGGAAATAGGCTTTTATGCCCAGCACATTATGTTTTAGTGATTTCACTATATTAGCCAAGGAAGGTTATGATCTGATTCTGGACAAATTATTGCATTACAACATGAGAAGAGCACCAGTGAGAAAGAACTTTGATCCAGATGGGTAAATCCACTCTGCCAGAAAAAAAATAAATCTCTGAGGGTACCATCATGTGCCCTTTAAATCTGATGACATAATCCAAAACCTGGAGGTAGAGGAAGCTGAAATTGTGATTGAAAAAAATAATCAGGAGTTGGTGGATGCTGAGTTGTTATCCTCCATTAAGGGGATTTCAAAAATAGATAGGCCACAAAGCTCATATGGGAAAGTTTCAAGAATGAAGACTCAGGACTATGCCTATGTTGCCAGAGAAATAGATGTTGAGGAAACCATGGATGTAGATACAAGACATGAAGAATATAGGTCTTTCATATCAGATGATGAATTTATAAAGACCTTGGAGTTTAAGACATTTTTATATAAGCAAAAAGGGAAAGAGATAAGGGGATAGGTTGACAATGTCACTCCAAGGAATGAGGATCAACTGTTAAAAAGCTTAAAGGATGAAGTAGACAAAGAGATGATTGACATGACCCCTAAAAAGGGGAGGGAGCTGCTTGAAAAGGCAGGTGTTATGATTTTTCTAGGTTTGCATATGAATTACGCATTAGTTTTTGATAATTTCTTAAAAGATAACAATGTTACCCACAAGCTCGGTATAAAGAAGGTGACAGAGGTATACTCAAGATCAAGATACAATCCTAATGATGAAACAATGATGATTTGGGCCTTGTATCATCCTCACAAGAAATCAATTGTTATTGATACTGAAAAGGCATTCAGACATGTCATGACCCTGAAGGTTGGGGAGATTGATCCTGTAGCAACTATGGATATTGGGATAAATATAGCCAATTTGAATAAAGCCCAAATCCAAGAATTGATAAGGGAAAGGGAGATATACAAAACCAATAATGAGATGATGTTGAGAGAGAATGAACGCTTGAAAGACTTGGTAGGTGGTGTAACAGAACCAACAAGCATGTTCACTCAAGGTGAGATTTCACAGAAAAAAGACTGTTGGGAAGGGTCAACTACATACTCTCAAGGGAGAATGGATGCATTTGCTGCAATAATAAGAAAAAGGTAGGTTGTTTTAACCACTTGGTTAAATAGACTCTAGGGAAAACATTCATAGTACGTAGATGCAATAAAGGAACATAGGAGAGTGGATAGCAGAATTTAGGAAAGAATTGAGGAATTGGAGTAGAAGGACACTCCTAGTAATGAAGAGATTTAAAATGCCAATTGTATTATGGATAGGCATTCTGAATTCTTTGAGGAGTTACAAGGGGATATGCAGGGATTGACAGAGGCTACTGAAGATAGATTAACCAAGTTATGTGATGATGAAGGGAAAACGAAGGAAGCGACTACATGGAAAAGTGAGTGCAAAACAATACTCCAAGGGATACTGGAGACAACCACTATGAAAGATGTGATATTAATTGCAGCATGTGAGCAAAATGAGCGAATGATAATGATGGAGATTGTGATCCGCGATGCGTTGGGAGATGCCAACACTCATGAGCACGAGGATTATATGAAGCATATGTCTGCAGTCAATTTGTGGCTTAATTAGTTAATAATGGATTTGTTAAACCTTTTATGCTTTAAACCTTTTTGAAAAGGCATGTCCTTTTGTGAATTGATGTATAAGTATCCATTGTTGGATAAATTTAAAGGGGTAGAAGATAGAATTAGAATAGGATAGACTACTATAAGCATTAAATTTTCAGAAATGATGACATTCAAGGAGACAATGTTGCATGTATGAATTTTGAAGGAGATAATGAAAGACTGTTGATTTAGTGGCTTCATTCTGGTATCAATTGTTTGTTGGATTCTTGCGATTATTTGATTTTCTCCAATCTGATGTTTCTTGGTCGTTTAAATTGAAGTATCAAGTATATATTCGATTTATCAATACACATTTGTTGTTTCTGTGTGATTTGGTTTATTGGATTCTTTAAAGAATAATTAAAATTCCTTTCAATAAATTACAGTAATCTAGGAATGCCATTTGGATCAGTAAGAAGAATCAGATAATTAGATTTGATATTCTGCCTCAAGTAAGGTTTATCAATTACACTCTTGCATGTTTATACCAGTTGTAAACTCATAGTTATATGCCAAACAATTAGAGGACCTGCTAGATAGAAACCATTCATTAAAGGCTTTCATTCGACTCCATTTTACCAAATAAGGCACTGGTCTCCCTTATTTACATTACATTAGTTTTATTCATTTCATTTAACATCTCTTAATTGAACATATTAATTCATACCTTGATATTGCATATACAATTTATACCAAAGTAGGATCATATCTTTCCACTGTTAAATTTCCATTTGTGGATAGTTAGATCAAGTAGGAAACATAAATTAAACATATTAATTTAGTATAAGAGTCAACCAATCATAAGGAAAACATAATATGAAGATGAATTTTCTCAAATCTTGTGGTTGTAGATGCCCTTTTGAAATCTATGCAAAATGTGGGAGGATAGACAAAGCTCATGAACTATTTGACACAATGCCTCGAATAATTGTAATCTCATGGAATACACTCTAATTAGAAAAGTCTCATCACTACCCTCATAACAATCTATCAATTTGTTTTAGTGTCTATTGTGTTATACCCAATTTGGGACATGGGGTATAACAAAATAAACACTAAAATAAATTGAGAGATTACAATTCTTTGAGACATTTTGTCAAATAGTTCACAAGCTTTTTCTATCCTTCCACATTCTGTATAAATTTTAAAAGGGCATCTACAACCACAACATTTGAAAAAATTCATCTTCATATTATGCTTTGATGGATGTCTATACCTTGTTCCAAATCTCCCATATTAAGGAAACCAATAAGGATTTTGGTGAAGGTTGTGGAATTTTTCTTTGCATCTACCAATTGCATTTGTTTGAAAGTTTCTAAAACCTTTTCAACAAATCCATTATGTGTATATTCTAAAATCATTATAGTACACAATTTCACATTTATTTGGCTTTGAATCTACCAATTGTATTTTCTTGAATTTCCCTACAATATTTTCAATGTAGATCTCTTTTGTGGATATATTATAGTCCTTGTAGTCCACATCACTTTGTTTTTTGAATAAAACTATTACCATATATTTCTTATTTATGTTCTTATTTTGCGTACATGTTTATAAGTTTGATATTACAATTAATAATATTAATTTTGGCAAGACATTAAAAGATTTTGTTGATTTTAAAAATATATGCATCCCAATGTAAAAATGCCAACAATGGAAGCAATGATTGTAACACATAATTTTTTATGTAGTATCCAATTCAAAGGATCATGTTACAATTTAGGGTTATGATTGGGTATTTAATTAGGGTTGGGATTTAGTGTTTGGGTTAGTGTTAGGTTTAGAGTTAGGGTTAGGGTATTGAAAAATAATGTTAGGATTAGGGTTAGATTAGGGTTTATGTTTTATGGTTAGGGTTAGATTTAGAGTTTTGGTTATGGTTGGGACTAGATATGAAATTAAGGTTAGGGTTTAGGATTACAATTAGGGATTATAGTATTAGGGTTATATCTAGAATTAAGTTTTATGGTTATTGTTATGATTAAGGGTTGTTTTTATATTTGGATTAGAGTTGGGGTTAGGATTAGGGCTAGGGATAGGGCTAGGGTTAAGTTTAGGGATAGGTTTAGGGTTATTAGAGTGAATGCAACTAGTTAATAAAATAAAAAATATTTAGAGTTAGGGTTGGGGCTAGATTTTTAGTTGTGGTTAGGGTTATAAAGATAGGATAAAGGTGAGGGTTAGGGTCAAGGTTAAGGTTTTGAGAACAAGGGTTAGGTTATGATTTGGATTACCCTAAACTCTAACCATAACCATAAACCTAATCCAAAACCTAACCCTAAAGAAAACACATAACCTAACCCTAATTGTTGTGTTTGAGGCTAGGCTCAAACACTATATAACCTAACCCTATATAACCTAACACACAACCTAGCACTAGAAAAAATTCTTCTCCCAAGCAATATACTCTACTTCTATTCATGCCTACTGGAGTTGGAACATTCAACATTGGTGCTTCAACCATTCATTCAAAGCTAAGAATTTGAATGCAGCGTTCATTTGTAATATAATTATTATTTTGAGTGTGTTTGTGTGTAGATATAAGTTCTCTTGACTTTTCCAATATATTTTGTATGCTCTATTAGCCATGAATTCATGATTAATTTTCCAATTTCGACACTAATTCTTACTAACTTTGCAAATGGTAGCCTACTTCTACTTAAAACTTGTGGTAATTTCATTAATCTCTTGCTACCTCTGGTGTTGAATTGGACTAGTTATGTCATCTAGGATTTTCTCCTCAAATTTTTTTACTTTTCTCAAAAAAAATTTATGATGTTTATACTTGTATTACCATGAATGGACATAAATTTGAGGATTTTAGGTGTTTTCATTCAATTTTTCATGTTTTCCCCTTAGCTCCTACTTTATGTGTGTTTTTTATGGAAGCCTTTGGATATCTTTTGGCTAATAGTATTTCATGGAACATTATTAAAGGTGCTACTTTTCATAACTCTATAGCCCAACTATTCAATGGTCATTTTTCTAATGACTCCTTTCTCACTCTCTTGGAGGACAAATGTGACATTATTTAGGATATTCAATGCCTAGATATTTTTTGGAAAGCTTTAAGGTCAAATATATAGTGGCATAAAACTCAATGTTATAGGAAATAATTCTTAGCCAAGCCCAATTTGTTCAATTCCTATGGATAGAAGGGGGTTGATCATAAGGAAGTGTTGAGATTCCTAAGCATCTCTTTTACCTTTTAGGTTTCTCCTTCCTCTTTAAGGAAACATATCATTTCTAGAGCTGAGAAAAATTGTCATATTAAATTATGAAGCCCCTTTCTTTGGAAAGGAGATTCCATGTGTGTTCAAAAATTCTTGTTGCACACATTTCCATTATTCATGTTGCTAAGAACCTTGCAAATCCTCATGTTTGAAGATTGAAAAAATCCAAAGGTATATTTTATGGCCTCCCTTTAACCAAGGAAAATGGTTTCACAAAGTATCCTAGGAGTTTTATTATTTCCCTCATGACTATAATAGGCTTGGATTACATTATATTCACTACTCTATATGGAGCCATAATAGGATTTGCTTGCTTTATATTCACTACTCTAAATGGCGCCATAATTTTAAATCTAATTAACATACTCTAAAAACTAACTAAAGCAGGTTGTAGCTCGTCAAATTGGACAAGTGAAAGGTCAATACCAGTGCTAAGGAAGAGTTTGGAGGAGTGAAAACAAGGTCAATACCAGCACCAACGAAGAGTTTGGAGCTAAAACAAGGTCAATACTAGCACCGAGGACGAGGTTGAGGGAACTCAGGGAAAATCAATGACCAAGGGACAATGAGTACTGTAAGTTTGGCACCCCCATTCTCTTTAACCTGCAATTTTCATGCCTAGTTTCCAAAGATCTTCTCATACATTGGCCCCCCCATTCTTGTAAAATGGTATAAGATAAGACAAAGAAAGTAAAATAGCTTAGTCCTTCACATTTTTATAGTGATTACTAGAGGCACATAGACCAATTCTTCATAATAGAAGAATTTGATCATACTTTTCCAATGATGGCATTATGAGAAAACCTTAGGTTAAATGAATAATTCCTAGCTAAGTTCTTGAAATCATGTCCAACCATATAAGAGAAGACCATTGCTATGTGTACTTGGATAACATGGAGAAAGGCTCTTTGGGCTCTTTCATCAATCTACGTATTGTTAAATTTTAACACCTAAAAGTGAGAATGAAGAATCTTTCCTAGAATGCTAGCCAATTATGCTTCTCAACACCTAGATTACAAAATCCTTGTCAATATCATTTCCATCATAATTAAACCTATTGCTTGAGATATAGTCATAGAGGTAAACAAATTGGCTTTATTGATAGTAGATACAGTCTAGACAATTCAATCCTTGCATCGGAGATTGTTGAATGGGCCCAACAAACTACTCATGATGCCCTTAATATTAAGTTAAAAGTTTGACAAGGCATATGATTGCATCAAATGTCCTTTCATTTATAAAAGGCTCAAATGGATTTATTTTCAACCCTAAATTATTAACACACATTCAAAATTACAAAATACCAGTTAATGAAGAACCTTCATTTGAAGGTGATGTCATCATGACCTTTGAATGAGCAACCTTCATTCAAAAATGATTCCATGTCAAGAGTTTCAAATGAAGGTATTTTTTATTTTAAATATTTCATGTCCAAAATGCTTTATAAAAGGAACCTTAGCATGAAGGACCTTCAAATGAAGACCTTAATTCAAAACAATGAGACATAAGTCATTTTAATACCCACTCCAAAAAGGTAACAGCTGAATATATCTCACCCAAGGTTTTACATGGAACATTAGGATTTTTACGAAAGCCAAGGTAAAACCTAACCTTAGGTTCCTCCCAAACAATGTAACAAGCCAAGACAAGGGAAAAACATAAATGGAATTTAAATAACAAGATTTGAACCTCCATCAAATCCACTATGATGCACATGAATCCACCGAGTTATAGTTCCAAGATAGTGGGTGGGTTGGTGGGTGCCATTTTTATTTAGCCCTCAAACCTTTACACAGGCACAACAAGGCAGTCCTTGTATTTGATTGTTTAATCCCATAAAATAGTGATTGAGAACTTCAAAACAAATGAAAATGAAAGGGAACACATATATTTATCTACACCAATGATCTTAGAGCATTTCAAGCTTGTATGGATCAACACAAAAGAACTTCAAAAAAATTGTAAAAACACAGAAAATTGCTTCAAAAACGTGGTATCTGATATGAAATTTTGGTATCAACTCCTCCAACAATTGCAATGGGATGGGAATAAAATATGATAGAAGTGGGATAAAAAATGGATCGTTTGAAGCATCAAACCAATATGCAAAGATGAAAGAAAGTGCTAACCCCTTAAACTGAAAAAGTTTATTTTACCTTTAAGTTTGTTGGGTAGCCAATTCTTTCAAGTTATCAAATCCTACCATTATACATAATCAAAATTTTGTTGTTTCAAATGACTATAAGCACTAACTTTCACTATTTGAAGATGTTGAAACCTTGCCATAGACAATTAGAAGATTGATCTGACCACTCATCCTACCTTAAAACATACCAAAAGTCTCCTAGCAATTAGACATAGGAAGATTTAAGATGACTTAAACATTTTTTATTGCCAAAGCATAAACTTATGATGACTTTACTAGGCCTAGTACACACTCCCTCCCCATTAACCACTTAGATATATGGAAATTAAATGTAAATTTTCTTGCTATTTTTAGTCATGTAGGTGTCCAATAAACCACTTAGTGGTGTTTCCCTTCAAGTTTATTTACTTGAATGAAGAGAAAAAGTCCTTTCATTACAATTAGAGAATAAATTTGATACCTTGGTTGTGTAACTGGTGGACCATAGTCACATTTAACACTTGTTACAAAGTTTGGGAGTTAAAATGTTAAGTAGATTTGATTTGTAATGGACACATTTGGATGGTAGTAACAATAACTTGCAATCTATCAAGACTTGATTACCTTATAACCTGTCAAATTCTAGCGATGAAATGATAGATTAATCATAATGTCACCTTTGGATCACATCACCATGAAAGAACTTCATCCAACATCCTTATGAGTGCAAGTACCACCAAATAGGCATTTGTTAGATTTGTCTTCCTCGAGCGAGGGGAATTCAAGAAGAGAAGAGGAAAGCGAGACATGTAGTAGGTCTAAAAGAGGGAGATCAACTAGATGTCAAAAGATTAGAAGAAAATTCCGTAAACGCATGGAATTTTTTCTTGTTGAAGGGGGGTCATGTTCTTATGATGATGAGAGCATAGGTGACATCGAGGTGCCCTTGAGGTACAAACATCTACAAAAACAATGGGTACCCAAGGAACTTCCTCCAATAAACACTGATCTTTGTGTCAACAAGAGGATATATTGCATAGCACCATTGTCATTACATAGTTTGGGCCTATTTTGCATGGATGACATGAAGGTCTATTACGACAAAGTTACTGAGTTGATGGAGTATGTTGAACCTTGTTACAGTTACGAAGATTCGATGCAGCTAGTTCGATATACACGAAGTATGCGTAGGTATGCACTATGAGAAAATTATATACAACTAAAAGATATAGATCAAAATAAAGGACTAGCTAGGTACATTGACGGGAGGCCAAAAGCATCAGGGAATATTGCATGGTTTATATATAGTACATAACTTGGGTCAACAAATAAGCAACCCAATTGTATATTCGAGGCGTGAGAGGGAAACCATGTATTCGTATTTGCGATAAAATCAATAACTGTAGGGGAAGAGTTGCTAATCAATTACAATTTGAATCGCTTAGATACAAACACAATTACTATGGGGGTGGTATGTACTATATACCATTTTACCCAACCTCCAATTAATGACTCCAATATACCATTTTATTATTATGTTTTTTTCGTACGTCTATTGGTTTCATTTCGGTAATGTTTTTTATATTTAATTTTTGCCACAATGGGACATTGATCATATGAGGAAGGCTCCAGCCTAGAGTGCAGATCACAATCCATCTTCAGGCACTTCTATCTAACAGGTTTACCTCATTGTAATTGTACAAATTAGATATGAGAAAAATGTTTTATTATTATGTTTTTTTCATGAGTTTATTGGGTTAATTTTGATAATGTTTTTAATATTCTTGTTACAGTTGGCTGATTGGGGAAAGGCACTAGCAGTATAGGAGAGCATCCATATGGAGGTGCGATCACTATTATGCGATGATGACATCGCATTTTCCACAAAGCCTATGGATATGATGAGGAAGGCCCAAAAAAAATGCAATCAAGAAATACTTCAGTTGGTATTCGTAGTGCCTCAAACAGATGAGATAAGAGAAAGGGTTAAAATATTGTTTGAGAGAGCACATAACTTGGAATGAGATCTTTAATTATAACATAAGTTCATTCATGGTTTTATATTTTGTACTCTTTTATGTCATGAACTAAAATATGTGTTGTTTTTATAGGATTATTTGCGTCCTCATCATGCTACTGGCCATGACCAAGGTACTGCAAGTGTTTCTTGGGAAGTAGGGGATGGTACAAGTGTCAATCTTCGTCTTCCTATGCATACAACACATCATTCAACCCCATCATCCATGCCTATATTGTTGACTGAAATGTCGGCAACACATACCATGCAGGTATTCAGTACTCCACCCTCTACCAGTGAACACATTCCACTACATGTGTCAGTACCTGTGGATGCAGAGGCCACTACTACTAGTGATGTTTTAGCAACATTTCCTGGATCTTCCTGTAGTACTAGTATGGGAACATTGCCAGTCACATTTGTGGTGACCGAGGATTTCCTCCCCATAAAGATAGAGAAGCTCCCAGGTACTTTAAAATGTTTTAATTATTATTATTATTTTTAATTATTCTTATTTGCCTACATTATAATTGCCTATTTGTAGCTACTATATATCTGACTCTATGCTTATCATGCTTTATGCTACTACATAGCTATATACTACTCCCAATGCATACCCCAACTTTACTACATGTTTCATTCTCCTTTTGTTGAACCAATCCTCATTTTGAACAAACCTTGCAAAGGCATTCATGTCATTGTTGATTATGCCCACCTGATATACATCCCATGCATTTCCTAGGAAGCAGCTCCTTGCCTTGGTTTGGTGCTGCGAGCTACTAGTGCCTTCCTCCCCAGCTTCAACCTCCACTTCTTTCTCGTCTCCCCTTGCCCCGTTTTCTTCAAATATGTATTTCAGGGAGCTCACCATACCTTCCACGGGCAGTTCCAAGATAATATTTGTCACCGCTTCAATGTTGATCAATGTGAAAAAACCCCCAAGCTTCTCCACCAGTACTTCTCTGGCACCCATAACATCTATTAATAGGCTTAGGACTACCTCATAGATTTTGCCATCACACCAATGGTTCCCCTCCTGTAGGATCTCCTGGGTTATTTTCTCTATTGCTTCGATCACTTGCAGGGAACCGATTGAGAAAATTATTTTGCACTGGTCTCTCAATGTCTTGTTCGAGCAGATATAGTGCACACCAAACTTATACACCATTGTCCTTCTAAAGTTTGAGTCTGGAGCAGTGCTGTTGGGGAGTACTATCTCTCAAGAGCACATTTTCTCTTTCTAAGACCTACTCTTTGGTCTTACTAGGGTATTCTTCTCTACCCTACTCGGAAGTCACTCCTAAGACCCCTATCTCCTTATATAACTCTCCACCAACTTCAAACACTCACCTTTGCTCTCACACCCCTACTAAGCACCTTTGGGCTCAACTTTACCACAACGTTCCCCAAGCCATTCTTAGGACTCAGAATAGGTCTTCCAACTATTCCTTGGTTGATCTTACTTCACTCTGATCCATCTTGTTGGATTCCTTCTTCATTTGTCCATCGAATTCATGTAAACCTTGTTTTTAGGCCTTGTAGCCTTTTTGGTCAATTAGGCCTCCTAAAACCAGTGCTCTTGGAATAACCCCAAGACTTCCTTAACAAAACCCCAAACTCTTTAGGGATTCTCTCTATAGACCTCCTAGGCTCCAAGATTTCCTAGGTTTTAGACCTTCTTGGTGTTCGTACATAGGTCTGTCACCAAACCCCTATTTTCAAGGGTTTCTAGGGCATGTGACACATTCTAGTTTCTTTAAATTAATTGAGTGCTTTAATGGCCTCCTCTACACTTAGCCTTGCATACACATGTCCAAGTCATATACCCCTACACCTCTAAACCATTGATTGGCACAAACCAATCCATTAAGCAAGCCCTCTTGCTTCTGTTATGTTCAAGCACCTAGCCAGAATGCCCTTGCACTCGCCTAGAGCTTGATGGAATTACTAGATCTCCTACAAAAAAAGACTCCATAGACCATATTTACACTATATACAAGGTCCCCTACTTGATTCCAAGAGGCCATGGAAGTTCAGCCAAGGGAATTCAAGTGGGGTGCATCTTTTACAAAACTGGCCCTGAACCGGGTAGTGAAACAAATGAACACAAAGAATTTACAAACTGTTAACTAGTCATGCCAAACAACTAAACCAATGCCACACAAATTAGTTACATGTCACAAATTAAAGATTCAATGCATTATTTTAGTCCTTTCAATCCATTAATTGACTGGATCAAGGCCCTGTTTCAACCACACAGTCAAAAAAACTTGTTCTTTTCAAGACACAATCCATACAATAGTACTTCCAACTCTTCCCCCTGTCAGGTTAGGGTTTTTTCTAACCTTAAATATCCTATCCCCACATGTTGGGACCCTTAGGTCAGGCTTAGAACAACATAAATTCTTCCTAGTGTTTAGGAGATGTTATCATGACAACTTAGTAGGATATCCTAAGTGTTGATGGTTAAAATGACACAAACAACATTAAAACAGAATATTTCTACTCTATTTCTCCTGAAAAAGAAAGACAACATGTAGTAACCTAACTCCCAAGGTCCTGGTAGTTGGTTCTCAACTATCCGATGTCACTCAATTAGTTCATGCAACTATAATATTCAGTGCTGGTAACAAAGGATTCAAGCTATAACTCTTTTTATCGAAATAGTTCTTGTAAATCAATGGGTTTTAAATAAAAGAAAAAGATAGAACAAAGGGGTAAACTAGTAAGTATGAACCGAATTTATCTAGTAACTAGACATATACCTTCAATGATGAATGTTTCCTAACAAATCATAAAAACCATAAGATGATACAGTCTGTAGCATAATCTATACAACTGCATACATTTTAGGTGCTTAATTAACTTCACAATTACTCTTCACAAATATTTCAAGGATTTCAAAACAACACACATTCATTCATCATCAAAATTATAGATCAACAGAATTTTTAATAACTTTTTTATTACTTCCAATAAATTCTTATTTGTGGACTCAGCCACTCCATTCCCCTGAGGGTAATAATTGGAAGAATATTTTAACACAATCTTATGCTCATAGGCCCATGAAATAAATTCAGCAAAATAAAAAGTAGGGCCATTATCACATACCAGAGCAAATGGAACTCCAAACCTGGTTGTGATGTTCTCTGTCAGAAACTTAATGACCACCTCCATGGTGTTATTCTTGCAAGGCAGGTTCTCCATCCAACGTGTGCAATAATCCGTCGCAGTCAAGATGAATTTATGCCCTGCAGAAGAATTTGGATTAATCACACCTACAAATTCAAGTGCCCATTGGGAAAATGGCCTTACCTCATAAACCAGTTGTAGGGGCATCGTAGGATTTATTTCTCTAGATGCAAAAGTTTGGCATACATGACAAGTCCTACAATGTTGATACACATCTCTAAACACATAAGGCCAATAGTAACCTGACCTTTTTATTTGATGGGCCAAAGCATTAGTAGATCCATGTCCTGTCCCATGTCTTCCATGAAATTCACTTATGGCATGTTTAGCCTCTTGCTGATCCAGACAATGCAGGTAGATTCCTTGGAAATTCTTCCTGTAGATTGATCCTCCTTTAAGCATATAATGAGTGCTTTTCATCCTCAGTGCTCTTCTTTGAGTAGCATTCATCCCTTCTAGACACTTGTTATTGAGGAGGAAAAAGACTAAATCTCTATACTAGGGATCTTTTTTGAATGATTGAACAGTGTACTGTTGGAAAGTTATACTTTTGTCCACTTCAGCCATTGCCTTTGACAAACCTTGACCTCTTACAAGCTTCATTAGGTGAATCTCCAAGTCAAATTCTTGTAAAATGGCCATCCATTTCCCTCTTCTTTCTCCTAGTTCACTTTGCATTAGGAGGGACTTTACAGCTGGATTTGGGACTATAGCCATCACTTGACTTCGGATTATGTAGTGTCTGAACTTCTTCACTGCTCGCACCAATACAAAAGCCTATTTTTCTATTGATGAATATCTTACTTCTGCATTCTTAAATGGAGAGCTCATAAAAGAAATAGGCCTCTCCTCATTCTCTTCCCTTCTTTGTGTCAAAACTACTGCACATGAATGCTCAGAAGCAAAAGAATAAATGTAAAAGGGTTTTACATAATCCAGACTTGTTAAAACAGGTGCCTCAGATATAGATTGTTTAATCTACATGAAAGTAGATTTAGCCTCTTCACTCCATTCAATTTTTGCATCCTTCTTCATCATTTCGTTAAGTGGTTTAACAATCTCTGCAAACCCTATTATAAATTTCCTGACAAAATTAATCCTTCCAAAGAAAGATCTCATCTCCTTCTTACTTACTGGCCTTGTGAACTTCAAAATGGCTTCTACTTGATCAGGATCTATGGAAATTCCCTCCTCTGATATAATGTGACCCAAGAGCTTCCCTTCAGAAACTCCAAATACACATTTCTTTGGGTTGAGAGAAACACCATAATAGATACATTTCTTTAGTACTTTCTCTAAATCAGCAACATGATCTTCTCTACTTTTAGAGAAGATGGTTAGATCATCAACATAGATGATTATACACTTTCCTATTAGTTCTTTAAAAGCTACATCCATCACTCTTTGAAAATTAGCACCAGCATTGATTAGACCAAATGGCATCCTCTTGTAGGAAAATGTGCCCCACTTTGTAGTGAAAGCAGTCTTCATCCTATCCTCATGACTTACCAGTACTTGATTGTATCATGAATATCTATCCAAGAAAGAAATCATCTGAGATCCATTAAATTTTTGAAATACTTCATCAAGGGAAGGTAATGGATAGTTGTCCTTCTCAGAGGCTTTGTTTAAATTTCTGAAATCCACACATAACCTGATTTCCCCATTCTTCTTCCTCACAGGAACTAGATTAGCCACCCAGGTAGAGTGTCTAACTGGAAAAATTATTCTTGCAGCCAAAAGCTTATGTACTTCCCTTTGGATTAGAGGCTTGATTAATGCATTAACTAGGCAATGCTTTTGGTGAAATGGCTTGGCTTCTGGCTTAAGAGGAATTTTATGTGTGATGACAGATGTATCAAAAGTTTTCAAATCATCATAGCTCCAAGCAATTGCTTCAATATTCTACTTCAAGACTTTGATTATCTCATCCTTTATTTCCTGAGGACAAGTCTTCCCTATAAGAACATTCCTTTCTTCCCCTGAGTGAGTCAAATTAACCGATTCATACTTGCCTCCCTCACTCTTTGTAGGAATTCTTTGATAAGCTCGTGGATCTAAATCAAATATCATTTCCAATGCTAGCATCCCTTTCGAGATGTTATTGCTCTTTAAATCTATTATCCCTTCTGGATTGTCACTTTCTGGATTCCAGTCTCCTTGATCCCTGTCAGTGTCATCAATTATCTATCCTTGAAATACATCAGAACTCTCTAAAAAGGCCAAAATATGTTGATCATCATTAAACACCTGAAAGTGTCTAACATTGTCAGGAATTGCAGGGACTGAAATCAACTCCACATAAAACCTCTTTAAATCTGAATCTTGCATCGGCTCTAATGTACTTGCTACAATAGAAAGAGCATCAGCTATTTGATTTTCTTCCCTTGGAATAAGAGTAATCCCAAAGGCATCAAAATATTCTATTAAATTCTAGACCTTATTCCTATAAGTAGCCAATCTTTTATTATGGCAAGTGTATTGGCTACGTACCTATTTCACAATTACCTCAGAATCTCCCATCACTGTAAGAGTAGTTACCTTCTTCTTATGAGAAAACATAAGTCCTCTTGCAAGTGCCTCATATTCAGCCACATTGTTAGTGCAACCAAACTGCAATCTATCAAAAGAAAAATAAGTTTTCCCTTTCAAGTTAGTTAGTTCAATTCCTGCTCCACTTCCTACTTTAGATTTAGAACCAGCAAATTTAAGAGTCCATAACTAGTCTTTAGTTGGGAGCTCTTCCTTTTTAGAAACTATAGGGATTTTGTCATTTGTGACATGTGGCGGCTCAGATTTTTGCTGTTTGTTAGAATTTGTGTTGAGAAGAAGCTCAGTTAAAGATTTTCCTAGTTCCTTAATTTGTTCGACAACTACCTCCTGAGCAATTTCTTGGGCTCAGTCAACACCTAACTCATCTTCTATTAACTCTTTTGGCATTGGAAAAGAATCTGGAATAGGGGTATTGAAATGAGACCGAGATACTTCCACTTCCTCTTTTTGATTTGAAAACAGTAAGACCTGAGTCTGTTCTACTGGTAAAGAAAGTTCTTCTAGAGAAAGATTGACCTGTGTAAGAATAGTTGCATCCTTAGCTTGGAAGGAGAACTCATTGATGGGAGTCTCAGTTACCTCTTGCTTGGGTAGATCTACATGCCTTAGAATATCTATGCATCAATGACATGTCAACTCCGAATGATTATGATAGTGTATTCTACACCAATTAGGAAGCAATAAATTACTAAAACCAGCCTATCTTGTTGCAATTTCCTTATTAGAACTTGCTGGTTGATGTGAATCATCGAATTAGTGTGGTCTAAGGATAGTGTATCCTTAGGACTAACTATAGAGAAATTAAGGACTTCCTCTTGCTTGTAAACACCCATCTCAGTCTCAAAGAATGCTACTTGATTTGGAGTATCATACTCTATAATCATGTGTTTGAACCTAGGTTCACTTTCAATTCTTATATGAGTGGCAACCCCTTTCCATGGTAACCACATGTGTGAGAAGTCCATGGACAGATGCCCTCTTATGCTTTTCATTAGCTCTCTACTTAAAATCATCCCATATGTTTTTGGGATGTCAGCAACTTGAATATCTATATAGGTCTGGATCCTTGGGTCTGATCCAACCTGCACATGCATGTTCTTCAATTCACCTACAACATTAACTTCAATTTTATCCAATTGAATCACCTTTTTATTGGTTGAAATAGGATTCAATCCTAAATTTTTACAATTCGAAAAAGGCATGATGTTCCTTGATGCTCCAGAATCTAATAAGAAATTGTGTAGATTCTTTCCAAAGATTCTCAAACTTAACAAGAAAGGTGGGGTACTGTTCTTAGCTTTATACATAGTTGCATTTGTCTCCTTTGTAGGAGTCACTTTACCTTTCCCTTTTAAGTGATTTGTTTCTTCCAAAGCTTTTAATACCACCTCCCTTTGAGCTGGGCACCACTTCATGATATCAAAGAAAGACAGTGATGTATTATGCCTTTGTAATTCTGCAACAAAATCAAACTCTGAATCATTCCTAAATTGGTACTTAGGAAAAGAAGGCTGATTACCTCTATTCTGAGAATCAGAAGGTCCCTTTGGTGGGGGTGGATTGTTATCTGCATTCTGATTTGGTGGAACCATGTTGTTAGGGGGTGCAGATGTAGTGAATGGCCCTTTATTCTGGTTCCTTAGAAAGTGACCACCCTTAGACTGGAAAGCTTGAGCATCATAGACATCTTCTTCTGGCTCATTATCCCCTTGCATAGGGAATTCATACTTTTCTTCAATGGTTTCATAAGTCATGGTAGTGCTGACTAGCCAATTTCCTTGATTGGAATTTCCTGATTGAGGATGAGCATCAGCTTGTGCAATTTTCACCATCTTCTACATTTTTGGGCAATTGACCTCAGAATGGCCTGCTGTATCATGCAACCTACACCAATTTGTCATAAAATTCAAATCAGCAACATTAGCAGTATTTGATCTTTCTTCACCTACTTGATAATTATGGGGAACTCCTCCATTGTTAGGTCCAGTGTTCCACTACCTATTGTTGTTGTTGTTGTTGAACCTTTGATTGTATCCTTTATTTTGATTTTGATTTTGATAATTTTGGTTTGAGGAGTTCTGACTCTAGAAGTTCCTATTGGTGTTCTGATTTTGGTTCTAATTAGAGTAATTGCCCTAATAGTTATAACCTCCCTGATTGTTGTAATTCTAGTTTTGATTATTGGGAGGATTTTTTCTAAGCTGTGCCATGTCATTTGACATCTGAGAGAGTCTTTTTGAGAGTCTCTACTTCACTTGCAAGTTGAACAATTTGATCATTCTGCACATTTTGAATTATGGCTAGGGAATGGACATGGGTTGATCCTCCCCCTTGTGGTGGTTGACTTTGAGGTTGATGTGTGGAATCATGCATGCTATTGCCAAAGAAAGGCACATTTGGTGGAGCTTGCAACTCAGATATAGGTCCATAATGGGAATAAGACGTCCGTAGGACAGTGTTGTATAACAGTGGATTAGGCATCTAATAATTCATTGGAGAAAGAGCTACTCCCAACCCTCCAGGTTGCAGATTTATCTGTTGTTGTAGTTTGATAGCCAAATGATAAATCTTAGATAGTGAATCAATCTCAAGAGGTAGATAAGTTCTTTGCAAGAATAGGCCAATCAAAGGATCAACAACTCCCAGATATGCCTGTATGGCCATGGCTTTCGACACTAGGTAAGGCTCTTGTAGCCTACGATACATTCTATGGAACCTAGTGTTGAACAAGGGCAACGGTTCATGATGCTCCTTTCTAATGGTGGAAAATTGGTGATATAATATGGCAGGGTCTACATATACCCTACACTGATTAATAAAAGCATTCTCTAAATTTGTCCAACCCATAATGGATCCTTGGGGCAAATTTAGATACCAATTATATGCCATATCTCCTAAATAGTAAGGAAATAATCTACATACCACATCTTGATGAGCAACCTAAGCTCATGTGCAAGCATCTTTGAATGCCTGTATATGTTCTTTTGCACTTCTTGATTCTCCATGCATGTATTTTGGGAAAAACTTCTCTAGGTTCTTTGGTAAGTCATGGATTCCTCCAGGAATCGTCCCTAACGGAGAGGGATTATTCACAAAGTAAGCCATTGGTGGGATTGGTTGGGCATGTGGTGGTGATGCAGACTGAATTGGTGGTGACAAAGGCCTATTTGGTGGTGATGTGGGTGGATTTGGTGGAAATCTAGGTGGAGTTAGCGGCGGTGGTAACGTAGGTATTTCTACCCTACGAGCATGAGGTCTTGGTCTAATCGGGGTTTGAAGTTCTTCAAATAGTTCATGATTAGTAGAGGATCTGAGAACCCTCTCATATCCCTCTGTTGAAAAAGATCTTCCGTGAGCCATCTTGTCCTTTCAGGCCCTCCTTCTAGCGCCAATTTATGTTGATGGTTAAAATGACACAAACAACATTAAAATAAAATATTTCTACTCTATTTCTCCTGAAAAAGAAAGACAACATGTAGTAGCCTAACTCCCAAGGTTCTGGTAGTTGGTTCTCAACTATTTGATGTCACTCAATTGGTTCGTGCAACTATAATATTCAAGGGGCTTGTGCTGGTAACAAAGGATTCGAGCTATAACTCTTTTTATCAAAATAGTTCCTATAAATCAATGGGTTTTAAATAAAAGAAAAAGATAGAACAAAGGGGTAAACCAATAAGTATGAACCGAATTTATCTAGTATCTAGAAACATACCTTCAATGATGAATGTTTCCTAATAGATCATAAAAACCATAAGATGATACAGTCTGTAGCATAATCTATACCACTGCATACATTTTAGGTGCTTAATTAACTTCACAATTACTCTTCACAAATATTTCAAGGATTTCAAAACAACACACATTCATTCATCATCAAAATTATAGATCAACAAAATTTTTAATAACTTCAACTCAATGACAATCTAATAAGATGATCCTTAAATCTAATTCCTTCAAATGACTTTCATCATTCAAGAAACTCTTATGTTCAGCACAATCACTGCATACAGATAGATCATAACTTATTAACCTTATCAAACAAAACAACTCAATGCCAAAAACTCCATATTGCGTTAACCTATAAATTCTATTAACTGTAAAAGATTAAGTACAATGTACCTCTGCAAAAACTCTACAAAATTCTATCTCTTAGCATTAGGTAAGCCAATCTAGTTCTCAATTAGCCAACCTTTACAATATGATACCCATCTGGTATTTATAGATATACAAAAAGTTCGAACCTCAATTCTATTTTAGGCTTTCCACCTTTTTAGGAATTTAGAATCTCTTGGAAACTCAGATCAACTTGATCTTGAGTTCTTACATTAGACTTTCAGTCTTAACTAAAAATAGAAGATAGAAGAGAAAAGAAAGTCATGAGCTAAAAAAAAAAGCTATTAGTGTTGTATGCATGCAACATGCAAAGAAGGAGAACATCATGTATGTAAGGATTCATGCATGCAAAGCTGGATCTACTAGGAACTCATTGTAACTAGTGAACACTTGCTATAGAGTCTCCATCTCTGGCCCATCAATCCAATCATCTTCAAATTAATCCGATCCAGCTCAGCTGCAACAAAGTCCTTCATACTTTTCACCTTTATTAATTCTCTCCCTGCAACCTTTATCGCCTCTTTGACCTCTACAAGTCGATCTAACATCAACTCTCCGCCATCATCTCCCATTTGCATAAGTCCTTGGAATCTTTCATCCCACTTTTCCTTTATTTGATTAAAAGGCATGCCCTCTTTTGTAAATGCATTTATATCTACAATAATGGCAATAGCTACTTCTAATTCTTCCAATTGCTCAGTTAAATTATTTACAACTTCCTGAATCTCATCCTTATGCTTGCTCAAAAAGCCAGTCCTAAACTTGAGTATGCGAGAAGTCTTCTCTACAAAGTCTTTATTGCCTTCCTCAAATATAGACTGTTCTAGAAGAGTTGTTAGAGGCAATGTATTTATCTTTTCTAACTTTTCACCATGCCCCTTATACTCTTCTTCTTGTTTTTCTGATGCCTCAATATATTGATACATCTCTTTAATCAACCCTTTAGTATCCTTGTAGGCTTCAAATACTTTCACTAAAATCTCTCCTACCTCTTGGTTCAATTTATCTATCCACTTGTCTACCATCTCTGCCTTATCTCTAACCTGCACCAAATCATCAACCTCCTTTTTTCTTAGCAAAACAGGAGTCTCAATAGCTGCAAATTGTTGTGACCTTGGAGAGGAGACACTCTTCAAGAATGAATGTAACTGATCCAATTGAGCCTTAAGCTCATCTTTCTTTTGTTTGTCCTTCATCATTCTTGATTTAGTTGTTGAAGCCACCACATCAATTAGATTCATTTGTTGATTCCTAGTGGTTCTTCCCAAATTAACCGTACTCAATTGATAGTCTATTAGCTGCATATCCCCTACCTCCTTCTCTATCATAGGCATGGCACACTCAACAACTATCTCCCCTTTATCTGTGAGTCTGTGAGTTTCTTAGGCCTTTCCTGTTCAATTCCCTTCATCATGTCCTCCCAATTAAGAGGTTGAGGAGGTGTTCTAGCTCTCTTCTGCAAATCTAACTTCAACCATATAGGAGCACTGGGATCAGTCATCATCATGGAAGAGGAAGCGGAAATTGTAGAGGGTGGCTAAACATTTACCTCAGGTTGAGAATCAACCTTTGCTTTCTCTAGTTGCTCCTACAACACATGCATCTACACTAACTTCTCAGCCTCTTCTCTATCTCTTTGTTCTTGCATTTTCTTGTCTTCTTCTTCTTTTCTCAATCTTTCTTCCTCCAACTGATCCTTCTCCATTTTTTCCTTTAACCTTTCCTTTACTAATTTCTCTTTTTCTAAGGCCTCTCTTTCTAGCTTTTCCCTTTCTAACCGTTTTGCCTCTAAAGCTTTAAGTTTTTCAGCTTCTGCTTCTTCTTCCTGTTGCTTCCTAATTAGCTCTTCGGCCTCTTTTTCTTTCCTTATATTTTATGATTCTTCATTTTCTATCCTTTCTATTTCTAAGCCCTTGATCTTCTCTTCCTTTTCCCTTTCTTCTTCAGCTTGCTATTTCTTTATTAGCTCTTCAGCATCTCTCTCCTTTCTTAGAGCTTTAGCTTCTTCCTCTTTCTGTCGAGCTTCCTCTGCAAGTTTCAGTTTAGCAACTAGGATTTCCTTTTCCCTTCGGTTTCTTTCTTTCTCCTCCTCAAGATCATGGATCTTTTGTATCAATTCTAACTTTTCATTTTCTGCTTTGACCATGAGCTCATGCTCTCATTACCTCATTTGCTCCTCTACTTCATTAGTTGTTGCCTTTCTTTCAATTTGTTTTTCCTTTAATTGCTGCTATTGAAGTAGAGCATCAGCTTGCACCTTAGCATCCATTTCCTTTTGCTTCTCCGCCATAGCCCTTGCATTAGAATCTCTTGTAGCCTCTTCAAATAGTTTCCATTACTCTTCTTGCGTTAGAATCTGCTCAATAGTATGCCCTAGAGGCATGTTTTCTTGCAAGTCCATTTTTGACAGAGTCTCATCTGAATCTGTCTCAACTTCTACAAATTCTTCCTCCACTTCTTTTCCTTTATCAGCTTTAGCCATGGCATGAAGTACTCCTTCTTGAACCTCTTTATTTTTTTTCCTTGTGAGTGGGGCTTGTATGGATGACTCACCCAATGTGGGTGTAGAAACAATAGATCCTATTGGAACATCTCCCTCTAGTGCCTTTTCTTCTTCATCGACCACCTCAAGCTCTATTTCTTCAACATCTAGAGGAAAGAATTCTAATGGCTCCTTGGAAGGTGTCTTTCTTTTAATTCTCTTATATCCTTTACCCTTCTTAAGGACCGGTCCTTAAGGAGCTCGAGCTTTCATCATCAACCATTGCAAACTTCTATCCAAAACTGCTCTTCCAATTTTCTTAATATCAATTGTTTCTTCCTCATTCTAGTCTATTGGATCTAAGCTTTTGGTGCCAATGTTCAAGGCTTCATATGAGGGATCCAATACAATTCCATCATCCACTAATGTGTCAGGAATATTTTGTTTAACACCCAACTCTACCATAAGTGCAATCGATAATCTTTCATAGTTCTTCTTCCTTAAGTCATATTCATCCTGCCGATCACACCAAAAGTCCTCTAACAAATTAAAGTGTCTAGTGAACACTGAAGGTAATAAGGCATACATTTTCTTCCTTGGATCAAAATACTTATGAGTTGTATACAACCCTAATTTCAATTGTATCAACTCATTACAAACTACCTTTGCACCCTTCAAGTGTTGACATCCATATTCACCCAATTTCACGGGAAATTTATGACATCTAGTCTTGTGCTTGATCCCAAACCTAGCATTAAATCCAATCGCCTGATACACAAATTCCATTAGCACCATTCTATTACTGCAACATCTTGGAAGTAAATGTGGATGGCCTTCAAAACCGAACAACCTAAAGTATGTAATTTTGGGGTATTGGATGTACCAACTTCCCCATTTAGCAATAAAAGCCATAGCTTCTTGACTTAACCTGTATCCTACATCTCCACTCAACCGATTGATGACCACATATAAAAATGCATCATTGAATCTTCTGAAATGAGTCTCAACAACTTGAAGAGATAACTAATCATAATGTTCCAATACCTTCTTTTTCCCATCCAAGGCTCCTATTATACCTACTTTGTTTAATCCTGGGAAAATCTCCAATCTTGCTGCAGCATAAACCACATAAGAAGTCATGAAGAAAGATTTAGTCTGTCTAACCCTTGTGAGCTGATCATGTATGGCATCAGAAACAATCATTGACCAATCAAACTAGTAATCACCCTAAAAGATTACTTGAATAAAATGAAACATCCATTCCTTGAAGTGGAAGGTATCCCTCTTCCCAAACACTCTGGATAGCATTAATATCAAGTCAGATATCTCCTTCTTGAAATCTGCCCTCTTTGGCTGGTTTGCAAGCTTGCTTAAAGATTTCTTCTTTGTGCTTAACCATTTTTTGTTTAAGTGAGACTTATTGGAGTCTTTATCCTTGTTATATTTTTCCAATGCCTCTACTTTAGTTAGCTACACCAAGTTCTTGGGATTAGGAATGTTAAATATACTTTGGAACATTTGCGGAGTAAGATCTATAATCACATTATTTTGTGAATCCATGCATAATCTTGTAGCAGGATTGTAGGTACTGGCTACTGTCAATATCAACTTCGGACACTGGACTAATAAATGAAACATAGTGATATGTGCAAGACTGAAGTCAACAATCCTTTGTGTTCTCCCTATCAAGTTTTCTCGTTCTGCAGAGGTCTCTTCATGTAATTATTCAAAGCTATACTGGCCCAGATTAGTATCTGTGATATCTGACCAATCTGATTCCACCTTGCTCACTTTCACCACCGGATTCCTATGATCATACCTCAATGTATAAGGCAGCTATTCTGGTTTCACTTTCTTTATTTTGGTGTTGTCTTTTATGTTCCAGCAAGTTGATTCCTTCGAGCAGCCTCTCCTGACATTCTTGACATCTCTTAATTCTTTTGCAAGCAAACCTCTAATTAGATCTTTAGATATCATCATAAAACATACTTTTAAAATATACCTATTACACATACATCGGATTCGGAACCAAACAAAAGCTCAAAACAATCTCTTTTACAATACTGGCAGACTCAGAGCAAAAACCAATATAGAAACTTCACCTAATAACAAATGGGTTCAGAGTCGGAGTCGGGGAGGTTATCGGAATCGGGATCGGAATGAAAAATGGATTTGGTTTTCTTCGAATTTTCTTTTTTCATATCCTATTTCCATTCCGCCTCTGCCTCTAATTTGGTCATCGTTACTTTGAAGAAAGACTTTCCCATTATATGCAGAGCTGGAAATGGGATGAGAACGGAATCGATAACTTTCACAAACAAAATTCTTAAGTTCAAGATCGATTCCGATCCCGCCTTCGCCTATGTTATCATAAACTTCAAGGAAACCTTTTAGAACTCAGAATCAAAAATGGGATAAGAACGGAATTGATGACTTTTGTAAAACAAAACTCTTGGGTCCATAATCTATTCCAATCTCGCCTCCGCCTATGTTAATGATGATGTCATCAAATACTTTATTCATTTTCAACACAACTTCATGATTAAAACCTAGGTTGCTTTAAAATGAAAAGGGGCTTTAAAAACACTACACTCATATGACCGTGGGGAACAATTGCACTTTAGGATATCATGTTTTTAATCATTTAAAGTGATTACAGAGACCAATGAAACCCTAATCTAACAAACCCAATAAAACTAGGGAACGGGTTTAAACCTTGCCATTTTACCAAATGACGAAACCCTAATTTAAACAATAAATCTAATCTACCCTAAATTACTGTAAAATATCTAATCTACCTCATTGTAGAATCTCTAATTTAATAAATTCCATTAAAAACCCTTAATCTAATCTAATCTACTGCAAACCAAAAAAACAAACACGACGCAATCACGATTAAGACATGAAAGTGATGGTGCCCTAAAAATAGAAAGAAACGACAATAAAAACAAACATAAACAAAGAAACAACTCGACCAACAATATAAAAGACCCATTTAAACCAGCACACCAAGAATCATGAATGTTTAAAATGAAATGACAACGAGATTCAAAACACGGGCAAACATATATACAAAACGCACAACAACAAACAAAATGAAGAACAACAAAGATAAGAAACCTACCTCAAACACAACAATGTAGCTAACCTTCTGAATTGATTCGTTCGCAACAATCCTCTGCTCTTTCAATGTTTTCACTTGAGTGAATTCTGCTACTACTCCTTCGTGCTCTTAGATCTTTAACAATAACAATAATGATCGGTTTAACCCTTAATAAAGGTCAATATGTAAATTTCTACCTACAGTGGCAACTGTCATTAATGCATTAAAGCGCAATAAAGGCGGAGTCGGAACTGAGAGTGAACCAACACTTCACAACAGTGCGACTTTAGTCAAAAATTCAACGACAAAAAGTGGCGAGGGCAGAACTAAAATGGAAACGGAATCTCAAATTTATAAAATTTCCAAACCCCATTCCCATTCCGGCTCTGCATCCGACAACTAAAAAAAAACAAAAGCAAATACAAAAAGTTAAGTAAAAGACCAACCTAATAAAACAAAACACAAAAACTGAGACAAAGCAAAAATAAAAATAGCGAAGGTGGGATCAGAATAAATTGTGATTTTGCAAATTTTGATAACAACCATTTTAATTCCCACTCTAGCTTCGCTTCTGCTAAAGACCAAAAACAAAGGAAAAGAAAAGACTATCAGGATAGAACCAAAAACAAGCCTCAAAAGAACTTGTAGAACCCGATTCTGTTCCAATTCCGATTCCAACAAAGAAACAAAAGAAAAAACAAAGTATTTGGCAAAACTAAACTCCAAACTTTATTTCAAAAACAACTAAGTACAAAAATAACAAAGGGGGACTCCTTTTGACCAAGGCAAAAGATGGGGTGGTTATGCAAGGCATAACACTAAGCATACACAAAACCCAAGACTCTACACAAACTTGCCACCACACACACCAAATCAACCTTGGGACTTTATAAAATAGTCCTTATTACCTTGGTGGTTAGCTCGAACCACCTACAAGCCAAAATTTTCTAAGACCTTTCAAAAGACCTTAAGGTGCTCCTGCACCAAGTGCCTTAACACCTTCTATCCCTCAGCTTCCTATAAATGCTTACACTTGTCCTGTGAGTATGGAACAACTTCCTAATGCTTTGGCTAAACGTTGCTCAAGTCTTATCTATTATCCCATCTAATCGTCCCATCTCACTTCTTTTTAGAGATTTCAGAGATCTTTCATCCACCAAAATTGTCAATGATTAGAAGTGTTGGCAGTCCTGACAACTGCTCCCTGCATTTGTCAACTTTTACTACCTGTCCTTGATTTACTTTGCAGTTCGCCAAGAGGTCTGCAACCTTGGTTTTGTATTATGCTTTCCAATACTACTTGGTTTTGGTGCATTAACTTGGTATCGCTTTGTTTCGTATTTCTGCATTTTTTCGCCTCCCTACCTGCTCTCGCCCATTTTTTTTTCATTGAAATTTTTAGAGGTTTCATGTGTTACAATGCATCATTGCATTCATTTTGTATTTTTAAAATGTTTTAATTATTATTATATATAATCCAATTGAAATTTACTTATTGATCACTCTTTATAGACTAATGATCCCATGATCATTTTGCAGGAAATGATGTTTTTTATAAACATCTAAGTGATATTACATTGGAGCTCTTCGGGCCCACCATACATACACGGTGGAATCCCCAAAATCAAGATGTAAAAGATGAGCTCATTAAACATTTAGTTGTGTTTTTCGGTGATAGAACATTCAACCAAACCAAGGTCCTTAAGAAATTTGGTACCTATCTAAAGTATGTGAGGGACCAATATAGGTCACATTTAGAGAAGAACAGAAAGTACGAGCATCCCCCCATGATTCCAGAAAGGGAGTGGAAGGACTTGCTGTCAGATGGAAAGGAGAAGGCTGAAAAGAAGAAAGGAAAGATACCACCAAGCCAAGGAAGGTATGTGATACTATCAACAATTTAATTATATACTGATTGCTCTTTCTTTTTACATAATCTAACGTATTTCAAATTTTTCATAGGCTGCCTGACACATCGAAGGAAACAAAGGCAAGACTAGAAAAACACAGGAAACACAAACTTGGCTCTGGTGGTTATATGAAAATAGTCGCACGATTTTTAAGTATCAATAAATGAAATATTGCATCCAAATAATAAATTGCAAACAATTTTGGTTTTATCACACCATAGAAGCAAAATTCATGATCGCATGCAAAAATGCAGGGCTTTGATTTCAATAGAGTGCCCACAGAAGAGGACCTAAAGATTGCCTTCGACCAAGGCTATGGACCCTTGTCTGACTAGCTAAGAGTCTTAACTAGGAAAACACAATCTTCCACTGCATCCAACACGTAGGTAAATAAACTCAATAAAGTTTATTTCAAATTGAATACTTGTGCAATCTGTTCAATATTAATTTCCACCATAATAATGTGCCTATTTGTTTTACATAGATAAGAAATGATAATACTACACATGACATTGGAATGCAGCCTGGTGAGGGTGGAGCACAACCTGTTGATGAAGTCCATGGTGTGCATCTTGGTACTGAATGTATTCATGTGCTATACAAAACACAATATGGATTAATACAATTAAACATCTTTAATTGGATCTGGTGTATTAATCAATGTAACCTTTCGTGTTTCAACTTTAGAGCATGTAGAGCATGATCAACATGTTGAGCATGATCAGGCTAGACAAGATCAGGAACATGATGTGGCTCCATCAGGTAAAGAGGGCCACTCTAATGTTCTTTTAAACATATTTAATTTCAATTGGTGTATTAATTAATGTAATCTTTCATGTTTCAACTCCAAATCAGGATTTAGAGGTTGTTCAACATGTTGAGCATGAGGCTATAAGACAATATCAGGAACATGATGTGGCCCAATCAAGTAAAGAGTACCACTCTGATGTTCTTTGAATTAATGAAATACGTGTAACAATAATAATAAAACATATCAATTTAACATTTCTTTGCTATTGCAGCAGACCCCCCTTGCAGCCGCGTCCACATTGTGAGTACATGACTAGGCATACATTAAGATCACAAGAAGAGCTCAGAACAACTCAAAGGGGGACAAATGATTTTAAAAATGATACTCCACTTCAGCTTTTTTTAGCTGCAAAAAAGAAACAAAAAAAGAAGTGATTGTAATCATATTATGATAGCCATATTTTTGATAATATGTAAAAACTAAAAAAATGAAATATGTTAATGAATGAATGTGAATATGTTAATGAATAAATATTATATGTTAATGAATGAATGTTATATGTTATTAATGGATGAATGAATGAATGTTATATGTTATTAATGTAGGATGAATGAATGAATGTTATATGTTATTAATGGATGAATGAATGATTAATGTTATATGATCAGGTATGGGGAATTTAGATTGATGTGAGGGGGGGGGGGGGTGAGGGCCAAATGAGCTTCCACCTTCATGTGGTTGGCCCTGTTAAGTAGAGAATATTAAACTATTCTCAAAACAAAGAGAAGCTCAATAAGGTAAGTAATGCACTTTTCAATATAAGAAATGCATCATTTGAAGCATCAAACCAATCTGTAAAGATGAAAGAAAGTGCTAACTTTTCACTATGAACATTGTGTTGTGTGTGGATTTGGTTTCAAAGCTCTGTTTTTTATTTTTATTTTAGTGGTCTCATTAATTTCACTTTTCCTGCCCACTTGGTGATTAGTAGGTAGGTTGGAAGTGCTTCGTATCCATACAAAGAATATGAAGCTCTCTGATGATGTATATATTAATCTTTAGGATTCTTGGTACAGGTTGATCTCAAAAGGATTGGTAAGGATACTCATGGATATGTTGTAGCAGATCTTGCAGCTTTATGCACTGAGGCTACACTTCAGTGTATTGGGGAAAAAATGGATGTCATTGACTTAGAAGATGAGACAATAGATGTTGAGATTCTACATTCAATGGTCATGACTAATTAGCACTTCTGGACTGCATTGGGCTCTAGCAACCCATCCGTTGTCTATGAAACTATGAGTTTTTCCAAACCATGTCTAGACATTCAATTTTTCTCATATCAATTAAGTAGGGATTGTATTTTTAAACTATTGATCTGTTGTGCCCCTAAATTTTCAATTCCTAAGTTTGTTTGTTTCTAATGATTTTCATAATGGTAAATTTGCTTATGAATATTGGGAAAACATTGACATGTTGTCAAGTTCCAAATGTCACTTGGGAAGATATTGGAGGGTTGGAAAATGTCAAGAGGGAGCTTCAAGAGGTATATTGAGATACGTGGTTCACTATATTTTTTCCTTGCTTTTCTTTCAATGTAGAAAACCTGCTTTTGAAGGAGATATGAACTAACAAAATTCATATGAGTTTCATGTACACTATTCAATATCCAGTGGAGCATTCTGAGAAATTTGAAAAATTTGGAATGTCTCCTTCAAAAGAAGTGCTATTTAATGGACCACTGTGTTGTGGAAAAACATTGCTTGAAAAAGCCATTGCTAATGAATGCCAGGGCAATTTCATCAGTGTGAAGGGCCCTGAATTGTTATCAATGTGGTTTCAAGAGAGTGAGGCTAATGTGACACATTTTTTATAAGGCCAAAGGGTCAACTCCTTCTGTCCTATTTTATGATGAGCTCGATTCTATTGCTAAGCAGGTGTGTTGCTTTTTTATAAGTGAAAGTTTAAGGCTGACTATAAATGATTGGGGATTTTGTTTGACCTTTTTGAAGTAGGCTCTAACTTGTGATGCATAATTGGTTTACATGTTTCTAGCGTGGTAGTAGTGTTGGGGATGTTAGTGATGTTGCAGATAGAGTCCTTAATCAGCTGTTGATGGAGATGGCTTGTATGCAGCCAATAAAATGGTTATCATTATTGCTGCTACAAATATGCCTGATATCATCAATCTTGCATTGTTAAGGCCTAGCTGACTTGACTACTTTTATATATCACCTAGAGTCACCCCGATAAGTATTTCGATCCATTTGTATCTTCATTGACAAGAGATCATGTATCGCGAGGATATTCTATAGTTTCCCCGACGTGGTGAGTCTCCCCAATGATTATTCTTTCAATCTCAACTATGTCACCAAGATTCCTGTCGATGTAATCTTATCGGCGTCAGATAGTTGGTCGGGTAGACACTCAGAACTTACTCCGATGGTATATGTCTTAATGATATGCTTCCCTCATGCTTCGTCGATGAGACAAGATGTGTATCTCACTGATGAAATGTCATCGCTGTGACCAAAATCTAGTCCTCTCGATATATCTTCTGATGCAATTTTGATCACTGTAATAGTCTTGATCTTTCACCGATATGCCTACATTTCAACAAATAGTTTTTTTTTTTAAATTGCAATGTTTCATCGAATTTGCGACGAACCGCAAAAAGCGTCCGATGAATTTTCACCGTAATGACTTGCCCATTTTGTTGCGCATTCAATGAAATTTTATCACTATTTCAATCTAAATTATATCACCAAGACTCCTATCGATGTATTCTTATAGGCGTCACATAGCTAGTCGAGTAGACATTTAGAACTTACTTCGATGGTATATGTCTTGCCGATATGCTTCCCTCATGCTTCATCGATGAGACAAGATGTGTATCTCACTAATGAAACATCATCGCTGAGACTAAAATCTAGTCCTCTCGAAATATCTTCTCAAGAAATTTTGATCACTGTAATAGTCTTGATCTTTCACCGATATGCCTACATTTCAACGAATAGTTTTTTTTTTTTTTAAATTACAACGTTTTGTCGAATTTGCGATGAACCGCAAAAAGCATCTGATGAATTTGCAATGTATCCAACGAATTTTTGTCATAATGACTTGCCTATTTCATCGTGCATTAGACGAACTTCTATCGCTATTTCAATCTGAAGAATATCGGCAAGACTCCTGCCGATGTACTCTTAACAGCGTCACATAGCTAGTCGGGTACACATTCAGAACTTACTCCGATGATATATGTCTTGTCGATATGCTTCCATCATGCTTCATTGATGAGACAAGATGTGTATCTTGCTGATGAAACTTCATCACTAAGACTAAAATCTAGTCCTCCTGATACATCTTCTCAGGCAATTTTGATCGCTATAACAGTCTTGATCTCTCAACGATATTGGCAATATGTCAAACTTTTGTCATAATGGCAACAAACTTATGTTGTTAATCAAATGGTTTGGCAAAGGTATGCCTCCCGTGCTCCGAGTATTGTTCATTGTGCAATCGACAAAGTGGGTGTCGTGGTTCTGATGAGCTTGCATCATGAGGTCGACGTTTTATAGTCCATCAGGATATAGACAAAATTTGAGTGACGGCGCTAGTTTTTGTGATTCATCAATTGACCGACAATGTATCATCGAGATTCCAACAAACGACTGTTGGAAATTGGGGTCAAATCTTGTAGTGTGGTTTTCCAAACCCAGTAGACAATGACCAAATTTTGAAGGTATCCCATTCCTCACTAAAGCTGACCCTTTGAGTTCTAGTGCAGCTTCTTCTTTAGTTCAGAGAAGTGGCCTATTGGTCCTTCTTATTGTATCAAACACCACAACATTAGTGATATCCCATTCTTGGTGAAATAATACTCCACTCTTTTGCATCAATGCCCTACCTTGCTCTGGTGTCATCTCCTTGAAGGTTTCCCTCATTTGTTCATGACATTGGATTTAATAACCATTTCTAGAAGATCCACATGCAAACTCCTTCCTTGACAATGTTATCAATGATGCCTTTGTAAACCATGTCTCATGACAAATTTGCGCAGTAATAATGATTAACTTACAAACAAAAAACAAAGAAAAATCATACTCCTTCCTAGTAACTCTAGTTCAGTACATCATTGAGCCACTTTAGAGATATGATGTCATCAAATTTCAAAACAATAGTTCAAATTATTCTTTAAGTGTTTCAATCATTGTATTCAAATTAAGATCATCTAGTTTGTTTCAGTTTCATTTCTCATAGCTATTTGGACTAGGCCTAATTGGATATTTGATTGTTGATCTGATATTCAGATACTTGACTCATGTTGCTGTGTGTTTGCCAAAAATTTCAAAAGTTGATTGCCCCCAGTGAGTTTTCACCTTGACTCCCGATTAGACACAACCTATTGCCTAGAATATAAACAATGATCATCAAGCCCTGATGAAATCCTTGTCATCTCAAGGAAATTTTGTGCGCATGATGGAGATATGATGACAAGGGATGGATTTGGTGCTGATAAAAATGGTTATGTATGAACGATGCAGAATGTAACTTAATAGATGGAAGAGCCAACTAAATCATAAATAGCGTTTGTTTACCAAGTTTTCACTATTGTTTTTATTTCACTTTTTCAGATTTTGTGATTTTTTTTTGTTGTTACCAAGATGCCTGTTTGCCAAGTTTTCATCAAGGCAATGATTTTTTTTATTTTTTATTTTTTATTTTTATTTTCTCTTCTTCTTTTTTTGTGTATCAAAAGGATGCATATTTGCTAGGTTTTCACCCTGATGATGATTTTTTTCAAGACATTTTCAGATTTTTATAGATTTTATCATGACTTTTTATGTTGTTTTTATATTTTTTTGTGACCTTTTATGTTTTTTTTGTATTTTCTAGACATATAAATTCTTTAGATGGATGTTGTTGAATGGATCTTCAAACCCCTTCTAGTGTAGATAGCTAATATGCCCCCGAACCATATGCTGCAATGATGGTGAAAGGACCCAGCCAATTGGGCTCAAACATTCCTTTCTTCTCTCGATCTTGTTGGTTGCGGGGATTTTCCTTCAAGACCAAGTCACCCACTTGGAATTTTTGTGGTCTGACTCTATGATTGTAGCTACGGGACATGACTTGTTGATAACCCTTTAAGTGATTGGCTGCAGGTTTTCATCTCTCATCAAGTAGCTCCAGTTCTTGCAATCTGGAAACTCTTCAATCTTCATCAGTTATGAGTCACGTCAGTGAGACTTGAAGTGAGGGAATCTCAATTTCTAGTGGTGAGATTTCTCCTGCTCCATAGACCAAGGCATATGGGGTGGCCCCTGTTGGCATGCAAATGCTAGTTCTATATGCCCACAAAGTTGGATTTAACTGGACATGCCAATCACGATTGACATCATTCACCATCTTCTTCAGGATCTTTAGAATTGTCTTGTTTGAAGATTTTGCTTGGCCATTTCCCTGTGGATAATAAGGTGTCGAGAACCTATGTTGGATATGAAATCTTTCACAAATTTTGTCAACATCTTGATTCTTAAAAGGTCTTCCATTATCCATGATGATGGAGCTGTGAATGTCGTACTGACATATGATATAATTCAGAATGAAAGATGAAATCTATTTTCCGGTCAATGTTGTTAATGAAACAACTTTAATCCACTTGGTAAAATACTCGGTGGTCATGATTATGAACTTATGTCTATTTGATGAAGATGGGTGAATTTTTCCAACCAGATCTAGTCCCCATTGAGTGAAAGGCCATGTGGTAGTGAAGGGTTGTAGCTCTTGAGCAGGAGCGTGGATGATATTTTCATGAAGTTGACATTTCAGACATTTCTTTACAAAGGTGTAGGATTCCTTTTCCATGGTTGGCCAATAGTAACCCATTCTAACAAGTTTCTTAGCTAAGGTTAGTCTACTTGAATGAGTCCCGCAAATTCCACCATGAACCTCTTGTAAGGCCTTTTTAGATTCATCAAGTTTGAGACATCTAAGGAGGGTACTATCAAGACCACATTAGTATAAGGTATCAACAATTAGGGTATAGAGAGAAGATTGGCATATGAAATTTATTTTTTGATTTTGGGACAAATCCGGGGGTAAGATAGTATAGATTTTTCTATATAAGGGGGAATTAGAACCAGTCAAGTGATAAACGATTTGGGTTTCAGGATTTTCATAGGCAGGGGAAAATAGTTGTTCCACCAGGAGTTCGTATCAAGCTTGGTTCTTTGATAATTTTAGTAGTGACACAATTGTAGCCATGGCATCTGCAACTTTGTTGTCGATCTGTGGAATTTTTATGAACTCGATCTCAACAAAATACTTCTTGAAATCATCTACCATGTTTTTGTAAGGCATTAACTTGTCATCTTTAGTCTGATAGTCATCATTTATTTGATTATTGACAAGTTGTGGATCACCAAAAACTTGTATCTTGGTGATCTTCTAGTCCAATGCTATTCTCATTCCAATGAGTTGTGCTTCATACTCAGCTATGTTATTTGTGCAAGTAAAAATCAACCAATAGGAATTTGGAATGGTATGTCCTTGAGGTGTGACAATAATAATTCCTGCCCTTGAGCCATGTTGTGTATAGAACCCATCAAAATAAAGTGTCCATGATTGCTTGGTTGTTCTTGTGAACACATTTGCATCAGGAAGTGCAATATGTATTAGATGGTATGTTTGTAGAGGTTCCTCCACCAACTAATCCTCTATGACCTTCCCTTTGATTTCCTTTCGATCCGCATAGTGAATGTCGAACTCACTTAGGGTCATTACCCATTTAGCCAACCTGCCAGTTAATGTTTCTTTGCTCAGAAGATACTTTAAGGGATCAATTTTAGCTACAAGTTTGATTGTATGAGCTAACATATATTGCCACAACTTTTGGTAAGTGAACACTACTTCCAAACAAGCCTTTTCAATGAAAGTATAGTTGAGCTCATGGCTTATCAATGTTTTGATGATGTAATATATGGCTCACTCTTTTCCTATTTTATCCTCTTGTGCCAATAACTCTCCTAGGAATACTTATGTGGCAGAAATGTATAGTATGAGTGGTTCTCCTTGTACTGGTGGGATCAATACTGGTGGGCTCATTAGATAATTCTTGATCTAATCGAAAGCTTCTTCACACTTGTCTTCCCATTTGAATGAGACATTTTTATGTAAGAGATGCATGAAAGGAAAAATCTTGTCTGCCAGCTATGTGATTAATCTCCTGATGGATTGTAGTCATCCTTGCAATGACCAAAGTTGACTGATGTTCCTTGGTGGAGGCATCTATAGGATGTCTTGGGCCTTCGTTGGATCCACCTCTATTCCTTTTTCCAATAAAATATAGCCTAAGAGATTTCCTGATTTTACCCCAAACACACATTTCTTGGGATTGAGTTTGACTTTAAATTTTTCCATTCTAACAAAAATATTAGATAAGATATCAAGATTTCCCTCCCTTGTGTTTGATTTTTCTAAGAGATCATCTACATAATCCTCCATGACTGTGTGCATCATGTCATGAAAAATTGTAGTCATTTCCCATTGATATGTTGCTCCTACATTTTTGAGTCCGAAGGACATTACATTCCAAAAATATGTACCCCAGGGACATGCAAATGTGATCTTATCTTGATCTTCAAGTGCGATCTTTATCTTATTATACTTGAAAAATCCATCCATCAATGAATACATGGCATGCCTAGCTATCATATCCACAATCATGTCAATGTTAGGTAGAGGAAAATCATCTTTTGGACACGCTTTCTTTAGATCCCTAAAATTTGTACAGATTTTGATTCTTCCATCTGGTTTCGACATTGGTACAATGTTGGAGATCCATTCTGCATAGTTGATAGACTGAATGAATCCTACATCCAATAGTTTGTTTAGCTCTTGTTTGACTAGAAGTGTAACATGTGGGTGCATCTTTTTGAGATTTTATTTCATAGATTTTTCCCCTGGCATGATGGACAAATGGTGCATGATAAGATTTTGATCTAATCCAAGCATATCTACATATGACCATACAAATTTTCATTGATTATCCTTCAGGAATTTTGTAAATTTTGGGACTTTTTCCTTTGTCAATGATGTAGCAAGTTGTAGGATCTTCGACTGTTCTACAGTGCCTATATCGATTGCTTCTATTGGTTATATCAAAATAGAAGATCTCTCTTGGTAGTGCTCACGGAGAGTGTCAATTTCCTCATCTTTTAGTTCCTTTGAAAGGTTTTCACCATTAGATATGCTCTATATTTTTTATTTTTCATGATATAATACTGCCTTTTTTTGGTTTTCACCATTAGATCTTTCTTTTATATTGTTAATTTTGTAGTTGATAAATGTGGCACTCTTCTGGCTGAGATTCTAATCATGTGATTCACCAGTGGAACATGTTTCTGAGTTGGCAGAACAAAGAAAATTTACAATGGTTTCGTCATTGGGAAAGATTGGGATATTGATTGGTTCAGTTTGTTCCCAATCAATGAGCTCGGGATAGACCAAAGGAAAGGGATTGTTTGGTTGGGTAAGGTCATTGTTTGTTAAGGTCATGACATGGTTATCATTCTCACTATGGGGAAGATCTATGATGGTATACTCTTGCTGATTATCTATCTCGCTTTGAATCGATTTGTCATTGTGAACCCCAATCCTATTCCTGCATAGACACAACAAAAAAACACCTTAGTTAGTTCATATGCAAGTTAGAAGAAGGATTCCCCATGAAATCCATTCACAAATACTCAAAATAGGAAAAACCAGAACAAACATGAAATATAGATGAAATCCTAAATTAAGAAAATGCAAACTCTTGATCCCATGGGGGAGTTGGTGCCAATTGATATGTTGAAATTATCCCTTTACCAAATCCTTTATAAGCTTGATGATGATTGATCCACTTGATGGTTGAATTCCTACATAACCTAGCTAAGAACTTGATAAAAATAGATAAAGGTGGCTATGCTTGGAGATGAAATTGAGTATAATAATTTTACTCAAATTGTGGATGATAGAATGAGAGGAAGAGTCTCTCATTTATAGATTTCCAAAATGGGAGAGAGAGTTTAATTTAGCAATGTGGGATCATTCAACATCCAATGGCCAAGTGCCACTTGTCAAGATGTGAATGGTTGAAGGTTGTGCACATTTTGGCCAAAGTGCCAATAAATGCTATGAGATTCAAATTTGAAATTTGAATGTGACATGTTGGAGGGAGAAAGAAATGGAGTTAATGTCACTTCGCTCAATGCACAAGGACATGTAAGAGGAGTGAATGCCTTGTTAGAAGTACCCATCCACTTGGATTTTGAATTCAAATTTGAAGGAATATTCCTCCTTTTATTCCATGTGAGGGAAAATAGAGATTTAATAAATCAAAGTAATTGATTTATTGTGAAAGTGGTAAAAGATAGAGGATGTGACAAAGATTATGATTAAATTAATCGAAGATTAATTAATTTAATGAGGAATTAGGAGATGTGACAACTTTGACTTGAATTTATGAGTTGATTTAAATCAAGAATTTAGGAGAAAGATTAATTAAATATATTTTTTTTATTTATTTAACTAAAGGGGGTAATGTTAGATTAAATCAAATAAGGTTTAATTTATTTATTTTAATGATAAGAATTTAGGGATTTAATCAAATAAAATGAATTATTTAATTAAAAGGGGATTTTAGGGTTAATTAAATTAAATTGATTAATTTAATCAACATAGGAGAAAGACCTAATTAAATAAATAATGATTTATCTAATTGAGAGATAGAAGATGATGATAAGCTGAGAGTGTGATTCAGGAAGAAATGACGTTAGTAATCAGGATAAAGTGTGTTAGATTGAATTATAAATTTTTCATGTCTACATTTTGCCCCTCTTTGAAGCAATGTACTTGTTGTATTGGTTCAAAGAATAAACTGCTGTGATCAAAAATTCAAAAAAAAATTCTGATTTTCTGAATGCCCCACTATTGCTTCAGTGGAAGGATTATGCTGATATATTGCCCCCTCGAGAGATCCAGTGGAAATTTTGATTTTTTGATAAAGATCGCGATAAAATGTGAGAGGAGTGGTTTTATTCATCAAAGCATGAAAGATAATTATTTGATGTAGACAATTCTGATGATGTGTAGACAATCATTAGCAATTTGTACCCTCATATATATTTTGAGATCTCACACCTACTTTAGATAGAAATGTTAGTAAAGATAGAATAATAAGAAGAATAAGATGGATGGTGTAGATACCGAAAATTGGTTTAGGCCTGCGAGTACACATTTCAACATAATTTTTTATAGTCCGTTGTCATGATTAAATAATGTTTATTATTTAATTACCTTTCTAACACATATTTCCTCTATTAATTAAATACCCTTTTTAATTAATTCATTAATTCAATAATCATCCTTTATTCAACTTAATTAATTAAATAAATCATATTTATTTAATTATGTTGCTGACTAATTAATTCTTCCCCCTTTATCTATCAATTAAATAATTTATTATTTAATTCCCCCTTTATAATACTTTTCTAACTATAATTAAATATCTTTATTTAATTATTCATTTAATCCTTTTCAAAAGTCAATTAAATAAAGTATCTTTATTTATTTAATTAAAGTCTCTTATTTCGAATGTTGAATTAAAGTAACATTTAATTCATTATTTAGTTAATTATGTCACATTTTTCCATCATTCAGTTATCTCTTACATTCACTCACCTTCGGACACGGGTTCTATTTTTAGTTCTCCTATTATCTCTTGAGTTCAAACACCAGTTTAACTCTGAGAGAGAACTCTCCATCACAACTAGTCGATTAACTAGTTCTAACTCATTTTGCATTCACATGCATTTAATCTCCAATTTCTAACTTTGGCCTTTGCATACAAAGTCTATTTCTTCTATTTTTGAAGATGAAGATTGGAACTCATGTTCTAACTCATGTTCTAAAATTAGTCTTTATCCTTCAGTTGCACTCACATTCTAACTCACGTTCTATCTATCACATAACTCATTGCATGGCATTCATCAATCTCATCTGTTGATCTCTTTTTCAATCTGAGCCGATTGTTCGAAAATACAAAATCTATAAAATGACCTGTCACAATCATTATTTCTCTCTCCCTAAAATTATACACTTTTGAGAAGAGACTATTCTTTGATTTTTTGCTTAAACATTCAATACAGCTATACTTGCATTCAAACACAGAAATCTGAGGGCAAGAATACCAAAAAGGAAAAATGGAGAAGAGCAATGGAGTTAATTCAAAAGGGTGAATGCATATTCGGTGAGATTAATTCAGTTTGTTTAATTATTCATTATGTTTTCAATTTTGTTCTTTATTGTTTGATTTTAGATTAGCGTTGATTTAGATTAGGATTAATATTGTTCGTTCTAGTTGCAAATCTTATCACAAATTAATTCTATGGTTACATTTGGTGAACCCGATGTGAAGCACATTCAAATCCGCACATACTTCCATTTTTCCATTTTTTGTTTTTCATTTTTCACAGGTTTTCCATCCAAAATACCGCATCTATCAAAAATAGTGACGCAGCTGTCATTACGAATGACATGCGCTATGCCATAAGCCGCATCCGCTTGTCAATCACCGCATCCGCCTATCAATCGCCGCATCTACCTGTCAACAAATTGTCAAACCGCATCAGACATTCCATTAACCGCATCTACCTGTTATCAGTCAAACCGCATATGTGGCTCCAAAAACCGCATCTTGCCGGTGAAAGTTTTTTATGTTTTTTATCGATTTCCGTGCATCCATATTTTCAATTTTCGCTTTCTAGGTGATTTGGATTTTTGCTAATATTTTGTTTTAGTTGTGTCAAGGTGGAATAACAAGTGTTTGCAGGACGAAGCATAGAAGACAATACAAAAAAAAAAAACCAAAGACAAACAATGAACTACTGGCAAAGTTGCATGCAGGACCTAATGCTTTTATCTTTTTAGCATGCTTTTTGTTTTGGTAGATAGATAATCGTCTTGTGGGTTAAAATGAACTTCTACTTGGTAGTGTAAACAATCTCGTTTGGGCTTAATAATTTACTAGTGCTTTTCATGTCTGCATTGTTAGTTTAGAACCCCACGATTTAGTAATCGAAATATCCTCTCCCCTTGCACATTCATGCAATCCTGGGTGTAAGAGAAATAGTTACTAACTCTAGAACTTGGGCCTGTCTTGGTGGGAAAAAGTACTCACCCCAAGATTACTCAGACCAGTAGCACGCTAAAGCCAAGCGACTTCTAGCCGGTATATAAAAGTGGATTCTTGGGGAAACCCCAAGAATCACGTGCACTATTTCGACGAGATGGATAGAAATGGACTCTCGCCGACGTTGGATAGTGTCCCATGAATGGAATGCCTGAATTAAACACCTTGTTGTAGAGTTACCAAAATCCTATCTACTTGTTGGCGCAGTAGGGTCCGCCCTATGAAGCCGTCTTACAATCTTACGATTTACATGTAGAGTTGAAAAGTATGCCATGGGAGATTCATGGGTACTGTAGCTTGGCTGCCCCATATAAGTGAGTGATATGGAGGGGAGCCAGTGGGGTCAAGCTACTAATCATCCACCATAAATATGCGTAGCTGGAGAAATCCAAGTAAGAATTCAACAAGTACTGTCCTAAAAGCCTAGGGTGTAAATGTTTTTCGAGTCTCAACAGTCCATTCATCACAAAACTGAAAATACTTTGAATGTTGTGTTTGCTATTTGCTGTATTTGCCAAAATCTTGATCGAACAAACAAATTCAGTCAAACAACTTTCGGTAAAAAATTTCAATTGTTAGAAATAGAGTCGCATTTGTCAGTTTAATCACCGCACCTGTATTAGAGAGTCGCATTTGTTAGGGGAATAACCGCATCTGTCTATCATAAATTTTCCGTTCACAGTCTAAAAGTTTTGAGTCACATTTGTCACAGTCTGAGTTGCATATGTTCATGCAAACTGCATCTGTTAGTTTAAACACTGCATGTGCTTAGGTAAACCGCATTTGTCATAGGAAAAACTGCAACTACCAGAAACTTTGCATGCACTGTTGAAAGAAAAGCCGCATTTGTCGAAATATGAACTGCAACTGTTAAGTGAACCATATTTTCCTATCAACAAAAAACATAAAAAACCACAAGCTGAGTCCAGAACATCATTGTCATAATTTGTTGTAGGTTTTTAAGATCAACCTTAGATTCGAAACTAGTAAATTTTTCTCAAAACCTTGCATCGTTAGGTGTCATATACGTCTTAGTTACCATCATTAGGTGTCATATACATCTTAGTTACCATCATTAGTTGTCATATACATCTTAGTTACCATCATTAAGTGTCATATACATCTTCATTACCATCATCAGGTGTCATATACCTCTTAATTATAGTAACATCCTAGTCATAGTCATCTTAAGTCTCATGCAAATAGATACTCCCTAGGAAATTGCATATCACAAGTTTAGATAACTTTCCTTGTCTTTAGAAACATCCATTATCTAGTTTGTCACAGTCAGTCAACCTAGTTGCATGTATTTATCCCATAGGTAGGTAGGTTATACCATTTTAGACTCATTTATTGTCATAGTCTACTCACATCTCACGTTTCGTCGGTCCTATCATCTGTCATCTTAGTGTACGTCTTTTTAGAAACCATTTTGGCTACGTCATTTATCGTCAGGAAAATCCAAAAAACATAGACATAGAACATATCAGTTTTTAGGCATAGTCTACATTACCCATTTTGAGCAACTTTTTCATGGTTGAAACAAGGTCCAAAAAGAAACACAAAGCAATGACAGACCCAAATGAATTCATCAATCCATTCGGAAACCAACCATCGAGCAATAAACAACCACACAAGTCTTTGCTAGAAAAAAATGTCACAAGAGACACACATGGTCAGATTTTCATAGAAGACATAGACACCGTAGTACAAGATCCTGAATTTGCGTCCTTTATGGATGACTATTTGGCAAATGATCCCCAATGCTATCTAGCAAAACTACTAGCAAAAGGTGCCAAACTACCTATAGGATTTGATATACATACCTTGCAGACATTTTCAACTCAACCATCTCAAACTACAAACTCAACTGTCTCTGTTCCACAAATTACCACAACAATACCAACTAGTATGCCAATTCAGACATCCTCAATTGTAAAGACCACCCCTTTCAACATCACACAGGGTTTACAATTTACTATGGGGGCAACTTTCTCCAATCCCTTTAGCACTAACACAACTGGTAAAAGAACCAAAGTTGGCAGCAATATACCTATACCAAGTCAGACAATTCAGATAGGAAGCATCCCTATTCCTAATCAGACAATTCAGATAGGAAGCATTCCTATACCAACTCCAACCATTTAGATAGGGAATATCCCTATACGGAATCAGAATATTTTGACATGATATATTCCCTCACCCAATCACAACCCGTCACAGAACATGGCGTATCAAAACACCTACATTGATCCCAATTTCACAAACACCATGTCCTTGACACAAGTCAATGTCCTTCAAAATCAAATGCAAACACTTCAACAACAAATGGATAACATGTCTATGTCCATAAAATGAACTATCTTAGCACAAGACCTATGTCCATGTCCATTTGACAAAGCATTGTATATGACACCTTTTCCCCATAGATACATTATACCGATTTTGCCTAAGTATAATGGGAAGAAGAATCCTTTAGAACACATTAGAGAGTTCTCAATGGCATGCATGGACATTGCGTATGACCCCACATACTTTATGAGACTATTTCCATGAACCCTTGTCAGGATAGGACTGGAATGGTTCTCTAAACTACCATATGGTATACGCTCTTGGAGTGAATTAGTTGAAAAGTTTGTCGAACATTTCGCTTTTAACATCAACAATGAGGTAACAATGGCAACCTTGTGCCACACAACACAAGAAGATGGTGAAACCTTCACCACTTTCTTCCAGAGATGGTGAAGTCTAGCTAGTAGATGTCCTGTTGAAATACCGGAAAAACAAAAGGTCACCGTATTCCTAGAGAACATCAACCTCAAATTGTGAAGTGATCTAAGGGTACACTGTTGTACTTCATTCTCAGACCTAGTACAAAAGGGAATCATCCTTGAGAAGGGCCTTATAGACAAAGGCAAAATGAAGGCACCAGGCAGGAACCCCATTGCCCAAAATCAAAACGCGCCAAATGATAGAAGACAATTCTGGTCTAGGAATAAGAATGTTACAAATGATGGCATTGTTGATGCTAAAAATGTACATACTAGACCAGTTATCACACTTAGAGGGTACACCTCCAATCAAGACACGACAAATAGTCCAGATCAACATGTTAACTATGTCTAAAATTCACAACAACAACGACCGCAACAAAGGAGATTTCCTACACTTGAATTTACACCTTTAGGACAACCAATCGAGGTTATTTACAAGGAATTGATCAAGCATAATCTCATTAAACCTTTGGAACCAAGGGAGTATGATCCTGGATAGTTTAAACCATCATGGTGGGATGATAAAGCCTATTGTGACTATCATCAAATGAAAGGACACCACCTGCAAACATGTCGGCAACTCAAGAACATTATACAAGACTTTGTAGAAAATGGAACCATAGAGGTCAGTGGGTAGAAAAACACCAAGAACAGTGATCATAAGGTCTTCACAAACCCCTTACATGATCACACAAAAGGAAAAGCCTCCAGTTCAGGACCTAAGAATGATCAATCAGCCAATTACACAAACACCAATTATGACTATGGCAAAGGAAAGATCGTATATAGCCTCCGCGCAGCAAATGAGCATGTCGATACCTTCACCATTAAGAAGCCTCTGGAATGTAGTGTAAACACACATAGAACTAAGATCACTATTCCAGGTCCTTCTTCTGAACCATCTACGCAACCTTCCAAGTTCAAGTACAATCTTCTTGATCAATTGAGTAAAACCCCCGCGCAAATATCTATCTTGGAATTGTTGACCTTATCACCTAGACATCGAGCCATCCTTGACAAAGCTCTATAGAATACAGCCATTCCTATAGATTTAGATGTCAATCATTTCGAAGAGATGGTGGGATATTTAACCAATTCACATCATGCCACCTTTTCCCAACAGGATTACTCAACTGAAAAGTTAGATCATAATGACCCCTTACATCTTGAAGTCTTAGTCCATGAAACTAGAGTCAGATGAGTCTTGGTAGATGGAGGGGCAGGTTTGAACCTATGTACCCTTAAATTGGTTAAGGCATTAGGATTCTCAAAAGACTATGTAGATACCTCTAAGAGTATAGTCATCAAGGCTTACGATGATGAGGAAAGATCGTCTAAAGGAGTTGTCACACTCCCTATCCAAATTGGCCCAGCAATCATGAACACCAGCTTCCAAGTCTTGGATCTCACCCTCCCATACAACTTGTTGTTAGGTAGACCTTGGATACACGCAATGAAGGTTGTACCTTCAACATACCACCAATGTCTCAAATTCCCCTATAATGGCACAAAGATCACCATTGATGGTGATCCAGATCCTTTTCAGTATTGTACAAGCCTAAAGGAAATTCGACAATGACAAGTGCCAGTTAACCAAGAAGTTTCTTCATCCACTTTATCCCAATACATTGACCCCTCACATCTCAATAAGTCCCTTTCATTCAAACCACCATCATCCACTCCAAAACTCGAGATCCAAGACAAGGGTTGTGGCAAATACAAAATAAAGGCATCATACTGTGTTAGCGAACTGATTCCACCTAAGGCGTATGGCCTACCCATGGTGGATAGAAGACAGTCAGTGGTTATGTTTCATGTTCCCCCTACAATGACATTAACCAAATGGGGAGAATTAAGCGAAGAAATTGTGGATCAAGGTGATTCCTGGTTGTATCAAGAAGAACATGAATATCCCTCCCCGTCTATTCAAATAGCCAAGGACCAGTATGGAAAAGGTTTTAAAATAATGCAAAAGGAAGGTGATGATGGGCACAGTGGGTTGGGTCTATATCAGAATGGAAGCACAGAACCAATTACTGTCTACCCATGACCGAAATACCTAGGGCTAGGGTTTCAACCGCTTAGAATCTAGTTTCCTGGTACTTCATTATCATTTCAAGAGGAAGTGAATGATTATGCAGACATTGAGTCATCTAATGAACCACTTCCCCCAATTTGTGACAAAACCCTAGTTTACGACAAACCTCCGATTTTTGATGAATCCCCTTACACAAGTGATGGTGAGTGGGAGTCCCTTTCATCTACTAGTACTATGAACATAGATGTCTTATTTGGAGAATTGGACCTCACCATGAAACTTGAACCAAAATTATCTAGTCCTTGTCCTAAGAAGCACTTGTCCAAACAAGAATGGCAAGAGAACTATTATTGGGAAACCCTTGATCATGCATCTTGGGCACCTAGAAACCCATCTTCTGACCAATCTGCCCTTACTATGGTCCCACATCAGAGTTTACCTACCCGTAGGGAGAAGAGCAAGCAGGAGTTAGTCCAAAACTTTTGTGACCATGTCAACCACTCTGTGTTAACCTTGAGAGTAGATACCTTTAAAAACTCTGATGATGACATGCCCCTTATATATCTTGAACTCATTGACTGGGATCAACAAGGTACACCTATCATGGATACATTCAAGAACAATGAAACAATTGCTGAGTTCATGGGACTTAGAGAAGGCATACCAAGAGGGGACCATAAAGTAGGTTTTACCGTAGACTTGGATGATAAGGCATACTTTGGGGAGTCTATTTACACCTCTAGTCACAAAAATGAGAATGAAAAGAAAAAAAACAATAAAAAGAAAAATGATGAGTCCCTAGGTGAAAACCAAAAGGTGCCTTTGGATGAAGAAAAAGTCAAAATAAAGGACGTATCTGAGGGCGAAAACCTCTCAGAGGCACCCAAGGATAGAGGTTTAAATATTCTCCCCATTGCACAGGAAAAGTCACCGATGTTAGTGGAAGAATTTGTTGAAGTCAACATAGGTACAAAAGAGAATCCTAGGAAGGTCTATTTTGCCGCTTCTTTAACAAAGACAAAAAAATCTGAGTTTAAGGACTTCTTTCAAAAGAGATAGATAAAATTTGCATGGTCATATGCTGACATGCCGGGGATGGATCTAGATCTAATATTGCACCATTTACCTCTACAACCAGGTATTAAGCCAGTCAAGCAAAATTTGAGGAAGATGCATCCGCAAATTGCTCTATTGGTCAAGGTAGAACTTAAGAAACTTTTGGATGTAGGATTTATAAGGACAATAGACTATGCGGATTGGATATCAAATCTTGTACCAGTGACTAAGCCAACTGGGGGCATTTGTATTTGCACGGACTTTAGATACATCAACAAGGCATGTCCTAAAGATGACTTTCCTTTGCCGAATATCGACATGATAGTAGACCTTACAGTAGGCTACGAGATGCTATCCCTCATGGATAGTTTCTTCGGATATAACTAGATTAAAATCACACCTGAAGACCAGCATAAAATGGCTTTTACGTGTCCATGGGGCACATATTGTTGGAATGTTATGTCGTTTGGCCTTAAGAATGTAGGAGCTACCTATCAATGGGCCATGACCACAATTTTCCATGACTTTGTACATACTTTCATGGAAGATTATGTAGATGACATCATAGCCAAATCAAAAACAAGGGAAGATCATTTGAAAGTCTTAGACAAGATATTCCAAAGGCTAGAGAATTACAATGTCAGGCTAAATCCGAAGAAGTGAGTCTTTCGGGTCAAATCAGGGAAACTGTTAGGGTATATCATCTCTCACAGAGGCATTGAAGTCAATCCAGAGAAGGTAAGAGCTATCATAGAAATGCCTCCTCCAGTCAGTATTGGTCAACTCAGAACCTTACAAGGGAGATTACAGTCAATTAGACGTTTCATAGTACAATTGGCGGATAAAATACATCCATTTCAGCATCTACTCAAGAAAGGAGTGCCATTTGTATGGACCCTTAAATGTCAAGAGGCCTTTCAGCAAATCAAGGACTATTTGCTCACTCCACTGGTCTTAATGCCACCTATAGAGGGAAAACCATTGATCTTATACATTTCAGCAACCCAATCAGCATTAGGAGCTCTTCTCGCACAAAAAGATGATCAAGGTCATGAGAGAGCAGTCTATTACATCAGTCGTACCTTAGTGGGCTATGAATTGAATTACAACAACATAGAATGTGCCTATCTTGTAGTAGTTTTTGCTACCCAAAAACTTCAGCACTACATGCTCAATCGACAAATAGTGTTAATTGCAAAAATTGATCCACTCAAATACCTTCTAAGTAAGGCAACTTTAACAGGCTGATTGGCTAAATGGGTCATGATACTTAGTGAGTATGACATTGAGTATGTCAAAAGGAAGGCTATAAAAGGACAGGTGATTGCAGATCAACTAGCTGATGCACCTATAAAGGCAGACCATCCATTGGTGGTAGATTTTCCAGATGAATTTCTCTTCAACATTGACATTAAAACATAATGGAAACTGTTCTTTGATGGGTCACACAAAAATCATGGTTCAGGAGCTGGTATCTTATTTGTCACACCTCAAGGTGATACCATTCCCAAATCATTCAGGATTGCATTTCCTTGTACCAACAATATAGCAGAATATGAAGCTCTAGTGACAGGGTTGAAAATGGCAGTTCAATGGACAATTAAGAGCCTACATGTTCTTGGCAACTCTCAACTTGTAATCCGACAAGTAAATGATGACTACAAGACTAAGGATGAGAAGCTTGCACCATACAAGCAAATGGCGGATAGTTTTAAATAGTATTTCAAAGACATCACTTTTCAACAAATACCACATATCCAAAATAAAGCTACAGATGCAATGGCAACTGTGGCTTCCTTGTTGGATATTCCGAGTAACGTGCCTAAGTTCGAGTTCTTGGTTGAACAGCTTTTGGTTCCTGCTTATGATGTCCCTGATACGACGATAGTGTGTACCATTGTTGGTCCTACATTTCCTTGGTATAAAGACATATTTGATTACCTCACTAACCAAACCCTACCTCAAGACTTGTCTAATAACCAACGTCGAACATTCATCCGAATGTTAGCTAAGTACACCATCATCAGAGAAACCCTATATAGACGCACCTTAGATAACACCCTTATGAGATGTCTCGATGCTGAAGAAGCACAAACAACTTTGCAAGTGGTACACGGGGGTATATGCAGATCTCATTTGAGTGGTCCTACTCTAGCCCTTAAGATTATGAGACTAGGTTACTATTGGCCTATAATGGAGAAAGATTCATATGTCTTTGTAAAGAAGTGTTGACAATGTCAAATACATGGAGACTTGATAAGAGCACCAGTGCAAGAGCTTTGTCCAATTACTTAATCATGGCCCTTCGCCCAATTGGGACTCGACCTCATAGGTAAGCTACACCTTCCATCATCAAATGGCCATAAATTCATCATCACCGCCACCGAATACTTCACCAAATGGATTGAAGCTATTACCATGACATACATAACCGACACACAAATATCTAAGTTTATCCTAAACTATATCATTTGTTGGTATGGTGTACCACAATCCATAATCACAGATAATGGCCACCCATTCAAGAACCAAGAAGTATGCCATTTATGTGAAGAATTCCACATCAAACACCATTTTTCCACTCCGTATTACCCACAAGGCAATGGCCAAGCTGAGGCATCTAATAAGACTATTGTTAGAATCCTTAAGAAGACTGTCAATGACCTTGGCTGTGATTGGCACCTATAGCTTAATCCTGCCTTATGGGCTTATCACACAAGCATCCATACTCCCACCGGTGCCATTCCATATTCACTTGTATTCAGGTCCGAAGCTATCTTACCTATCGAGGTTGAAATACCTTCTCTATAGGTATCCTTGAAGGGTCATGTTGACGATGAAGAGTACCATGTCTCAAGGTTACAAGAGCTAGAATTGCTGGATGAACGAAGATAGAAAGCATTAGATCATTTGCAAGCATATCAGAATCGTCTTCATTGTAGCTATAATAGGAAGGTTCTCAATAGACATTTTGACATTGGTGACCTGGTATTAATGGAGAATCCTAAGAACCAAGCTGAAAGAGAAAAACCAGGTAAGTTCGAGCCTAACTAGTTGGGGCCCTATATAGTCATAGAAGCCTTTGGATCAGGCATGTACCAACTCTCTACACCTGAAGGAGATCTGCTTTTGTCACCTATCAACAGTCTGCATCTAAAGAAATTCTATGCTTAGCTTCTGAGAATCCGTGTCTTAATCTAGAAAATAAAAAAAATTGCAAAAACAAAAAAATGGTTACCTTGATGAAAACCTGGCAAACAGGTGTCTTTGTAACACCAAAAAAAAGAAAAATTGAAGAGAAATAATTTGTCCTATAGTGAAAACCACTTTGGTGGCACTAGGGATAAGTACCATGGTGAAAACCTGGCAAACAGGCGCCATGTGTAGTCAAGCTCACTCTTTCATCTACCATCATTCTAATCAGACTTTCCACCATCATTCATAATAAATGGTTGTCTTATCCATTCCTTGAAATGATTGACATCTAGCATCCATTCCATCACATTACCCACTCCATCTTCCAAATCTTATTCCCGACTAGGGGCAAATCCTTGTTCTATGCCGTAACACCTTGTACATAACGTCACATCATTGAAAATGTCCTAAAAATACCAAAACATTAGAAAACTTCAAAAATTTAAAAAAAAATCAAAAAAGTGTTAGAAAATCCCAAAAATAGAGTCAGGTCATCATGTCAAGTCAATCATGTCAAGTCAATCATGTCAAGTCAGTCATTTTATGTCAGTCGTAGACATACTCGAACTATGTTGCCTCTGTGACTAGGACGTAGGAAAGGCCATCAATTGATGTGCCCCCAAGGCATTAGGTCTGCCAGTCTAGGTTTTTCATGTATCACACACATTAAATCACGACTCTTTGTACATACAAGGTCATTGGTTGTGTCGAACTACGAGGTCTTTGCATGTACAACGTAGGCAAGGCTAATCAATTGATGAGCTCCCGAGACCACACTAGGTCAATCCAATAGGGTTCATTCATGATCATTATCACACACATTGCATATCATAGTTTAAGGTATCATATCATGTCATACACTGTCTACACGTACACACTCAAATTGTCATCAAGTCAATATCATACACATTGTCAAAGCGATCAACTTATGTCTAAGCAAGATATGTCTTTCTTGTCAATAGACGTCATCAACTTGTCATAGTCTCATGTGGCTTGTCACTTCAACGTCATCAGACTCCAACGTCTTATATGAAATGTGTCTATCTGAAACCAGGCTTTTTCATGCCTTATACAAAAGTCACCAAGTCGAAACCAGACTCAACGTCTTAGGCGGTATGTGTCAATCTCTCACATTACACTATGTCAAACATCAAACAATCAAACAATCTCACAAGATCAAGTTTTGGCGAATACATTTATTTGGCTTTATGACTTTATATCTTATTTTGTCTTATCTTTTTATCGATTTGTGCAAGATCCTATTACTAGCTTTCTCAAGGATGTCCCTTGAAGGATTTAGAGAAGTAATGATGTCTCAGGACTCTTTTTCTTTGGCTGTTATCTGTCAACTGTCTTTTTACACATTGGTTTGTGAATCATGTTACTAGTTTCCTCAAGGATGTCCTATCATGGATTTAGAGGAGCCATGACATATCATGATCCGTCTTTTATTTGTCTATTGTATATGGTTTGTCTCGACAACAATGACTGGGGCAATCTTGTCCTTAGTTTGCGTTTTGACACTCCTTGCCTACGACTGTCTATTTTTCACAGATGGATGACTTTGTACACTATGGTCTATCTCATATCATAGTGTGTCCTATCCATTTGTGTCATGTCTGCCCAGTGATGATAAAATTGCAAGGATAGCATATTTTGGCAAGATATTAAAGATTATATGTTTTCTAAATCAACTCAAACTCATTCATTTATTTTTCTCCCTCAAATCAAACACATTCATTCTTTCTTACTAACATTCTATAGTCATCCATGTCATTTTAACATTTCTCTCATCCAACATAATGATAGTGTCCTGTGATACGATACACACATTAGGTCATTTGCATTTGCATACATTCAATAAAGCATTTTCATATAGTTACACATTAACATGGCATCATCATAGCATAATAGAAACATTGCATATACATTTCACCATCACATATACATAAGCATAAACATTCATTACATCTATTATCCATTGCATATAGAATCATCCATAACATGTAGAAACATTTCATTCATAACACATGTACATACATCATCTAGGAAACATAATAATATAGAGGTAATGAATTATCATAAATAGAACTGCATATCATATAGAAGCCGCCAAAATCACATATATATATATATATCGCTCAAAAAGTGTGTCACAGTATAATGTTTGAATGTATCAATAAATAAAACACGAGCTTGTAGGCTCTCTGATCAATATACATATGTCTACATAGATAGGTCCCTATCATCATGTCCCGCTACCCCTACTGTCACGTGGTGATGGTGGTGGGAAAATAGTCGAAGGTAACCTTTGTGAGGTGGAAGGTCTCTCATATGGACCTGGCCTCGATGGTCCTACCACCCCCTCTGTACTTTGTGTCCTCTGACTCTAAGTATGACTCCTGCCCTAACTACGCACATTTGAAAATGTAGGAGCTCGTCTCTCTGCTCGCACTGCGGCCTCATAAAGATCCCTGTAGTATGACACTCTCTCAACTAATCTGACTAGCTCACAAGCAAAACCCTCAGATGAGGAACCACTGCAAAGGTGTCTGATCTCTGAAAATTGCTGCTCTACCTCCTACCGTCGGGCTATAGCCTGGTCTCTCTCCATGAGAGCATTGTCCCTCTCTGCATATGCACTATCCCTCTCTAGTCTCATCGTGTCAAAATCCACTGTCATCACTCTGAGTCTCTCCTCCAAAACATCCCTAGGAGCATCCTCCTCCCGTCTCCCCTCCACTATCCGATCTCTGAGCTATCTTTCCTACTCCTCCATCATTGCCTCCTCCTACACATTCTCCTCTATATCATCCTCTCCATATCCTGCCAAAATCCCTAGAGGGTCCACATCCATCTCTACATCCATATCCTTTACAACGTCCCCTAGTCTAGCATCCACATCAACATGCTTCTCAACCACTACCTCTGTGGCAGCATGCTCACCCCCAGCCTGTACATCCACTCCTCCACTGATGTCCACCATCAGTACATCAACTACTACTACCTCCTGAATAGGTGCATGTCCCCCTCTCTGTCCTCTCTGTCCTCATCTCCCACCTCTACCACTATCTCTACCACCAACTCTACCCACTCTGGAACCTCCACCTCTCCGTCGTCCTCTCGGCCCTGTGCCTCGTCTCTCGACTGGTGCTGGCAAATTTGGATCTCTATAGGGAATCGGGCGATGCACTACCCACCATGCATCATATGCTGCTGTAGTCCCTAGATCTGCTAATCCATCTCTCCATCCCCACTATACTAGTTGTAATGCCTGTATATCTACCTCAGCTATGGTAACTGGTATCATGGGTCCCCACCATGGAACCTCTCTAGATGAATGAGCAAACTTTGCTCTGCTCAGAGGTACATCCTGAACCTCCCCAAACTGTCTCAACACTCTGTCTGGTAGGTGTCACTCAATAATGTGCACACTGGAAATAGTCCTCCCAATCAGATACTGTGTCTGTCTGTAGAATGGAAAATGTATATCATCATCCGCCCACACCTCACAATCCATAAAAGGTCTGCATATAAACTAATCCAATGTATCCAATGCATGTCTCCAGTATCCTGTGTCTGCGTAATATGCCCTGTATATCGGAACACATATGGCAGTCTCTCATCTCTCTCTACTATCACTGGAGGATGGAATACGACTATCCTCTCAAAACCCTATATCATCAACAACGTCGTCCCACAACTCAAGGACTGTGCATCTCTGTACACAATGTCATGAAGGTGAAAATATAGCATCCCAAGTAGACATGGACCCCATGCATATCTCATTTCACTCTCCAACATCCCAACTAACATAGCTCCCCATCCCACTAGAAAGCCATGACCTCATCTTTCTGGAAGCACAATACCCCCAATCAATGTACATAGGATGCAATCGATCCTATCGTATCAGTCTGCTAGCACTGGCCACCTAATCTCATAGTGCTCAATGCCGAGCCTACTGATGTCATTCACCTGGTAGAATCATTCCAACTCTGTCAACCCTCACTGTGGATCATATGTAACCCACTCTCCCCTAATAGGAAGTCTCAATATCCTGTACACATCCTCTAATGTGATAGTGGCCTCCCTAGTTGGCAAATGAAATGATCATGTCTCAGAATGCCATCGCTCACACAGTGCAGTCAACATCCCCCTATTCGCCCGAATGGCAGGCATAGACAAGTAGTGACGTAGACCTACAACCCATAGCAATCGAATCTCAGCAGAAGTCAATCTCTCTCTCAAATCAAATGTATTTGGTCATGACTCCCGTGTATAAATAGGATCTAACACAACCTACATATACACCAAAACTATTAAGAATTTTCCTTGAAATGTTTTTGAAAATTTTACCAGCCAAATGTGGCTCACTTTCACAGATGTGGTGCATTTTTCCAAATGCATTGCACAAAGCCTCACATGCGGTGCACATTGCATTTGCGTTGCATTTTTCACCACCCCTTTTCGACTACTGCACATGTGGCTCACAAAAACCACATGCGGTGCATGTTGCACTTGCGGTTCATTTTATAATTTCTACTGTCCAACTCCATATGCAATTCACACATACACTTGCATTTATCCCTAATGCATTTGTGTTGCAGAACTACTGATGTGGTGCATTATGCTCCACATGCGGTCATTTCCTCATCCACTGAAACTAGCCTTGGCGAGTTTTTGCAGATGCATCGATTTGCAGTCAAATGTGGCGAATACGACGGCATATGCATCATTTATGACACACTGCATTTGCTTATTCATTTTCTATATCTAGAAAAATGTGCCAAAAAATACATTAAAAGATCTCATTTTTGCATACGTACCGGTGGTCCTGCGTCGGTTGGCCTCCTAAAGGTCTGGATCTGATATCCTCGATGTCTGGTGTACGGAATAGGCACCATTTCCTCAGTTAGTCAGAGCAAAATCTCTAGTTTTTCTATCTCCTCTGAGTGCAAATGAATTCATTTTAGCCCTAATTCCTATTTATAGGTGGGTTAAAAGTGGCATTTCTTTAGCCCTTCTCTATTGGCCGCTTAGCCTTTCAACTTCCAACGACCCGTATTCGTTCGTCTTCACTCCGATTTCAATTTCGTCAACTCCATCGTATTTCTGACTATCATTTTGACTTATTGGGAATTTTTCCTGATTTTTTTGAAACATTTCAAAAAATGTCACTTTTCCCGAGGGGGCATACCTTACCCTGTTTCATGCTAGGGCACGACCGGGGCATATTTTCTTTGACACAATGTCATAACAACATTGTATCAAAGGTTGGCAAACTGTAGATACTGAAAACTGGTCTAGGCCTGTGAGTGCACATTTCAACATAATTTTCTATATTCCGTTGTCATGATTAAATAATGTTTATTATTTAATTACCTTTCTAACACATATTTCCTCTATTAATTAAATACCCTTTTTAATTAATTCATTAATTCAATAATCATCCTTTATTCAACTTAATTAATTAAATAAATCATATTTATTTAATTATGTTGCTGACTAATTAATTCTTCCCCCTTTATCTATCAATTAAATAATTTATTATTTAATTCCCCCTTTATCATACTTTTCTAACTATAATTAAATATCTTTATTTAATTATTCATTTAATCCTTTTCAAAAGTCAATTAAATAAATTATCATTATTTGTTTAATTAAAGTCTCTTATTTTTGAATGTTGAATTAAAGTAACATTTAATTCATTATTTAGTTAATTATGTCACATTCTTCCATCATTCAGTTATCTCTTACATTCACTCACCTTCGGACTCGAGTTCTATTTTTAGCTCTCCTATTATCTCTTGAGTTCAAACACCAGTTTAACTCTAAGAGCGAACTCTTTGTCACAACTAGTCGATTAACTAGTTCTAACTCATTTTGCATTCACCTGCATTTAATCTCCAATTTCTAACTTTGGCCTTTGCATACAAAGTCTATTTCTTCTATTTTTGAAGATGAAGATTGGAACTTATGTTCTAACTCACATTCTAAAATTAGTCTTTATCCTGCAGTTGCACTCGCATTCTAACTCGCATTCTATCTGTCACATAACTCATTGCATGGCATTCATCAATCTCATCCGTCGATCTCTTTTTGAATCTGAGTTAATCATTCGAAAACACAAAATCTATAAAATGGCCTGTCATAATCATTATTTCTCTCTCCCTGAAATTATACACTTTTGAGAAGAGACTATTCTTTGATAGTTTCCTTAGACATTCAATATAGCTATACTTGCATTCAAACATAGAAATTTGAGGGCAAGAATACCAAAAAGGAAAAATGGAGAAGAGCAATGGAGTTAATTCGAAAGGGTGAATGCATATTCGGTGAGATCAATTCAGTTTGTTATATTATTCATTATGCTTTCAATTTGGTTCTTTATTGTTTGATTTTAGATTAGTGTTGATTTAGATTAGGATTAATATTGTTCGTTCTAGTTATAGATCTTATCACAGATTAATTCTACAGTTACAGATGGAAGGAGGATCCAACAAGCCTACGTTATGATGATGATGATTTTCTTACTAGGAGTTGGGATTTTCAAAGGGCCAATTACTATATGTTTGATAACACACGTAGGTATGATGCATCAAGGTATAAAGAACTAGGATGGCATTGTACCTAGTGTGATGGAATTTGACTCGACAATTAGATAGGTGTATTGTTGTTCACACTTGACATACAAAAACCTTGCTAGGACGGATCTAACAAAGGAAGTATTTGCCAAGTTATTTTACAATAATATCCAACAAGCACAACAAACAAAAAGATAATGATCATTGCCCCATTCCTTTCTCTTTGAACCTGTTTTGTTTAGGCATCATTGAGAGTTCCTTGGAATGAGCGCAAAATAAGATAAGTCAAAAAGACCAGATAAAGTAAACAAACAAGCTAATGTTCTTCATACCACTAGCCAAGGCTAAACTAAGGTGAGATACCCAATGCTTATGTCCATTGTGGGAAGGATACATCCTAGGAAATGTTGTGATTAGGGTTTTGGTGAGACTGATTGGGTGATAAACTATTGATACTCTGAATTGATCAACCTGCTTGCTTACTGACCTAGACTTGAGACTTCTGATGATTAGGGTGTTCACTTTGGAACCTTCTAGACTTGATTATGATTGCTTCACCAAAGGATGATGATAATGACTTATTTTATTAAGAGTGAGACAATCTCGAGTGAAAGCGAGATGAGATGGATGCACCATTTTGGATTTTTCAGATATTTTGAGGCTATTTTTCGTATTTTTGAAAATTTTCAATGTTTTTGGATTTTTTGTCTCGAGGGCCAATCATGGATTAGCCTTGCTTACATTTAAGCTCAGAGATGACGTAGTTCGATCGATGATAGACTTGACTCAATGATAATATAGATGGGCAAACGAGTTGCCATTTTATTGCAACAGACGCTTAAGGATTGACCTAAACTATCTCAGGGGATGATCAAAGATCAACCTTGCCTACATTCAAGCTCAGAGATGTAGTTCAGACGACATGTTTTTGATGTTTTTTGACTTTTTGAGATGTTCTGGATTTTGATCTGATTTGGCATTTTTTTGGATTTTTGATTGATTTTTAAATGTTTTTGAATTTTTGCATGATTTTGACAATTTGGAGGTGGATATGCATGACGATATTAGTGCTTTATTTTGGGATTTTGTTGAAAACCAAGCTTAATGTTGATCAATTGGATTGATGGATTGATAGTTTGACTAAGTGTGTTAAGTCAAACAAAAGTGATAATGCACTTGTAAACTCTAGGAAGTTGTGTTATCCTGGAGTAAACTCATACACAAGAGGGTATTTTGACTAAGTGTGTTAAGTCAAATGAGGTGATTATGGATTGGATAATTTGACTAAGTGTGTTAAGCCAAACAAGGTGATAATTGATTGGATTTGATTGATCAAGATTGATGAAGCTTGATTTGGAACAAAATTGTTTTGATGATTTAATGTGATGCTGACGTGCAAGTTAGATGCAACTGATATTGATTGTTCAGATTTATGTTCGATGAAAGATAAAGCTTGATAAGGGACGTCTTCCTATCAAAATATGCCATGGGCTAGTGATTTGTATCTTTTGGCTCAAAAATGCTTTGACCAATTTGATTTCATATTTTCCAATGTTCGGATTACCAGATAAGTTAGAGGATATATATCAAGATTTATTTCTGAAGCAAGATGTAAATATCTTCCCCCAGTGTCTAGCAATGTATGGAATGCCATGGGTGGATTCTTGGATAGGTGTGTGGATGGATGGATATGGTAAGCATGCAAAGGATTCCAAGGATTATCTTGTGATAAGATAAGTTGTTCAAACAAAGGATGCTCATTTGGATAGTGTTTCGTGGCTCAGGTAACATTGGGTAAGATAGGATCAATGAAAATGACCCATGTCAAGATGTTTACCATAAGAAAGTGTAAAGTGTACACCAAAATTTATTCAAGATTAAGATAACTTTGACTATGGATGCAGATAGATGAAAAAGGATTGGATAAATGGTTCATGGATGAATGGATTTATTATGGATGGAATGTTGGCTTTATTATGGATGTGATAAGAAGTTTTCTCTTGAAATGGCACATGTAGATGCTCGATTCTACACATGATGCATGTTTTCCAGGTTTTCATCATGGTACCTATCCAAAGTGTCACCCATGCAGTTTTCACTAGAGGAAGATTGTTATTTTATTTTTAAATTTTGTCAATCCTTTTTTTGACTTTTTTGTATTTTCTGAGAGATTTTAAGTTGATGCTGAATCACCTAGTACTATTGACATTGGTGCTTCTATCATAATGTGCCATCGATATCCTTCTTGAAGAAGCTATTTTGCCAAGACATGTGCACTTCAAAGCAAATTTTGAGAAATCTGTTCTACTTTGTTGATATCAGAGTTAACTTTGTCTTTGTGCGCGCATTGCAATAGAGTGCCTTCTGAATCCTTATGATGAAGGGTTGCTTCTAATACATGGTAAATTTGAGGATTGGATATCATGCATGAAGGTGTGGATGGTGGTGTGTTTAGGAATAAAATATGGATTGGTTGATAGTTTGGAACCTTTGACTCTCCAAACTTGGGAAGATGAGCAATGATGGGTGGATATGGAAGTGTGCATGGAATTAGGACCAACTAATTGATACACTTTATATGTTGCTTGAGAAGCTTGCTTTTTCCTTTTGTACATCTTTGATGGACACTTTTCTCTTTTTTATTTTTCCCCATAGTTTCTTTGACTAATGGAGTATGATAGGGATCATCTTTCTTTGTATTTTTTGGTATCCACTTGTATTTTATTTGTCTGATATGCTTCTTAGATTCTTTCCTTTGATTCAAATATCCCTTTTTATGTTGGTCCCAATTCATAGATGGGGTGATGAGTGGATGAAGATTCATGACATGGCTGGTTGTAGTATTGGAATTGGTTTCATCATAAGGATTCTTTGTGCTTCCTATGTTGACGTTTTCTTGAGATGAAATTTCCACCAGTTTTATAGAGGTATCACTTACATATTTAGATCCCTTAATTATTGAATAACCAAGAACTTGATGCTTAGGATTGCCAATAATATGTATTGATTCTAGGATACCCTATTCATGTAGGCCTAATCCTCTACCTTGATAATCCATCCCTTGAAATATTTTATTTGCAATAGGATATGATCTACCTTGGAGACAAGGTGCTACTCCTTCTCTACTCTGTGTTGGATCTTCAAAGGTGACAACTTCTTTATTGATGAGATAGCTTGCCCTAAAAAAGGTAAGTGATCCAAATTTATAGGTGATAGGATCCTTCATATGTGGAGTAAATTCCTGATTGATATCTTTGTTTTGATCTTGTGAAATGTCAGATTTTAATGCTTCTTCAAGAGGTGTTGATGATCAACTATCCTCGTAAAATTCTTCATCATGATTCATTCTTGATATGCTTTCACATGATGTTTCTAATTCACAAATTCTATAGAAGCCTTGGATTTCTCTATATCTTGATCATGTGTACAAATTTTAAGAGTAGGAGACTCTTGTTCCTTGGTAATGATATCAAGAGTATGAGACTCTTGTTTTGAATGAAGAATATCTACGTATTCATCCAAAGAAATCATCTCATGGGTTGATGGAGGGGTATGTGCTATATGGATATGATCATCATTTGCAACATCTTGTATAGATAGGAGGGTGTCCATTATATCATTGTAGTAGTTTGGAGATAAAATTTCTTGATCTCAAATGATTTTGGAATTGCTTTCAACATGCTTTGGATCAAATGTTGAGTTGAGGATTCCTTCACTATCCGTAACCATGAGGTCAAAGGATGTCAATGTGTTTTGGAAAGGATCATTGCTAGACCTTGGTAAAAGATGTTGATCATGCTTTGGAATATATTCTTGAGATATGTACTCTAACTTGTTAGGTGATGTAGAGACATTCTCAACATGATCATTGGTCAATGGATCATGGATTATGTCAATAGGACCAAATAACATCAACACTCCTTGAAATAGATCTTTGTAGGAGGGGTCTTGATCATGACTAAAAAATGGCTCTTGATGTATGTTGATTTGATCAATGGATCAGGTGGAAACATCTTCAAGGTGTTCATCTATGGATAGATCTTGATTTTTATTTTCAACAATTGTGGTGGGAGTTTGTTGCAAGCTCTGTTGCGCAAGTAAGAATTGCTGATATGCCTGCTGAGCCGACAATACTTGTTATTGGTCATGTCGTTGTTGTGCCAACAATGCTTGTTGTTGGGCTTATTGTTGAGCTACTTGTTGATACACTTGTTGATGAATTGCTTGCAATTGTGCCTGGTATTGTGCTTGAATCTATCAAGCCTAGTGCTAAGCTTGAGCTTGATCATATGCTTGTTGGGCTACTTGAGCCACTTGTTGGGCTTGTGCGGCTTGTGCGGATTGTGCAACTTGTTGGTTTTGGAGCACCTTTTGATGAGCAGCTTGTTGAGTGGCTTGCAACATTATGGAGAATGAATTTTCCATGTTGTGTTTTGGTGGTGGTGGCAGTGGAATGGGAATGGTGTTGATTGTTGGAGTTTCTTGGATTGTTGTCATTTGTTGTTGCGATATCGATGGAAAAACGGGAGGATTTGATATGATGCTTTGGTTTATGATTGGAGTGTTGCTCGGATTTGGTTGATTGATGGCTGGTAAAGGGGGAAGGCTCATGCTTTGATTGTTTGGTTGATAGATTTGAAAGTTTTGACTTTGATTTAAATCTACCAAAGGGAAAGGTGTTCCAAAATTTAGATTGGGAAAACTCACATTTGTTGTACCATTAAGGTTTGTAGGAGATAATGATCCCATGTATGGATTGTACAAATGAAAGTTTTGAAAATCAATTGGCATTGTAAGGCTTGGATAGTTTGGTTAAATTGGACTACTCATGATGTATGAATCAGGTTTATATTCCATGTTCTTCTTGTGTTTTGACCTTGTTGACCTCTGAGGGGTTTAGGACCAATGATGAGATGAAGGATGAAAGGGGTGAATGATATGGGTGTTTGAACTTTTAGAAACTTTGGATCAATGCTAGATTTTAGGACTTATTTTGATTAATGAAAGTTTGACTAAGTGTGTTAAGTAAAACAAAGTGATAATGCACTTGTAAACTCTAGGAAGTTATGTTATCCTAGAGAAAATGTGTACACAAGATGATTGTTTGACTAAGTGTGTTAAGTCAAACAAAGTGATGTTGATTTTTCCCAAAGTCTAGCATAAGCGATGTTTTCAAAGTTCCCAAGAATTTGTTGGTGAGATGGGATTTGATTTTGATGGTTGAGGGATGGATGAAATGTTTTACTTGATCCTAGATAAACCTAAGAGGACTTGTTTACTAGACCAAGATATTGAAGAACATGTTTTCCCTAAGAGTATTTCAAACCAAAAGACCAATGTTTGCATGAAAACCAAATGAATCAAAAGGGACTAGGCACATGTGTGGTTCAATTGTCTTTTATCTTGCTTAGGTTTGGTTCTGTTTACCACAAACACTTTCTTGATTATACTTTGATTTGATTCCAATAACATGCACAACCCTAGGCTGAAAAGACAATATTCGTTGGGTTCCCACTTAGATGAATCCAACTGCGCATATTTAGTGTGGATGATTAGATGCTTGACCATACAAGATCCCCCTTACAGTGCACTCACTTCTTGAGTCAATCAAGCATCAGTACCCATAAATCTCTCATGGCATACTTTTCATCTCTACAACAGAATCGCATGTATAACGTGGGGCGGCTTCAAAGGACATGACCTTTTGCACCAACAAATAGATAGGGTTTTTGGTCTTTTCTGAAACAAGGGTTTTAATGCGAGCATTATTTTGTGGGAGACTATCCAGTATGGCGAGAGACCATTGTTGCCATTCTCGTTGGAATAATCCTCGGGATTCTTAAAATTTCCTCAAGAATCCACACTTATATACCGATTGGAAGTTGCTTGGCTTTAGCGTGTTCCTGGTTGGGTCATTCCCTTGGGTGATTACTTTTTCCCACAAGGGAGGCCCGCTAAGATAAACAAAAGCAAGCTAGCATATCTCGTAGTTCAATCGACCTTTGTTGAAAAAAAAAGAGAGAACACTCACAATATACCATGCTCACACTCGCATGATTGGTTCAATTTTAATTCCAAAATGAAATTTGGAGGCAATTATTTTACTCAACTTAAGATCATCAAAAGAACTTTTGATTCTCAAGATCGCCATGAGGTGTGAGAGAATCACATAGTCCTTTTGATGATATTATCTTGAATAAATAATTACAAAACAAAATAGCACTTGTTCATTTTTATCCTTCAAAACAATATTGAATTCATTTTAAGAGCCAAAGTAAGTATGATATTTTCCTTGTTCAATTGTTAATCCTTAAACCAAATCTAGCGAGTTTTTCTAAAGTTCATTTTAAAGCCCTTTTGTTTGCAAAATTTGAAGGAAAATTTGTATTGTTCTTTTTAGAGCCCAAAAGAAATTTATTGTTTCCTAAGAGCATGAAAGTAAAAAAATCCTTAGAAGGGGATTATAAGTTCTCCCAAAGTGTTTAAAAACACTTGACCTTCGTTTTCCTTCCTTTACTTTTAATCAAGAAATTTCTTTTTTTGGCAAATTTCAACAATTTTTAAATTTTTCAGTTTTGGTAATTTTGCATGCATAACTTTGAGAGTTCTATTTTTTTCAAAAAACTTTATAAAACTAAGATAGGATGAATTGCCAACTAACATCCAAAATTGGAAACATGGGTTTTGAGTTATTAACAAAAACAACTTTTAAAAAACTAGGAAAAAACACTAAAATATCATTTTGAGGGTAAAGATGAAAGTTTCAAGCCCCAAAAATGTGCCAAAATGGCCACCAATCCATCTAGGATATTGTCAAACCACATGCCACCTCATAACAAAACCGCCTATAAAATTTCAGCCAAAACCCACATCTGAGTCAAAAGTTATGACCTCGAAAAGTTCCTACATCACAAAAAAAAATGTTAAAAAAATTAGAAATCCACAGGTGCGGCGCAGTTAGCAAATGCGAGAGAGTTTAGAGATCTAGCGGTGTAATATAAAACCAACTTAGACTGAGTGTGGTGCTTTGCAAAAAATAGAGAGCACAAATGCGATGCTGTTTGAGCATGCGGTGTAGTTTATAGAGCAGTGAAGTTTGAAAATTCAAAATTCTTAGGTGGGAAATAGGTGCGGTGGAATTTGGAATTTTCTTCATGGTTCAATATAGCGTTGCATCTCTGAATGCGGTGCAATATGGTTTTGTGTCTCTGAATGCAATGCAATATAGCACCGCGCAAACTTTCAGTGGCACAATTTCTTGTGTGCACAAAAATGTTAAAAAATACGGAATTTTCAAAAAATATGATGAAATCCTTGAGATTTTCCCTCCTTCTAGCACCAAAATGTGAACCCCAATCCTATTCCTACATAGACATGACAAACAAACACCTTAGTTAGTTCATATGTAAGTTAGAAGAAGGATTCCCCATGAAATCCATTCAGAAATACTCAAGATAGGAAAAACAAGAACAAACATGAAATATAGATGAAATCCTAAATTAAGCAAATGCAAACTCTTGATCCCATGGGGGAGTTGGTGCCAATTGATATATCAAAATTATCCCTTTCGCAACTCCTTTATAAGTTTGATGATGATTGATCCACTTGATGGTTGAATTCCTACATAACCTAGCTAAGAACTTGATAAAAATAGATAAAGATGGCTATGCTTGGAGATGAAATTGAGTATAATAAGTTTACTCAAATTGTGGATGATAGAATGAGAGGAAGAGTCTCTCATTTATAGATTTCCAAAATGGGAGAGAGAGTGGAATTTAGCAATGTGGGATCATTCAACATCCAATGGCCAAGTACGACTTGTCAAGATGTGAATGGTTGAAGGTTGTGCACATTTTGGCCAAAGTGTCAATAAATGCTATGAGATTCAAATTTGAAATTTGAATGTGACATCTTGGAGGGAGAAAGAAATGGAGTTAATGTCACTTGGATCTGTAATGATGGTTAATTTCCTACAAGATAGAATAGTGGATTAGTAATACTTGCAAGTCAATAAAACATCACACAATAGAATGCAAAGGAGAAATAAATGAAAAATGGAAGAACTAGAAAGATCTCACCCATTTAATACTCCATGGCTAACTTCCATTGCACCTCCTCAAGTTTGTTGCTGATGATGGATGCCCTCAAATTTGTGAGCAAACTCTATATGTCTGGTCTTAACAAAGCCTTTGAAGGATTTAACTATATGCAAACTAGAAATTCAATCCTAATATACAAGTATTTAATAATAGCCTAAGATGATATGAGAATGCCAATAATAAAAATAGATTAAGCGATGATCGATCCAGGAAAATGAGATCAAGATTGTCATTTTATAGAAAATGCAATCTTGAACAGACGGATGAGATGAGACATTGAGAAATGCCCTAGAATCAATGGTTAAGATTCAAGGTGACAACTCTCAATTAGGGTTAGGGTTACAATCCCCAAATGTGTCGACAAGATTTAATTTAATAAATTCAATCAATGGTGGAGAATAAATTATGACCTTGAGATGAAATTAGTAAAATCAGAAGATAAGGGGATGGGATTTTAGAAAATCAGTAATTTCAGCAATTACTTGATATGTAGAAGAATATTTCCATTTTGAATTAAATTAATTCAAAATAGGGATTTTGTGAGATAAGAAGTAATTGATTTTTGAAATTAATTACTAAATGAAGAATCAGTTAACCCTATGAGACATTTTTAAATGATTTTGTTTTATTTAAAAATATAGAAGTGTCACATTTCACAATTAATTTATTAAAAATAATTATTTAATTTAGAAGAAGTAGTTAATTAATTAAATAAATTATCAAATCTATTTAATTAAGAGGATTTAGGAATTAGTGACACATTAAATAAATAAGATTTTATTTAATTGCAAGAAGACTTTGATAATTAGTGACATATTAAATAAATAAATAAGATTTGTTTATTTAATAATCATGAAGAATGAGAGATTATGAATTAATTAAATAATTATAAATTATTTAATTAATAGTTGAATGTGGGTTAGAAACATAATTAAAATCTAATAATCATGTTATGACGAAAGGTGGTAAAATAGTGGTCGTAGGCCTAAGTCATTTTTAGGTGTCTACATTTGCCCCTCTTTGTTATAATGCAACTTGTCACATTGTGGCAAAGAAAACAAGTCCAAAATATGCCCCAGTGAAGGTATGAAGTGCCTATGCCCCCTCGGGAAAATTTTTGAATTTCGACCCAGGGTCAGAAAAATTTGGAAAGTATCTCGACCAATTCAATTAATGACCAAAAAAGTGATGGCGTGATCTAATTTAGAAATGGAGGACATTAAGCTAGCCAAAATTTCGGTCAAAGGTGGTCAAATGAGCCTCCAGTAGAACCTACTAGGTCAAAACCCTAATTTTCAGCCTATAAATAGGTTGAAAAGGTCAATCCAAGTGTCATTTGCTCATTTGTTAAATAGAAAATTCAAAAATCAGAGCTTAGAGAGACAATGGTGATTCCAACGACTACACACCATGGATACCGCATGTGGACATTCCAATGACCCGAGGGTGCCGAGGCACCAGTAAGTACCCTATCCAACTTGTTAATTTTTGAATGTAATACATTAATTAGGGTTTTAGGGGGGGTAATCAAATGCGGTGCAACACAAATGATATCGCATAAACCGCGAATGTCTTCATGTTCGACGCATTTGATTGTGTCGCGATGCAAGTGTGATGGGTAGGTTAGGTTTTTGTGTGATTGCGCATTCGCAAGGGGAAATGACGCAATCATTAGGTTGCGACATAAGTGATGATTTTGCGATGCATTTAACCTTTTGCAATGTAATTGACAAGTCCAATGACGCATTTGCAAAATCGCAACACAATTGTCAAGCCAAACAACGTATTCATTGTTAGGTCATCCATTTGCTATCTACAATGACACATTCATTGTTAGATTGTGCACTTGCTGCTCAGAACGACACATTTGACATATTACAATGCATTTTTCATGTGCAGAGTCGCAATTGACTGATTGTGATGCTTTTGTCATCAACGCGATACAATTGTAGTTGACCAGAGTTGACTTTTGTTGACCTTGTGCCGAGATTAGCTTGGATGTACCCTTGACTTTCCAATAGTAGTAAACTTTCCACCATGTTGCTCAATACGTGCTAATCCTTGGCCTTTCTTGTGCAGAGTTGGCTTGTGTCGATTTATACCTGAGATTTTTGACCGGCGACATATGCCTTCAGAGATTGCCTGAGCGATAGACAGAGGTAGCAACTGATGGCACTAGGGTTGTATCACATCACCCATATGCCCATTATTCAGGAAAATAGGGTTTTGCTAATAGCTCTTTGTGAGAGATGGCACTCAGAGACCTATTCATTTCACCTACGTACTAGAGAGGCGATAGTGACCTTGGAGGATGTCTACTGCATTCTTCGCATTTCGATTAGAGGAGAGAGAGTTACTTATGATCTACACCGAGGGCAACAGGCCCTGTCAAAGATGTATGATGGTGCTGATGGTGTCCAGTTCAGCATGGATGGTTATGAGATTAGTTGGGACATTGTAGTCGATCGGTTTCCTAGGTTTGATGCCATGCTCATGACCTTGATTGCAGGATTGCTGATCCCAGATCATCATGGTCACGGATTTCCCATTGGATGGGGGGATGTTCTGGTCCGTATGCAAGGACAAAGGACCATTTTTGCTTGGGGGCCCTGCTTTATCATTAGTTGCATGAGGTTGTTTACCACCAGGGGCATAGTATTAGTTGCAGCACTACCCTCCTGATGATCTGGGTATGGGAATGCATTCCCATTTTTTGTCCACTAGTGTAGATTCAGCAGCTAGGTGATGGGATGTCGTATGTTTATTTGTATGTGGGATCAGTTAGCTAGACTCGTGTGGGAGATACCTGGTACTGGCATCATCAGATTGATACAATGATCAGTTTTGTTTGGAGACACTACAGAGATTATGCTCAGTGGTCAGATGAGGATGGCCACTTATCCTTTTGCAGACACTTCCAGTATTTGATTAGCTACAGACCTAGCAGATTATTGAGATGTACCTACGCCAGCGGGTACTACGATAGTTTGGAGAGCAGCAGGTTATGCCACTAGGCATGACAGAGTACACTCGGTCTTCCAAGGAGACCATGTGGGGGCCACCCATATCAGTGACAGTGGCCAAGTAGCAAGTTGATAGTCTGGTGGTAGTTCATTGGGTGTGGAGAGGGGGTCTAGTAGATCTAGGGACATCTACTGAGTTTGACACCTAGTGGCAGGTTCAGAGGCCCATCCTGTTGATAGATCTAGATGGTCCACCACCGATAGATCGGAGGTCATTCATTCCACACATACCAATGAGAGGTCGGGGTGGTGGAAATGGAGGGAGAGATGGTAGAGGTGTTGGGGGTAGAGATAGAGGTAGGGGAGGAGGAGGCAGAGATGGGGGAGATAGAGGAGGTGGGGGAGATGGAGGAGGTGGAGGAGATGATGGGGGTGGAGGAGATGGGAGGGGTGCAAGGAGGAGGAGAGATGGCGGAGGGTGGAGGTAGCTTAGGAGAGTCGGGTAGAGAGTGGGTGGTGTACAATTGTCACCCATTCGGGAGGAGGGGGAGGAGAGAGATTCGAAGGTGAGGGTTGAGGAGATTAGAGGGGGTGAGGAGGAGGTGGAGGTGAGGGCCGAGGAGGAGGTGAAGGGTGGAGAGGAGGAGGCCAAGGTGAGGGTGGAGGAGAGAGCAGAGGAGGATCCACTTGTTGGGGGACACCCTCTTGACATAGATGTGGAGGAGGTTTAGGCCAAGGAGAAGAGATATGAGGAGGAGGAGGAGGAGGAGGATGAGGTAGATCAACGATTGTGGGAGCGTATGATCTCCAGGGATGATGAGGGTGATAGATCACCCATTTTTCTTGCTAATGCCACTATCGATCAGCAGATTGTAGATTTGTAGAGTATACTTGATGAAGCCTTGTCTCAGAAAAAGGCCTTGGTAACGGAGTTAGAGGTCACCCAAGTGGAGAGAGATCAGGCTATTCTCTGATAGTAGGAGTCAGAGCGATGGGTGACAGAGTTTGTAGAGCTATGTTCAGGGTTGACATGAGATAAGGCCAGAGAGTTGGCCAAGATGGCAGAGAGTAGGGGGTGATACAGGGCCTTATATGAGCAGGTCATTCCACCAGATCGACGAGACCTAGGTTTGTCTCGATCCTATAGTAGGATAGGCAGTGGTAGCTAGACACATAGCGGCAATAGATCTCATAGCAGTAGTCACACCAATGCTAGGGGATCCACTACATCAGGGTAGTCATCAGGCCATAGATCACATAGCTCGCACAGGAATTCATCAGGCCATAGTCATAGGTCAAAGCATGGACATAGATCAGTGTCCTCTGGGTAGCAGATAGGGCAGAGTTAGCCTCCTATTACTGAACCTACATGATCTCAGAGTGAGACATAGGAGAGGACACCTATTCGGGTCACTTTTCAATTGATGGGTCATCCATGGTCACCTCGCAATTCACCTCCATGGGACGGAGGAGGGCCATCCTAGGACTTGCTTTTAGACACTTGTATATTTTGATATTCGAGCCTACGAGCTCCATTTTTAGGATATCATATGACTCTATTCTATGACATGACATGTTTTTGAGATTATATATATATGCGATGTAGTTTTGATGTGGCCTATATGATGTTATGTGTTATGGTATTCTAATGCTTTATCATATGCTTATGTGATGCCTTTATGATGCTATGAGGTGCATGGATATTATGCTATATGTTTATGAATGCAATTATGGATGTGGTTATGTATGCATTGTGTAATGTGATGATGATGTGATTCCTATATGCTAAAATCTGAAATCTCATTTGAATCTCCTTGTGTGAGCATGGGTGTATATTTTTGTATAACATCCACCTGTTTGTCTCTCCAAAATTCATCATTATAAATGGTATCCCATTCATACTCATTTGAATCGATGTCAGAATTATCCTTCAATCTCAGAATTGTCTTAGCTATCTCTTCATTGGATTTCTTCTTTTGCATCTTCTCAATACCCAAGTCTAGTTTTATCTTTTGGATGTGTTATTTTTGACTGAATAGGTTCCACAATTGCTTCTTTTCTCTTGCCTATGGGGCCAGTTCCTTCATAACCCATTCATTGCATTATTGTATAGCCCTTCCCATATTTCTCAATAAGTAGTTTGATATGCTGGACAAATTCATCTTCATCTTTATAAATTTAATTGATAATAGCTCTATCTTCTTCACTTTCTTGAGTGTTAGCCTTGATGAATTTACCATCAAACATGGTGATGGGGACTATTGTTATGATCTGTGGGTATTGTTATTTCTTGTCCGTCATAAGGAAATTTTAGACATTGATGGTACATAGATGGTACCTCTTGCATCTCATGGATCCATGGTCGACCCAAAAGTATGTTATAGGATAAGTCTCGATCCAGAACCTAATAAAAAATGTTCTTTACAAAAGGTCCCACTCTGATAGGTAATAGGATGAGCCCCTTAGAAGCTCATTCCTCATCATAATATGCTTTGATTTTTATTTTTCTCCTCAGATCAATAGAATCTTTAGAATACCCTAAGGCAAGAACCAATTTTAAAGTACAAATATTTAGACCGGCTCCCCCATCTATTAAGACACGTCTAATTTGGGTTTTATGAACCATGACCTCTAGATAAAGTGATGAATTATGGGGATGAGTCATGGAGGAATCATCCTTTTCAGAAAAGGATAGGCATGTGGGTGAGGACAAGTGTCCCACCATGGCTTGAAATTTATAAATATCCAAATCAAGAGATATAGTTGTGTCAATGAGAGCCTTCTCCAAAATGTTCTTATGCGTCGAAGATATCTTAAGAATCTCCAAGATAGAAATTTGAGCCGATGTTTTCTATAATTGATTGACTAAATTATACATCCTTGGAGGGGGAACATTTGATTTGGATGAACTTCCTTTTACAAATTTTTTATCTTGTCCCCTTGTTGTTGCATTAAATTCATGATACTCCTGCTTTCCTTTGACTTTCATGGTGTTGACTTGCTAGTCATCAGTGTAGATATGATTCATGGTGGTGTCATAGAAATGATTTACATTTTTTCCTTTTTCACCTAAAGATTCCCCTTTTTGATAATTGGGGAGAGGGTCTTTGAATTCTTGATTATCTTCATTGGAATTATGTCCCTCAATAGTTATAGTGCGACTGTCGATCAAATCCTAGACCAAAATTTTCAAACCTTGGCAATTATTCATCCTATGACCTTTACATCTATGGTAATAGCAATAATACAAGTCATTCTACGATGGTGGTTTGACTCACAGCTCATAATCTCTCTGCGGTGGAAACATGATGGTATTTTGATCCAAAAGTTCTTTGAGAATTGATTCAAGAGACTAGCCCAAGGGAGTAAAACTCTGTCGATTTGACAAAAATTGTGATTTTGGCAGATTTGAATTTTGATTTCTACTGAGATTAATACCATGATTATTGGCCATATTTCCTTGGTTGGTATTGTTTCCCTGATTGGAATTGTTATTGCCTTGGTTAGTGGAATTTCCAGGATTGTTTTTGTTGCATTGAATACCTGATACATTGAGAATGGTTGGCTTTGCTTTCACATTGTTGGCATCTACCACCCCATCATTTACAACATTCTTATTTCTAGTCCAGAATCATGATTTATCATTGTTGTTTTTGTTGTTGTGATTATACGAATTTGGACTATCTCTGTCAAGCTTTAACACTCCTCTCTTGACCAAGGCTCCTTCGATAGTGATCACGTTTTCAATCAATTTCTAAAATGATTGAGGACAATGAAGATTAAGCCCATAACTCATTTTTGGATCTAGAATATCAATAAATATTTTCATCTTTTCCTTTTCAAGAATAGGACAGGAATATCTTGCAAATAACCTTCTCCATCTTTGCTAGAACGTGATGAAGGGTTCCCTAGTCTTTTGCTTCACTTTGCATAAATCAAGCATGGTTATTTGATGTTGTATATTGTAAGAGTATTGAGATATGAATTTATTAATTAACTCCTCAAATTTTTGATGGGAGGATTGATTTTGGAAATCCACTCCATGGATTGTCCACCTAGACTCCATGTAAACAATCACATCAAGTATGTATCTTCATGAGCAAACTCCAACCTCATATTTTGAAACTATCTCAGATGATCAATAGGATCCATTTTCCCATTGTATCTATCAAGTTTTGGGATTTCACAATTCTTTGGAAAAGGAATCATGTTGAGATTCCTATCAAAGGGATATGGGAAAATATCTTCCAAAACATATTTCTTGGTTGTGCCCACTTGTATTTCTTTAATTTGTCCTTGTAGTGTTCTTATTTGTTGGGTAAGAGCACTAAAATCATTTAAGGGGGTTTCAACTTTTTCAGGATCTTCTCTAATTTTCTCAGTATCAAAATCATAGGGTAGTTAGCTCCTTGGTTTTCTAACAAAAGAAAGTATCTTTCTTTGTTCCACCCTAGAATTTTGTCCAAGGGAGTATGAAATTGTGGATCCTATTCAACTTCTTGAAGCGCTTTCTCGGTTATTTCATTATCATTTGAATTATTCCTAGTATGAAACCTATGAAAAGGATTTTCTTCCCTATCACCCATGTTGCCAAATGAATTATGCCTCTACAAAATAGCTTGTGAATATAATGGCTCTAAAGCAAAATCATCAATAAATCCCCTAGAAAAGTCATGATATCGATAAAAAAAAGTTTGATGCTCAAGAAAAACTTTCTGACTTTGGTATAAAAGTGTCTCCTTTTTAAAAGCTTCATGTAACTAAGAGACCTTTTTGGCTTCTTGATCCTTTTCTCAAGAGATTTCTTAACAAAGGTTGCAAACTTCTAGACCTTGAGCATAGAAAGCACCAAACTTGGTGGAAGATCACGTCAAAAAACTATTATAACTTAGAAAAAAATGTGCTATTCTATACCAGGGATGTGCTAAACTTTTCAATGAAAGTGTTAAAAGATCATATCAATGTGCTAGAATTTTGCATGGATGCACTAAAACATAGCATAGATGTGCTATAACATAGCATAAATGTGTTAAAACAGAGCAGGGATGTGCTAGGACACAAAAAGGATGCAGTAAAAGATCCAGTCAAAGCACTAAAACATACATGTTTTGAAAATTTTCTGAATTGGATGATCTTTATCTAAATTAATGTTTGAAAAACATGGAATGCAGTAGGAAAACAACTATTTTTAAAGTCATAGAATCTAAAAAATAGGTGTATGTTCTTTGAAATTTCCATAGGTATTGAACAAAACAAACACTTCAAGTAGACTCACTCTTAATTGTCAAAAAAGACATCATGATAATCACAACCCACATCTTAGAATTGTGTCAACTCACATAGCCATGTCACCCCCTTGAGGAGGCCCATGTTTTTGTCTTTTCTAAGCATGTACTCAAAGTTATATTTCTTGATCCCTTGAGAAAATGGTCCTTGGAAATTATATGGTGAGTGTCTTGGGGGAAGATTCTTCCCTCCCCTTGCACTATGACTATTATAATGTTTGGCCACTAACTCGGTTGGCTTCTATACTAAAGTTCATAGTAAGTGTTTCCATTAAGTGTGGAAAATGATATACTCCCTTAGGAGACCTCCCAACCTTTAGAGAAAAGGATTTGGGGATGGTTCTCTTACACACTACTATTGAGTGTATTTTCATGAACAACTCATTTTTGATTATAGTGGGTTGGAATCCTTGGCTTTAGGGGTTCCCACTTAGGTCGTTACTCTTGAGTGAGTACTTTTTCCCACAAGAGTAGGTTTGCTAAAGTTTTTAATAAAGCATGAAATACATGAAATGAAAACATGAGTCTGGCATTTTGATCACCCAATTAAGGGGAGAGAATAGGCCTATCACCTGATAATCGCAGCAAATAATTTTGTTCAATTTTAATCCCAAATGACAATTTGCTAAACTAAGTGAAGATCTTTCTTCACAAAAGACATGGGATTTGTTTTATCCAAGATAAATAAATTTTTTGGTGACTATCCTAGGATTGGTTTATTTTAAATTTGAATGACTACCCTAGGATTGCTTCATTTTAACCTTATGCATAAAGTATTAATCTCTGTCTACAGATGTGTCAGAATTAGGATTAAAATTTATAGTCCCCTGGATGTGCTAAAAGAGCACATAAATGCGCTAAAACAAACCATAAAGAGCTAAAATAAATACACAAATGCACTAAAACAAAGTGGCAATGCGCTAAAATAACACAGATATGTGTTAAAATAGAGCAACAATGTGCTGAAACAAAGCAAGGATGTGCTAAACTATTCAATGGATGCGCTAAAACGGGCCTCGTATGCGCTAAATCGTGAGTCTAGTTCGTAACCTACCAAAAAGCTCTACAATAAAAAATTAAAAATGGGGCAAGGGCCCCATGGTGGGTGCCAAAAATGTGTGTGAATATGTGGAATAAACTATAGATTTAAACAAACACACCAATGCGACATTATATTAAAGAAATCTAATTTAAAGATAAACAAACTCTAAACACAATAGTTTCTTCAAAGACGTCGCATCGTCCTCTATCTCCAAGGATTCATTGTAAGATGTTGGTTCTCAGATTGTGTAAGCAACAACTTTGGAAGAATTAAAACTTAGAGAGCGAGATTATGCGATATGCATTTCTATGTTAAATGATATGAGATGATTAAGCTAAGATATGAAACTAAAATGCTATGTTATGCTCAAGAAATCTAGTAAATAAGATTGCTAAATGTTGGATAAATGAAACTATAATGCTCACGCTATATTCACTTGAACTCTAAATCTAAGATCCTTTTCAAAGCACAAAGAGGCTGTATTTATAGAGTTTTGGAGGCAAAAGCCTAGCTGGAAGAGCTCGACGGTTGAAATCAAGCCTATCAAGATGAATGGTGGAATATTGGGAAGTTGAAAAAAAGATGGAAGCTAGAGAGAAAGCTGTGGAATATTTCCTCCTACACAAACTCTTCCATTCAAAAATGAAGGAAAGTTTCCATTTGGCCATTTTAATTATGAAGAGTTAGTTGATAGTTAAGGATAAATCCATAATTAAATAATTAAGTTATTTAATTATATGTCACAATGAATTTAGAAGCTTCCATAATTAAATAATTAATATTTAATTATGTGTGAGATGAAAAAGGTGTTTAATTAAATATTTAGAATATTTAATTGTGTGTGAAGTGAAGAAAGTGTTTAATTAAATATTTAGAATATTTAATTAAATCCGGAATGAAGAATTAGAAATAATGAATTTGGAAGAATATTATTTTATTTGAATTTAAAAATTCAAACTTAAAGTAACATGATAATTAATTTAAATAAATAATAACATTTATTTAATTAATTAAGAGGAAGATGGAAAATGGTAATAATTAAATAAACTTATTTATTTAATTAAATTAGAAGAATTAGAAAGTGAACGATATAAACAAATAATTAAATTTATTTATATGTAGATGACTTTAGCAGATTAATTAAATAATTCATATTTAATTAATTATCAGGCTTGATTTAATGTGACCAATTTTAGATGTATACAGATTGGACCGATATTTTATACATTCCCTTCTACAGTTATATTTGCATTTTTCAATTGGAGGGAATGCATATAAAACAAAATTTATTTTCAATTGCTGTGGAGAAGGAAACCCACCTTCGAAAAGGAAACTCGTTAAAAGGAAAAGCATCTTTAATCATTGCAACACTTTATCCACCTCAATAGTAATCCACATCAACACCTTGCACCTCGAGTTGGGAGAAGTATGTGTGTATTGAATTATAAATTCTGAGGCCAGACCTATACTATACTCGACCAAGTCTTACTTCTCCACCTTGGTACTCATATCCCAAAATCATTAGTGAATACCATCTTCCACAATTCAAATTCTACTTCAGATGGCCACTTGAAAGTGATAACCTCATCTACCTTTTCTCTATATGGTGTATATTTCACCATCATTGAAGTAGCTTCCTTATCAAAATCTTCTAAGAAACTAATAACAAAGGATAGTTTCTCAAGTGTATCATTCAACATACCAATATCAACGTTCTTGCATATTTCATTTGTTTGGGTTGACATGATGTCATTCATTTGGACTTTCCAAGCCTTCAAAGGCTTCACCTCATCATAATTATGCTAGATATCTGGTAATGGTGTTAAATCTACTTCATCATGTTTTTCCTTTAATTATTTGATCTTCATTTCCATAGGAGCAACATACCCCTAAAAAATTTTCTCCATAATCTCATTAACAAATTGATAAGTTGGAATAACCCTGGGATACTTATCCTTCTGATTCTTTGCTCCTATTGCCATGAACTTTAATTGTTCAGCTCTGGGACTCCACTTATCCAACAATGGGGTAGCTAATTCTTTATTTCTTGGGAACAACCTAATTTCTTGCAACATTAAAGCATAACTTGCATGGACACTATTTAAATTTCCTTGGACTTTTCTATTCAAGTGTTTCAATACAACATCTACAATTATTGAATTTCTTTTCAACATAGATTCTTGAGACTATTGCAACAATTCTTTATACTCCTCAACCTAGTGGATTAATTTCTCCCTTGAAAGCCCTCCTCCTGGGCTACTTTCCCCCTCAATTGCAATGGGCTCCTATCCCATATTATATGGCATGATTGCTAAGGATTCTTCTTTTGAGGGAGGCTAAGGTTTCTCCATGGGTGGATCAGAAACAATATGGCTAGAGCTAGCTTGTCCTTGAGACTTCAATGTCTCCATTTGCTGCTTCAGTAATTCTAACTCAAATTATAATTTTGCAACTCTTTGTTGACTCTTATTGTACTCATTAATAAGGTCATTATATTGGTCCCTTAGAGTATCCTTTTCCTTGGTCAAATCCTCAACAATTGCCTTGGTGAACTTGGAAAAATTTATTGCCATATCTCTTGCCTCCAATGTTGGGGTATCAACAACTCTTCTCACAACCAGGTGACCACTGAAATTGGTTGGCTGTGTAACTATTGGTTTTTTGGACCTAGTAGACAATGAAAAAATTTCCAAGGCATCCCATTCCGCACTAAAGTTGAGCCTTTGAGTGCCAATGTAGCTTCTTCTTCAATTTGGAGAAGTGGCCTATTAGCCATTCTTATTGTATAAAACACCACAACATCAACGATATCCCATTTTTGGAGCAATAATACTCTATTATTTTACACCAATGCTCGACCTTACTCTAGTGTCATCTCCTTGAAGGTTTCCCTCATTTTCTATATGACATTGGATTGAATAATCTTATCTGGAAACTCTGAATGTAGACTCCTTTCTTGAGCTACCTTCTCAGCATACATTGGAACATGTTCCCTCCATACAAAATATTTAAATTCATTTATTTTTGTGTACGTTAGAATGTGTAAATCAAAATGAATCTAATCTAATACACCAATGAAACATTAGATTAAAGAAACTAAATTAAAGAAAGAAAAATGAAAAATCTAAACACAAGCAACTTCTTCAAATTCGTCCCATTGTCCTCTATCTCCAAGGATTCATTTCAAGATGCTGGCTCTCAGTTGTTTTAAACAACAACTTGTAGAATGGTAGCTTGAGAGAATGAGATTAATAAAAATGCATGTGCATTGCTAATATGCTTAAAACTATGAAATTGAAATGTTATGATATTAAAAATGCTTGCTAAAACTAAAATGTGACTATAATAACTACGTATGAAAATCTAGAAATCGAGGTCCTTTTCAACTCACAAGAAGATTGTATTTATAGATTTTGAAGGTAGGAATTCAATTGGCCAAGATCAACGGTTGAGTTCAAACCTGCTAAAATGAATGGTGAGAGATTGAGAATTCGAAAAGAAGATGGAATTTTAAGAGACAGATGGAAGGTGTGTCCATAATTAAAATAGATAATATTTAAGTATGTGTGGAAAATGAAAAGCTTTTTAATTAAATATTGAAAATATTTAATTAAATGTGAAATGAAGAATATCATTTAAATTTAGAATTTAAATTTGTGATAATTAATATAAATAAATTGTGAAATCTATTTAATTAATTAAGAGGAAAATAGCATTAATTAAATAAACTTATTTATTTAATTAAATTAGAAGAATTGGAAAAATGAAAAATATAAATAAATAATTAAATTTATTTATATGTAGATGACTTAAGAATATTAATTAAATAATTCATATTTAATTAATTAACAGGTTTGGTTAACCGTGACCATTTTTAGATGTGTACAATTTTAACAAAAGAATCATCCCTCATGGATTCTCTACATGCCTCTATTCTCATATCATCAGTATTGGTCATATCATCAGTATTAGTTATTCCTCTTATTTCATCTTTCCCAAGCCTTAAAGCAATTGCTCCAGAACTTGATGGAACATCCTATGGGAAATATGGAATTCCTTTATGCATGTCATCAGGGGTCACCATGGTCTCTTCATCATCTATTTCAGGATAATCAACCACTTTTGTCTCTTCAATCCTTTGTCTCTTGGGTGATGGTGGCTATGTTGAATAAGGGGACCTCTGGGGAGAGTCTAGATCAACAATAGTTAGTAAAAATTTCCTTGAAGATGATGGCACTGATTGCTTATGAGACATCACTCCAGACTTTTCTAAAGTAATACGAGTCAGTATGGTTTCTTTCTCAGCCATCGTTCCCTTCTTTCTAAAACATACCCTAACCTTTGGTGGAGGCTGATAAGAAGGTCTTTCCTCCAATCTTACTTTAGGATATTCTTCAACAGCCTATGACTTTCCTTTGTCCTCCACTATCTGTTTAGATTGCAAGACTCCTACCATGCTCTCAAAATTGTCAATAACATATGTGGCTCTATTCAAATCACCACTAATATTTGGCATGGGATCATATGCAGGGTTCTTTTCTGTCTTCTTCTTCATCATCTTGGTAAAAGCTATATATTTTTCTTTTCTTTCCTCCTGCACTTGCAAGTCAAGGATGTTTCTGATGATATCCTCAAGGAAATAGAAATTGTGAAAAAATATGCTAGCTCTGTGCTTTTCCTTCATTTGAGAAATGAAACCCTCAGGATCATGGTTCCTTGGGTGTACAATGTTCAACCCATAAGGCTCAAGTAATGTCCCCAAATCTTTCCACCCTCCTTTTCCCATGACAAAATCAAAAAAAGTTGTGTAATCAGGAAAGAAAGATGCTTTCTTATGCTTTCTCGACAAGTATGCCATTTGAGCATGTCCCAACTATCTCACGATTCCTATAAATCCAATTCTTAGAGCCACATCCCTAGGCAAAGCATATGGGTTGACATTAGTGCCAATTACCCTGAGAATGGTTGTATTATAGTAAGGGATACTATCTCCCCAATTATGTGTCAAATTCAACTCAGGCATCCTCTCCATTGGCCTTAAGAAATCATGAATTTCCTTCAGAATTCTAGGTGGATCATAGATCAAGGATCTTCTCAATATTGACCCAAAAAAATTATGAAACACCACATAATCAAATTCACGGTCATGTTTATCTAGAATTTTGGTCCAATATTGGATAGGCATATAAATATCATCCTCTTTCTTTTTCAATCCCATATTTTAACCAAAAACTCCCTCTCCCTTATAAAAAAACATGTGCACAAATAAGGAATTTCATCTGTAGCTTACCAATTATTTTCCTTCTTTTAGAGCTACCAAACCCTCGTGCATTTTATCTTCCAGATAGGTAGCAAAATCATATACCACATTGAAAGCTGGATGTTGGAGATGCATAGCCATATATATGAGGTCAGTAGGCAAGTTATATTTTATACTAATACCAAGGACTTAAGGACTTGGCATATGGAGAAAATAGTCTTCTTGAAGTAATTGTAGAAGTAGTTTATGGGAATAGGTTTTGGCTCATTCTTGCCAATCGCTATCTTCTTTTTATTTTTTACCATTCCTCTAGTTGCCAAATGAGGAGTTAACTGAGAAGTCCTAAAAAAACCCTTGGTATTCCTATATTCTTCTCTGAAATCTTTAAGGTCAATAGGAACCATCTCCTTATTCCATTCATGTAGATCAAAAAATTTTGCAATGTCCTCTTTGGTTATTTTAATCATTTCCACACCACATCATATGTCCTGACAATTTTGGTCATAGGATCATACCTTGCTACAACATACTTTAACAAGTCAACATCCATGTATATATTTGGTACTACTATCTTGCCAAGGTCTAACCTCCAAGGCTTACATAGAGGGGCACCCAAGTTCTTGTTTCCAAACCAATTAGAGAATAACTCCCAACTTGTATATGGTACTTCAGAATCTCGAATTACACGCTGTTTATCAATTAACCCTTCCAAAATATGGGGTCTGTAATACAAAGTATTTCCCTCAATTTTCATGTTAGTGGATGGTTTCAATATATCTATGACATACTGAGAAAAGGATCTAGTTGGAGTTTCAGAGCCAGAACTTTGGGCTTTGGGCGCCATTACACAAGATAGATTAAAGTTCGACCTAGGGTTTTGAAGTACTGAAAGGTTTATGGGCTTTAGCTTCTAGATTTATAGCCTTAAAAAAAAAAAATTCAAAAATTGAAAGGTCTCAAAAATTATTTATGCAAGCTTTAAAACAATTTTAAAGCAAACAAACTAGTGCGAGCTTTAAAAAAAAACAAAACGCAATTCACACTTGCCCTCAAGAAATCAACAAGGTATTTTTTGAAAGAAAGAGAGCATAGTGGATATGTTACTTATGGTTTTGCTGGCAGAGAATTTTAATGGCAGTTATGCTGGACTTACATGGAATTGCTCATGTCACTTGGTGTCTGGAAAATATTTCTCAACACAGAATTAAACACGATAATAGATATTCGAGAAAATTTTAGCATTAAATTTGGTGGCTTAGACTAAACTCCACCATTACTATTCACTCACATGAGAAACAATGGCTATCGTACAACACTAACCATTTTGAATATCAACCGTCGATCTCAATCCAAGCAAGCAAGAACAAGTGACTCAGATTGAGTCAACACAATTTGAAAGTGCCATGTTCATCCACCAAATTCTAGGTGAATGAAAACTCTGACGAGAAACCACCTCAGCATGAGTAGGTCCCACCCTGAATCACTTCATACTCGGTACCGACATCCATGTGTCACTTGTTTTCACATCTCGTAGCATATTTAAAACTATTATTTTAATCATGCGAGGTCAGTGAGGAACAACCATGATTTATCATTACATTAAAACCGTTGATTCAATAGCTTGCATTAGACCACAAGTGAACAAGGATTGGGTCCCACAACTATAGGGGACATGTGGAAACATCTCGCACACCTTGTCATTCATTCATGATATCGTCCAAAGTATTTGTGAGGCCAACAGTGAATGGTTAGGATCAAGCCTATCAATCTGACTATCCAAAAAATCTGCACATGAAACAATTGTTATTCATGAAAAAAGGGGACTGACTAGGTAGACGGGGCACAACTCTTAAGGTAAGAAGTTTAGACACAAGTCTAAAGTTATGAAAATTTATCGACCCAACATTAAGAAAAGATTTAAGCTAAGTCCCAATATGGAAAAGACTAACGGGCCAAGTAAAAGGGGTCAGTAGCATGAATGACTTAAAAGGCTCAAACCATGACTTATGCAACCGGTGACCTAGAACAACAAATCAATGCAGGATTAGAATGTCTAGACCAAAATGAAGAAATAGACCAAAAGAAAAGGTTTTTTAAACCTAAAACCCTTAACCCTAGAGTAGACTAGTGGTGCCAAACACAAAGGAAACAAGTGATGAACCAAATTATGGATAATTTTAAGAGCTCTACCACCAAAAAGTAATAATGTGTCAAAAAAGAACAAGTGACTACTACTATTCTGATTGCTAGGAACTTTGAGAATGTAGGGAAAATGATAGAAAGTGATATAACTAAATCAATGAAAATTAAAATCAATGTGAAGAGAAAAACAAGAGGAGGAAAAACACTCACAATGGACTAAGCAATGAATCCTCCAACAAAGAAACAATTCCAACACCTACACACATAAGACCAAGAGAAAATGTTGGGGTTGTGTTGATATATTTTATGCCACCCTTGGATGCACACCATTTACATCTGATCAAATAGATCCTATGTGTGCATCTTGTTTATTGATGAATTTGGGTCTTTGATGTTTTGAATTCCTCAATTGTATCTAGTTTAAGGTTTTTAATTACATATAGGTTTTAAATCCTCCTAAAACCCTAGTGATTTTCCTTATCACTTTTTGTTCTAGTCACTCATTGTCCTTTTGTACCTAGTACTTGATTGGATAAATTATTATGTCTTAGGTGGTCATGTTTTTTATCAACCTATTTACTCATGTCTTCCAGTCACCCCCCATTCAAATATTTGTCCTAAATATTGTCTATGGGTCTTGAAATATTTTCACTCGAGCCTAATGTTTTTCCCTAGGTCTGAATGTTATAATCACATAGCCTTATTTACCTAGGTGTGTCCCCCTTTTATCACCAAATTTGAGGCATGTGCTAATTATCATTGCTTAGGTGTTTGTTTCACCTATCATTGAAACCTTAATGTTCATCATCTTCATTTTTGTGATGATCGATGAGCTCATTTCCTTTGCATTGGTGTTTCATGTTGAAAGGATTAAGTCAAATGCGTGATGCACAATGAAGGGCCTATATTTAGTGATGTTGATCAGATGGATATCATGCCATCATTTCACATTGCTATTGTGAAATGAATTTTTTTAAAGCTTCTCACAATGTGTGATGGTCGAGGATCAATGGTAGGCGATGAAGAATGAAGATCTAATGGTTATTGTTAGCCTCAAGTGCATTGTGATTATGCTCCAATAAATTGAAGTCCTTTTTGTGATGAGTGATGTAAGAGAGGGGATCTCTTTATTGAGGAGATATGAAGATATCAATGGAACATAAGTAATGGTCCCTTCAGCCTCTTGATGGAAGGGTGTATGGAATTAGTATGGACAAATGGAAGTAGCCTACTTTTCTACGATGATATGGTGGGTCCTGAGTTGAGCCTATCAGGACAATGGGGAGGTGATAGGTGTCTTGGTGGGCCTAGGGTTTTGGTTTTCCTTATGGTTTCAATGGATTAGATTAAGTGATGTATATTAGATGGATATCATGCCATCATTTCACATTTCTATTATGAAATGAAAAGTGTTGAGCTTCTTGTGATGTTTGATGGTTTATGATCAATGGTAGGTGATGAAGAATGAATATCTAATGAATATCACAATGGATTATTTCATCACATTTTCACTCTTAAAGTTTCAAATCAAATGTGCGATGCATAATGAATGACCCAAATTTGAAGGCGAGCATCCGATAGCCAATTTTAAAACTTCAACGGTCAACTACTCCTCTTCGTGGTAATTTTGAAGAAGTAATGGCTCAATATCATTTCTTAGCCACTAGATCAAATCCAATCAACTTGGATTTATTTTTCACACCTTTTCAATTTGGTACTAATTTTTGGACGGTGCCTTTTGATGGGCAAGGTCATTGATGTCACAACTTACATCATTTAGTTAATTAATTATCGAACCAGGTGCGTCTTAGAGCTATATGCAATAAGGATGGTTGTCAAATATTTTTGGGAGGTTTTTCACTATAAACAATGACTTTTGGTTTTGATTTGACTCCTTTAGGAGCTTTCAAGAGCTCTTAGGATCTCTTTAGGAGCTGAACTGCAGCGACTAATTCCTAAGGATTAATTCTATCTTATTTCCTAATTTAAATTTTTGTTGACTTATTTCTGACTTCATTTTGACTTGATTGAGAATGATTCATGGAAAAGACTAACATTTAATCTAATTCTTAATCTAAAATACAAAATCTAAATTAATTCTATTTTGCTTCAAAAGAAATCTATCTTAAGGTCTGCTAGAAAATAAATGCTATTTTAAAGAACAAAAATAAATTTCAAGGAAATGACAATTAATCTAGAAAACATAAATACTAATTTTCATGAGTAGATTCCAAAAAAAATTCAGTTTCATCTTTCCATAAGTTCTCATCATTTATTCTAATTAAGTTTAACATATAACTACCAAACTTGATTCCTACAAACATCAGCTAAATCTGATTTAACTCAATAAACCTTACAACGAATCTAACAAAACATTCTAGACATGATGAACTAAACTTGAAAGTGATTTAAACACAATTTTTGAAAATGATTCAAACATAATTGACTATCCAGATTTAACATCCAATGAACTGAAAATGATTCAAACAAAATTAACATTCCAGATTCAACATCTACACTTAGGATTTAATATTAATGAACAAAAATAACATAAACTTAGTAAAATACCAAACACAAGATCAATTCCTTTGGTTGAGCGGGCCCTTCTCTTCCTCCGTTAAGATCTTTAACACCATGATTTGAGTTAACTTCTTATCTTCATTCAAATTGATCAAAGTAGGACGCAAAGCAAAGTATTGCAACCATTACAAGATTCTAATCAAAATTATCTAACTCTTGTCTAATGCTAAAGGATGGATATTTATAAGAATATCCTTATTGAATTCAAAACATGGCATCAACTGCCAAGATTCAAGGTGACTAAACTAGAGATTTAAATAAAACTAAAACAAGACTGAGAATAGACAAAGAGAAATATGCCAGATTAGTGTTGGAACTATAATTTCCTAAACTGAATAATATAAGCTGATTTGGGCTTGGTGATTCATCATCCAGTTGGGCCAATCAATGGTGTGATTGTCTTCATGTCGTTAAACATGGATTTTAACTTTATCTTGAACTAAGTCATTATTCATTGGTCTTTATCCCTGAATAAGATCCTTAAGAATAGAATACCAATTATGATGGTAAAATATTAAAACTGCATAATTAATTCATCATTATCACCATTAAAACAATACATTTAATATAAAGCATTACCTCAAATATATCTACCAATTTAACCAAACATAAAGTAAAGTAAGTAAATATTTTAGTCTATAGTCTACCACCAGTCATGTTAATTAACAAAATAACAAGTCTTCTCAAACATAAATGACTAATTAAAAGTATCTCTTGTGTTGCTCATCACCACTAGTGGACTTGGTGTGTTGCAGAGTCATTTTTCTTATGTTAGGGTATGTTGGCCTGGATTTATTGCAGAATTCACGGGTGCCAATCCCTGCATTCATGTGAGTCATCATGTTGGGATGTTCTCAAGATATTAGAGCCTCTATGGCTAGTTATGTTACTCTATAGTGGGAGCAATTTAGATCATTTTTCTTGATCGAGTTCATCTTTTGTAACCTTAGTTAGTTTAGGGTTAGGGTTTTTAATTCAACTCTTAGCTATGCTTGAACCATAAAGATAAATATTGTATCATTATTATGAATCCTTCCTTTGCCCCTCTGGTATTTTTATTTTTCAGACCTGTAACACTTGCATTCTATCATTGTAAAGGTTACTTCAAAGCTTTATATCAATAAAATTCAACCATTATAACCATTACCTTTTGCATGCTTGAGTAAAATTTATTTACCTTAATATCTGAGTGGGTGTTTTAGTTGTTTCTTTGACATAGTATGCTATTCTAAAGTAGGAATGAACAAACTCTAAATTCAATGCATAACCTTCTTTCAAATTTCATGTCTCCTTCTACCCCTTTTTCCTTGTGATCTATTAGATTTAATTAGCATTAGGAATTTCATTATGCTAGGTTAGAACAACACAATTTCACTTACTTTAGAAGAGAAATCTAGCCTTCTCTAGAGACTTCACCTCAATTTGGAAGGTCCCACACCTTGAGGTCATTTCCATTGTGTCATTAGAACATTGAAATCTTGTTTAATAGAGTTCATTTTTTATGTGAAAACAGTTTTTGACATGCCTAGTGGGACTTGATAAGAAATTTCATTTCATTCTGTTAAGAAAGTGGTGTTGCTCTCAATATTTCAGTCTTGAAGAGGCTTTCAAACAAGTACTTGGTGACTCTACTATCAAGGGAGGACTCTACATACAAATTGGTGACTCTATTGTTACTTAGAATTTTTGGTTCAGGATCAAACCTGCAAGTTCATGCCAAGGATGCATACAAGATCATCTTTTAGAGGTAATTTTCAATATATCCAACTATCATTTTCTACTTCTAGAAGAAGAAATAGACAATCTTTGTCACCCATAAGAAGGAATAGAAGTTCAAGTCCTTATAGATCCCTATCTATGCCACTTGTGGTTAGATTATTTCATATTAGAACACCTTCCACCGAAACATGACATTATTTCACATGGATTTACCTAGAAATCAGCCTTTTGTATCCTTTATTGGTGGAAACCCCTTAAATTTGGCTCAAAAGAATGATATACTAGTCAATTCCTTGAAAAGTATTCCTCATTTTACTGGTGAAACATCTACAAATCTAGAAGAACACATCATAGATGTGGAAAATGTATGCTCAGTGCATGATGTTACAAAAGACATGGCTATTAGATTACTTGGGAGAATCATTGTAGTGGTATAGAGGTCTTCCACTTAATACCATTCACAACTAGGATGAATTAGGGGAAAATTTATGCAAGCATTTTAAAGATAAAAGTGACCATTTGTCCTTGATAGAACAACTGGCCACAATTAAAAGAGCACATCATGAATTCATGAGTGATTTCAACTACAGATTTCAAAAGACTTGGGATAAAATTCCTACTCTGGTGAAACCTTCTCTTGAGCATGCTTTCCTATACTTCTTAAGATCTCTTAATAATGATATTAATATTATGATTCAACCAATGGGAGGTCACACCTTACGTGGTGCATATGATGTTTCCATAAGGGAAAAACATTGTTTAATTTAGGCTAGGAAGATAGCTCCTAAGCCACTAATGCCTCTATTTCTAGAGCTTCCTCCACATCCAACAGTGGCCCCTATTCCACTGGATCCTACTCGAGTGGCTTCTACAAGCCAACCTTATAGTTTTTCTGAACTTCCAAAACAATTGAAAACCTTGCTCTGAAATATCAGCAATAGGTTGATTACATTGGATAGCAACAAGCTCAAAATAATAGGCCTTATTAGCCTCAAAATCAGGGTTATTAGAAAAATAGATCACCTTATCAAGGAAAAAATTAGTTGAATCATAATAATCCCATGAATAACATGCATACACATGCTACCAACAATAGTAAGGCTTTGGTCCTAGTGAAAAATAATCTATCCCAATAGAAAGAGTGGTGTTACCCTTGTCAGCAAGCTCATAATCAAAATGCTTGCCAGAATAAAGAGTTTGTGCAAAATTTAGTAGCTCAAAATGAAACCTCTACCTCAAAGCAATAGATTGGCACAAACCAAACAAATTCTAGTAATCAAAGTCATACACATGAGGACTCCTCATTTGTCATTTGGGTCAATAGGTTTTTTGTGGTGTAAATCAAGCAAATGTTGATGCAATAGCCCAAAATACAAGATCAAATAAAAGAGAAATGGAGGGTGGTGCATATTCCATGGCTGTGTAGACATCAGTCTCTCAGCAACCTCAACCAAGTGAAAATGTTGGACTAACAAGTAGAAAAATAGAGGTTCCACAATCAAATCAGCCTATCAATAGGCCTAAACAAGTGGCGGAGCAGCCTAAGATCACATAGGCAACAAGAATAGACCTTGTTCCAAAGGTTTCTTCTAAAGCTAGTCAACTTCCTTTCAAAATAGTGGAGAGAATGAAGAAATCCAATCTGTATTTCACTATGTGGGAGGATTTATCTATCCCATCACAAAGGTATTTTCTATGTAAGGCTTTGAAGGAACATAAGAAAATGGGTGATGTACAAGAAAAGGAGCTGACTACTCCATCAATTATCCTAGTTTAACCCAAAGAAGAAGGGAATTCAAGTGAAATCAGTAAGCCACCTACCTTCTATCTTTCTCTAATTATTTGGAATTATATAGTGCTTAATTTTTTGATAGATTCAAGGGAAAGTAGTTTTTTTATGCCTAAGGGAATTGCTGACATGCTTGTTATTAATTATGAATGAGTGGGTATAAAAGTTTTACAATTGGATGGCACTAATGTCAATACTATGGGGGTAATTAAAAATGTAATGATGTCTTTGCATGCATCTCTTGGCTATGATGTGTTGCAATACATTCTAGTCATAGACCTCCCTGCTCACTTTGCCATTTGCTTATCTATAGATTTCACTGCTAAGATAGGTGGGTACTTATCTGCTGATTGGTCTCACATGCTATTTAGAACAAAATACGACACTAAGGAAACAATCAAATCTGAGCCTATAACAAAGGATCATATATAACCTTACACTCCTAGTCCAATAAACACAAAACGTACATTGCATGATCAAAAGGAAGAGTTTTATGTTCATGAGCCTACAAATCCAATAGAGGAGGTCCCTGATTATTTGTTGGATCAATGGAGTAATGATTTACAATTTGACCCACTTACCGAAGCTGAAATAAAGGATATTTTTCTTGGAACTTATTCTATTCATGAGGAGAATGTGACTCTCCCTTATCTCATAAAAACTTAAGAAGATCTAGGGGGATTATGGAAAAAACAAATTGATGGTACTAGAAATAGGAATGGTGTTGTTGTTGATGTAATGTTAGTATCTCTAGGAAAGGAGAAATACTAATTTTATTTTAAGCTTCAATTTAGTTGCACTAACAATGTAGCTAAGTATAAAGAACTTATCCAAGGTCTCCAACTTGCACAAAAAAGGAACATCAAACTATTACAAGTTTTTGGTGACAATGAATTGGTTGTTCATCAAGTCAGAACTCAAAGCTCAACCAAGAAAAATCTTCTCAAATCCTATAAACATAGGGTTTGGGATTTAATTGAGGGATTTGAGTGTTTTAACATCCAAACAACTCCAAGAAATCAAAATAAACACACTGATAGACTTGTAGCAGTTGGTGCTCAATTTGACATACTAGCGCATATTGCAAGAAAAAAGGAGAAGTATATCAAACTTGTGGTGAGACCTACTATTCCAAATAATTGAGTTCACTAGAAAGTCTTTGATGGTGACTAATAGATATTGAATTTTCTAGAAGATGAAGAAATTTTTTCTAAAATAAATCAGTCCAAGATACAAAATTAGAATGGTGATCAGATTTTGTAGTTGAGTAGAAACAAGCTACCAAATGGTCTTATCACCCTTGAAGGCATTTTCAACCCTGATGATCAATTAAAGAAGAAAAGGATGAAATTATTTGAAAAGAAGGGTAACTTAAAGCCAATATAAATTTTAGAGGGAAAGTCTCTAAACTTGGGAAAGGTATGCTCTAGTATTGAACATGATGTTTTCATAGATCTTTGTAATAGGTACAATGATGTAGTTTATTGGAATTATGAAGACCTAAAAGGTTTTGACCTAGGACTTTCCCAACATACCATTGAATTAGATCCTGATTCTAAACATGTAAGAAAAAATCAAAGGCCTATAAATCTTATTTTGATGAGAAAAGAGTTGACCAAATTGATTGAGGCTAGAATAATGTTTCCCATCAAGCATTCTTCATGGGTTGTAAATCTTGTTCCTATTAGGAAATAGAATGGGGAAATAATACTTTGTGTATATTTTAGGGACCTAAATAAATCCTCCCTAAAGGATTATTATCCCCTACCCTCTATAGAGAAATTTTTGCAAAAATTTAGTGGTTCAGAAAGGTTTTCTTTCTTTGGCAGTTATTCAAGATACAACCAAATTCTGGTCCAAGAATTTGATCAACATAAGATAACATTTACTACAGTGGGGCACCTATGCTTATTGTAAAATTCCTTTTGGTCTAACCAATGCAGGTGCTACTTTGGAGAGAGCCATGGATATGGCTTTTCAAAGTGTGTTTAGATAGTTTATTTTGGTCTATTTGGATGATATCATAGTATTTTTAAAACATGCAAAAAACCATTTTAGTCACCTTGAGCAAGTATTTCAGAAATGAAAGGAATATGGTATTTCCCTAAATCCAAATAAATGTGTCTATGCCACTAATCAGGGAAAGCTTCTTGGGCACAATGTTTCAAAGGATGGCTTGGTCATTGATCCTGCAAGAGTAAAATCTATCTTGGCCATCCCACTTCCCAGTCACAAGAAAGGATTATAGAGTTTTTTAGGCACAATTAACTTTGTGAGGAGGTTCATTATAAAGTGTGTTGCTTTGGTAAAGCCTCTTACTTCTATTCTTAAGAAAAATATGGTCTTCAAATGGACCAAGGAAGGTAAGGATAGCTTTGAGGCTATCAAACAAGAAATTTCTCAAGCTCCTACCCTTGTCAATCCTAACTATGAAAAGGATTTCATTCTTTATACCTTTGGAGGTGAAGAAAGTATATCAGTTGTTCTAACCTAGCTAAATAAGACAATTTGGAGTAGCCCATTTCTTTCTTTAGTGAAGGAATAAAGGATTATGAGGTCAAGTAAAATTATGTTGAAAAGAAAGATCTTGTTTCTAATATAGCATTGAAAAAATTTAGACATATGTTTTCTAATAGCACGATACAACTAATGGTGCCCCATGCTAGCATTAAAGAGTTCCTATTGAGTAGAGATATCAATGAAAAAAGGGTTGGATGGATCACCAAGGTGATTGAATATGATGTTGACTTCAAAATCACCAAGATAGTCAGAGGAAGAGGGTTTTGTGAATGGCTTGTCTCAACATTTGAGACTCCTATAGAGGTTGTCCTTGTGCTACAAGAGCAAGCACCAAATGCAAACATGCAAGATAGTTGGGTGCATGATATGGCTACCTTTTCATAGGAAGGTAGATATCTTTTGGGTCTAAATTAGACCAAAAGAAGACATTTCAGATTATAGTCCATTCCCTATGTCATAGTGGATGGAATTCTCTTCAGAAAGGATTTCAATGGAGTCCTATTAAGATGCATAGAGGTAGATCAAGTCAACAGGTTACTAAATGAATTCCATGATAGCTCTTCAGGTGGCCATTTTTCTACAAGGACTATTGTGGAAAATATTATGAGGGTTGGTTATTATTGGTAAACTTTGTCTAATGATGCTCACAAATGGTTGAGAAATTGTAAAAAGTGTGCTTTCTTTTCTAGAAAGAAAAGTGTTTCTGCCCTCCCTCTCCACCCCATTCAATTTGATTAACCATTTATACAATGGGGTATGGATTTTATTGGCATGATCAATCCACCTTCAAGTGCTGGTCGTAAGTGGATTTTAATAGCCATAGATTACTTTACAAGGTGGACAAAGGTAGTTGTTTTGAAGGATGCCATTGATGCTTCAATTTTAGAATTCCTTAATGGAATTATTATCAGATTTGGCACTCCTTCCACCATCATTTCAGATAATTCAATGGATTTTACTAGTGCTCAGATCCTTGATTGGGAAATGAAGCATGGCATCTACTTGAAGACCTCATAAAATTATTATCCTTAGGGTAATGGGTTGGCTAAGTCTTCAAACAAAAATCTTATCAGAAATCAGGAGGACCATTAAGGATAATCAAAGGGTCTGGCATAGAAAGTTGAAGACAACCCTTTAGGCTAATATAATTACTCCTAAAAGAGAAATTGGTAACTCTCCTTTCATGTTAGTTTATGGAATAGAAGCAAGGTTATCATTATCATTAGAGTTGTCTTCTCTTGAGTTGGCACATCAATTGGAGTTAGAAGAGAATGATGCTATGCAAGTAAGATTGACTGAGCTCTTAGAATTTGATGAGACAAGGAACAAATCTATGAAATTTATAGAAGCACTTCAAGCATAGGTCAAAAGAAATTTTGACAAAAAGATAGTTCATAAAGTATTCCAAGAGGGATATCTAGTGTTGAAATGGGATGCTGACAGGCCTAAAGCTAGAATACATTTCAAGTTTTATGCCACTAGGAGTGTTCCATATGTTATCACTACCTACAAGGAGGTGAATGCATTCCGTCTTTCCAGGTTGGATGGTGAGGTTCTTCCAATCTTAGTCAATGGGATTAATCTCAAACTTTATTTCTGATACATTCTGAGTTTTCATGTACATATTGTAAATTTCTTGTTTTCCATAAGTGATTTTGCACACCCTACATTCTCCTTAAGCGAATGCATGTTCCTAATTTTCATGCTTTCCTCCAAGTGCAATCCTACATAGGTTTTTTCTTTTTCCCTTGAGAGGCCCAATTTTTTTGACCCCTTTCATGACTTTGTGCCCAATGGACTGATAAGGCTTATGAAATCCATGATTAGTAGGCAATCATACCACATAAATTTCCAAAATGTTCATATTTTATCCCACCCTTGGATGCACATCATTTATATCCAATCAGAGATATCCTATGTGTGCATCCTATTGAAATCCATGTTTATTGATGAATCTGGGTCTTTGAGGTTTTGAATTCCTCAATTGTATCTAACTTAGGGTTTTGAATTGCATATAGGGTTTAAACCCTCCTAGAACCCTAATGATTTTTCCTTATCACTTTTTATTTTGCTTGCTCATTGAACTTTTGTACCCAGTCCCCGTTTGGCTAAATTATAACTTATGTCTTTGGAAGTCATTTTTTTACTGACCTCTTTACCCATGTCTTCTGGTCACCCCCCTTTCAAATATTTGTCCTAAATCTTATCTTTGTGGGGCTTGAAATATTTTCACTTGAGCCTAATGTTTTGACCTAGGTCTGAATGCTCTAAATCATGGTCTTATTTACCTAGGCACGACCCCCTTTTATGAAAAAAGTTGAGGCATGTGCTAATTACCACCACTTAGGTTTTTGTATCACCCATTTTTGAAACCTTAAAGGTTCATCAGCTTCATTTACACAATGAGCGATCAAATAATTTCCTTTGCATCAATGTTTCATGTTGAAAGGCTCATGTCCAATGTGTGATGCATGATGAAGAGCCCAGATTTAGTGATTTTGATCAGATGGATATCACACCATCATTTCACATCACTATTGTGAAATGGAAAGTGTTGAAGCTTCTTGTGATTTGTGATGGTCGAGGATCAATGACGGGTGATGAAGAATGATGATTTAATAGTTATCACTAGCCTTATGTGCATTTTGGTTATGTTCTAGGAGATTGAAGTCCTTTGTGCGATGAGTGATATAAGAGAGGGGATCTCTTCATCGAGTAGATAGGAAAATATCAATGGAACATAAGTGGTGGTCCCTTCGACATCCCAATGGAAGGGTGTATGACATAAACATGGATAAATGGTAGTAGCCCACTTTTTTGTGGTGATATGGTGGGTCCTGAGTTGAGCCTAGTAAGATAGCTAGGAGGCGATAGGTGTCTTCATGGGAATAGTGATTTGGTTTGCCTTATGGTTTCAATCACTCATATTAAGTGATGTAGATCAGATGAATATTGCACCATCTTTTCACATCATTTTTGTGAAATGAAAAGTGTTGAGGTTCTCATGATGTGCGATGGTCAATGATCAATGATGGGAGATGAAGAATGAAGATCCAAAAACTATGATGATGGCTTAGTGCATCACATTTTCACTCTCAAAGGTTCAAATCAAATGCACAATGCATGACAAATGACCTAGATTTGAAGGCAAGCATACGATGGTTAGTTTTCAAACTTCAACAATGAACTACTCCTGTTCATGGAAATTTTGAAGAAGTAATGGCTCAATGACATTTCTTAGCTACTAGATCAAATCCGATCAAATTGGCTTGATTTTTCATGTCTTTTCAATACTATATTGATTTTTGGATGATGCCATTACTCCTTGGTGTGTTGCAGAGGCCTTTTTATTTTATCAAGGTATGTTGGATTGGATTTTATTGCAAAATTCATGGGTTCCCATCCTTGCATTCATGTGAGTCATCATCTTGGAATGTGCTTGAGATGTTAGAGCCTTTATGGCTAGTTATGTTGCTCTATAATGGGAGCAATTCAGATCATTTTTCTTGATCAATTTCATCTTCTGTAACCCTAGTAAGCTTAGGGTTATGGTTTTGAATTCAACCCTTGGTTATGCTTGAAATAGGAAAATATTGTATCATTATTATGCATCCTTCCTTTGCCACCTCTGGGATTTTTCTTTTGCAAACCTACAACTATTGCATTCTTCCATTGTAAAGGTTACTTCAAAGCTTTATGTCAATAAAATTCAACCATTATCACCATTACCTCTTGCATTTATGGGTAAAATTCATTTACCTTCATATCTGAGTGGGTGTTTTAGTTATTTCTTTGACATAGTATGTTGTTCTAAAGTAGGAAGGAACAAACTCTAAATTCGGTATATCACCTTCTTTCACATTTCATGTCCCCTTCTACCCTTTTCCCTTGTGATATGTTAGAGTAGGTTAGCATTAGGACTTTGATTGTGCTAGATTAGACCAACCCAATTGTACTTAGGTTAGAATAGGAAGTTGGCCTTCTCCAAAGACTTGACCTCAATTTGCAAGGTCCCACACCTTTAGGTCATTTCCATTGTGTCATTAGAATATTGAACTCTTGTTTAGTAGGGTGTAGTTTTATGTGACAATAGGTTATTTAGGGGCTTAACTTAGTCAAAACCCCATTTTAGTGTTTCCACCTCCATGGAGAGCTAAGTGGAATAGAGATAGATAAACTATACGAAATAAATATGTGTGATAGAAACAAACCCCTCAAAGGAGGAGAACCGCTATCATGGATGTAGATAAATGAAGATGAGATTATAGAGACAAGATTGCATGAAATGAAATAACAAGAGAGTTACCAATAGCCTACAATTCTCTTCTAGAGTTGATGAATGTGACAAGCTTGAGAGAGAACTTTAGTAGAGCTTCACTATGAGAATGAGAGAGCTAGAATTAGCAAGAGAGTGGAAAAGTGATAAAGAAGAGTGATGGATGGAGAAATTGATTGTGTTTTTTCAATAATGAATAAAAGTGAAGTGTTTTGTGAGAGTATATGCATGCAAGGTTCATCTAGCATGCCTGTGAGATGATAGAAGTATTACATTTTCTAGTAGGAAAGAAACATAATATCTCAACAACTACTGCAATCAAAAATATATTTGGGACATTCATGCAATCTAGATGTCTTCACAGTGTGTGTTTTTCTATGACATAAATTCACCTTAACAATGTGAAACAAATGGGTTAAGAAATGAAGAATTAAATTTTAATTTATCTAAAGGGAGGCTTATGGAATGTGAAATTATATATGATGCAGACTACAACATTAAATTTTTCCCCTAATTTAGTGAGCATATGCACATGTAATATAAGATCCCTAATTTTTTTTTCTGATACCACTGATATGCTGATTGTTTTCTCTTTTATGTTGTTTTTGTTTGTTTGAAGGTATTTTCTTGAAAGTTTCAATTCCACTCATTGATTCGACATGTTAAATTAAAGATAACATATATGCATAGGAAATAATATTTAAATACTAGGTTGCAATAGCAATTTTTAGTTTATATTGCTCAAGGAACATATCAAAAAATTATCAAACTCTACAAACACCTTTAAATACTCAAAAATTACAAATTATGCCTAGGTAAATGAGCACATAACAGCAATAGAAGAAGCTCCATTTCACACCATTATTCACCATGAGATAGATCATCAAAACCTCTATAAACCAAGTGCCAAAGAACCTCTCTAACAACCCTCCCTAATGATAGAAATTAGTCCTTTACTTGCCTTTGATTGTGCTAGATTAGACCAACCCAATTGTACTTAGGTTAGAATAGGAAGTTGGCCTTCTCCAAAGACTTGACCTCAATTTGCAAGGTCCCACACCTTTAGGTCATTTCCATTGTGTCATTAGAATATTGAACTCTTGTTTAGTAGGGTGTAGTTTTATGTGACAATAGGTTATTTAGGGGCTTAACTTAGTCAAAACCCCATTTTAGTGTTTCCACCTCCATGGAGAGCTAAGTGGAATAGAGATAGATAAACTATACGAAATAAATATGTGTGATAGAAACAAACCCCTCAAAGGAGGAGAACCGCTATCATGGATGTAGATAAATGAAGATGAGATTATAGAGACAAGATTGCATGAAATGAAATAACAAGAGAGTTACCAATAGCCTACAATTCTCTTCTAGAGTTGATGAATGTGACAAGCTTGAGAGAGAACTTTAGTAGAGCTTCACTATGAGAATGAGAGAGCTAGAATTAGCAAGAGAGTGGAAAAGTGATAAAGAAGAGTGATGGATGGAGAAATTGATTGTGTTTTTTCAATAATGAATAAAAGTGAAGTGTTTTGTGAGAGTATATGCATGCAAGGTTCATCTAGCATGCCTGTGAGATGATAGAAGTATTACATTTTCTAGTAGGAAAGAAACATAATATCTCAACAACTACTGCAATCAAAAATATATTTGGGACATTCATGCAATCTAGATGTCTTCACAGTGTGTGTTTTTCTATGACATAAATTCACCTTAACAATGTGAAACAAATGGGTTAAGAAATGAAGAATTAAATTTTAATTTATCTAAAGGGGAGGCTTATGGAATGTGAAATTATATATGATGCAGACTACAACATTAAATTTTTCCCCTAATTTAGTGAGCATATGCACATGTAATATAAGATCCCTAATTTTTTTTTCTGATACCACTGATATGCTGATTGTTTTCTCTTTTATGTTGTTTTTGTTTGTTTGAAGGTATTTTCTTGAAAGTTTCAATTCCACTCATTGATTCGACATGTTAAATTAAAGATAACATATATGCATAGGAAATAATATTTAAATACTAGGTTGCAATAGCAATTTTTAGTTTATATTGCTCAAGGAACATATCAAAAAATTATCAAACTCTACAAACACCTTTAAATACTCAAAAATTACAAATTATGCCTAGGTAAATGAGCACATAACAGCAATAGAAGAAGCTCCATTTCACACCATTATTCACCATGAGATAGATCATCAAAACCTCTATAAACCAAGTGCCAAAGAACCTCTCTAACAACCCTCCCTAATGATAGAAATTAGTCCTTTACTTGCATGAAAAATCTGGAAAAAGAAACTAGATAGGGCACTAGCTAAAGAAGGTAAGTTTTTCTCTAATAAATCATTTCCCCACCAATAAATATTTATGTATATATGTTCTGAATCACCTTGGAGATGATCATATGATTAGCCAACACGTAGATTACGAGTACAACCCAATAAAAAGATATGAATGAAATACCTGGTTCAGTCCCTGTGATGAAAGTGCCTAGAAACTTTTGAAAACTCCTCAAAAATAGTCTGAAAGTCACACCGAAAGGAAGCTACACTACCACAAGCCAAAACCCAAACACCAACCATCAGAAGTACTAAAAATCTTCATATTTTCTTGACTGAAACTGCAACAATAAAGCTCTGAAGTGGTCCCTAGATGGAACCACACCTCAACTAGCTAGGGTAGGTCTTAGACAACTAAAACCAACTCCTTAGTGCCAAGGCTTTTTGTCCTCAACACCTAATTAAAGACCTTTGGAATGATTCCAGTAGCATCTCCTTATGCAACCATTTTTAACATACCCCAAAATGAGGCTCTAAAATGAAGTTATATTCTCTCAATGAGAAATTAGGGAAAATTAGGTTTTAACATGAGATCCCCCCAAAAGCAACAAATTTTTTCCTTGAATTTATTTTTAAATTTTATTTTTAAACTTCATTTTACTCCTCTTATGTGTTCCTCTTATCCAACCTTCAAATGTGATTTTGTTTCTCTTTAAAAAAACTTGAAGTTATTATACTAGGTGCCAAGGTACAATTTTATGACCCCTCTGACCCTCAATATAAAGTTATAAGATATTTAAATAATCTGACCTTAGCAAACCCAACACCAACTGAAATGACACTTCTTGCAATAGCCTAGCCTAGACCAACTTTCCAAAAATAGACTTACTATTTTTAGTAATCACTAAAAATAGCGAATACTCTAAAAACTCAAGCTGGTGTGGAAATTGATATGAAACCCAACTTACTGTAAATAGTAAGTGATGGAAATGGCCCCTGCTAAAAGTAGTAAGCCACACTTGAAACATCGAAAAACGCAATAGAAAGGACTGGCACAAGGCATTAAAACTAATTGGACAACTTCCACATATTTCCCAAACATGAAACCCTACACCACTCTTCCTACTGAACTAGTTACTAAATATAACACTTACTAAAAATAGTAAGTATGTCAAAACTAGACTAAAACAAAAGAGGACATCAAAAATGGGGAAATTACAACACTCTAGTATATGTGAGAAAAAATAGAGAGACAAAGAGGTTGGAGAGAATATAACTGTTGTGCCTATAGCACACATGCCCCATTTTGAATGGGGACCCTCTCATTGTTCGTCAGGTCACTTTGTCGTTATCTCATTTTGCATGCCCTATATTTATGGGTTCCATGTGGCCAATGTGTCCTAAATTCGTCATCTTAGGTTGAACAAGTTTCACCATCCCAAAATTTCCAATTCTTTGGCCTTCATGGGGTCCCCTTGGCAATTTGTCTTGAGACCTTTAAACTGTCGTCCTACGCCCCTTGCGGGTTCACCCTTGCTGACTACCCTTGGTGGGATTATGTTCATCATTTGACCATTTGTGTGGCAGCCAAGTTGGTCCAGCCGCTCACCCTATGGGTTCCATGCTTACCTTCATCATTCCCTTTGTTGACCTGCCGAACAACGAGCTCTTGGCTGCTGCTTGCTCCACGGGCTCTGTCTTTCCCACCATCGGTCCTTTTGAAACTCGTGCCCACCAACCACACTTTCCTTCATACCATCATTTATTTCAGACATTTAATGCCTCAAATTCTATAAATAGGAGTTTCTAACAGGTCATTTTCATCCACATTCCTTCTAAAAAGTTGTCAGACACCTCCAACTTTCATTGCCTCCGGTCCCATGAGATCCTACTACCGTTCATGCATTGTGATCTTCAGATTCTTCATCAAATTCTTGTGGAGTCCTTCATAGGCAAGATCGTTGATGGTATAACTTGCATCATTTAGTCAATTAATTATCGAATGGGGTGTGTCTCAGAGCTATATGCGATAAGGATGGTTGTCACATATTTTGGGGGGGTTTTGCACTATAAATAGTGACTTTTGGTTTCTCTTTGACTCCTTCAAGAGCCTTCAAGAGCTCTCGGGAGCTCTCAATAGCTCTTCAAGAGCTGAACTGCAATGACTAATTCCTAAGGATTGATTCTATCTTATTTCCTAATTCAAAGTTATGTTAACTTATTTTTGACTTCATTTTGACTTGATTGAGACTGATTCATGGAAAAGATTAACATTTACTCTAATTCTTAACCTAAAATGCAAAATCCAAATTAATTCTATTTTTCTTCAAAAGAAATCTATCTTAAGGTCCGCTGGAAAATAAATGCTATTTTAAAGAACATAAATAAATTGCAAGGAATTGACAGTTAATCTAGAAAACATAAATACTAATTTCCATGAGTAGATTCCAAACAAGTTTCAGTTCCATCTTTCCATAAGTTCCCATCATTGCTTCTAATTAATTCTAATATATAACTACCAAACTTAATTCCTAAAAATAGTATCTAAATCTGATTTAACCCACTAAACCTTATAGTGAATCTAACAATCCATTCTAAACATGATAAACTAATCTTGAAAGTGATTTAAACACAATAACTAAAAACAATTCACACATAATTATTGATCTAGATTTAACATCCAATGAATTGAAAATGATTCACACAAACTTAGCATTCTAGTTTTAACCTCGATACTTTAGATTTAATATTAATGAACAAAAATAATACAAAATCAATAAAATACCAAATACAAGATCGATTCCTTTGGTTGAACGGGCCCTACTCTTTCTGTGATAAGATCTTTAACACAATGATTTGAGTTGACTTCTTATCTTCATTCAAATTGATCAAAGTAGGACACACAATAGAGTATTGCCATTATTAGAGAACTCTAATAAAAAATTTCTTAACTCCCGTTTAATTCTAAAGGATGGATATTTATAAGAATATCCTTATTGAATTCAAAACATGGCATTAACTACCAATATTTAAGGTGCCTAAACTAGAGATTTAATTAAAACTAAAGTAGAACTAAAATAGGACTGAGAATAAACAGAGAGAAATATGCCAGATTGGCACTGGGACTAGAAGTTCCTAAACCGACTAAAAGAAGCTGATTTAGAATTTTTTGATTCATCATCCAACTAGGATGATCAATAGCATGAATGAATTCATGTGGTTAAATAGGGAGTTTAAATTTATCTTGAACTAAGTCATCAGTCATCTGTCTTCATCCCTGAATAAGATCCTTAAGAATAGGATACCAATTATGATAGTAAAATATTAAAACTGCATAATTAATTCATCATTATCATCATAAAAGCAATGCATTTAGTAGAGAGCATTATCTCAAACATAAATTAAAGTACGTAAATATATTATTTTATAGTCTTCCACCAGTCATGTTAATTAACGAGGATAACAAGTCTTTTTAAACATAAATAATCAATTAAAAGTATCTCTTGGCTGCTCATCAGTGCCCAACTAAGTCTTTTGTTGCCGCCCATCTCATGGTTTTTCTTTGAAATTTGCAAATTTGTCAAACTTTTAGGAAGGAAAACCTCAAACTAGGTAGAAAACCTCATGATGCACAAAACCCATGACTCAAAATTTGAAAATCCTATTGAAATTCCTCCATTGGTGCGTGCAGAACTTCGCCATTCTTAAATCAGGGCAACCAAGCCCTTTCAACCCACAAAAATCCTACAACCATTGCCTCGACAATATGAGTAACAAACTTTGAATTGAGGTCATCCCCTTTGGTAGGCCCATGTATCCAGGCAGATGCCACCTCCTCATCGTTGCCCCTAGGACTTAATGAGAATGCTAAGTTGGGAGAAGTACTCACACCCTCTATGGGTCCCACTTTGCAGGATTTTGCCTATTGATAACCCCATCTGTTCACCATTTTTGAATGGTGGTTTACCCCCAGCTTCCAGCCCGATGGGCCCTACAGGAGCCTTTTTCATTGCCATTTGATCAAATTAAGCACATAATTGAAGTTTCCCCTCAACTATTTATCATTGTGGGCCGGCTTTTGTGGGCCATCTTATGTCAATGCCTCTTGCCTAGTGCCATTTCCAAAATGGCCATTACATGTCATCCTCCTGCTTCGTGCACCCCACCAGACCTATCACCATCGGGTGGGTGTTTACCTTATCAAAGCCTTGCAAGCTACCTCTTGCGGACCACCATCCATTGCTCACCGTCGTTTACAATGACCAATCCAAAATAGAGAACCTTGCCCTTCCTCCCACTTGGTGAGTCCCAAACTCTCCCTTGTCATCTGGGTCATATTTCTCAAAATTGAATAAGTACTGGGCCCTTGTAGACTGGCCCTTGTAGGTTGTCATTCCACTTTCACCATTTCAAAATGGCCGCCATAAAGCTGACTTCCATGATCTCCCACCCGCATCCTTGTTGAGTTTGAACCTTAAACTTTGGAGGCTTATGATGACCATCCTCTCTATCTGCGGATCCCACAATGTGGGATTCCATCTATGGGGTTCCATCTTGCCAGTGTCGTTTCCAAATGATGGACCTCCAAGGATCCACCGGCCCAAGGAAACCCGCATCCCTAGGCCCGCATTGTTCAATCTCCCTCAAATGAAAGGAAAACGATGATTTTTAGGAAATGTTATGATCTCTGAAAGATGAATTGCTTGATCTAATGTCTATTTTGCAAGGTTTTAATAAGACTCCCCTTGTTTTATGTATGAATATTCTTACTACATTTGTTCCCACAAGATTTATAGAACTGGCTGGAGGACCATCAAGGGAATCCGTCAAGCAAGAAAAGTGGAAGAAATCTGCTAAGGCCCCAAGAGGGAAAGAGGACAAGGACCAAATGAAATACCAATTTCATGGAGTGGAGGTCACCTTTCGAGTCCCCACAGAATGGGACAAGATTTTAAACACCAACCTCGGCCATGTCAATATCGATGAATTCAAACAAAGGCTAATAATTAACCCCACTATAGAGAATACAAAGAGAATAAGGAAGAGTGGGTTGGCTAAGGCAGCTGGCTTCCCTCTAGCTCTTGTTGCCCCAGAACTGGTAATGGCCTGCAGGGAGGCCTACCAAGACAAAAGAAGAAGAATTATAGATCAAGATGATTAGGTGTTGGCTGATCTCTCCACCAAATCTATAGCACAAACATTTTACATCCCCGTTCATGACCCTACAAAGAAAACAACAATAGAATATGAAAATAACATGTTGAAGGTGGACCCATTGAAGTGTAAAAAGATTATTAACCAACACTGGTTAAAAGATAAAAGGGGGAATGCAAATAAGGTTCCCTGAGAATTATTCAAAATTGACTTCTATGAAGATTATCATGACTTGGTGACTTTGTTAACCAGAGTCATGGGTATCCTGATTGTGGCTTACTTCTTCAATTGGATGTTTTACTTCATCGAAGAAATCATCAGAGGCACAACCAAGTTCAATTGGGCTTGGATGATTAGCAAGAATTTGCATGAGCATTTCTTGGTGGTGAAGAAGTCCTGTCAATTCTACATGACCTCCTATATGGTCTACCTTCTAGTTGATTCCACCCCATATAGATGCCTATTTGTGGCACAAAGCACAATTCCGGGAAGAGAATTGAAAGTATATGATAGATTCCCACAGCTCCAATATAAGAACTTCAAGAAGGAATATTGCAGGGTGAATGATGAATTCATCGGGCACATCATCAGACTTCTCAGAGGGGACTTTGAGAGAAGAGTCATTCATAGTGCCTGTGCCTTCATCTAGAGGTTCAGATTTTTGTTTATCCAATTTCCCAAATTTAACTACATTTGAATCGAGGGCTTCAGTGACAAGCCATACAAGATACCCCAGTATATAAATGACCAAATGATATTATTAGAGGTGTCAAGGGAGCTGCAAAATTCCCACACTCTCCTTGCATGCAAGCATCAGACAACAATACCTTATCCCCTTACATTCAAGCATGGAATGTATGCTCTCTCGGCTGCCCAAAGCATCGAGCATTCTAAAAAGGAGCTTGTTGAATAAAATTTGAGCTAGTACACTCCTTGGCCAAGAATGGACCCATACAAAAAATTGAAGAGGTTAGTGGGGAAGGAGTATGCCCATCTACATCATATCAAATATTTTTGGACCAACTCCAAAGATGATAAAGAGGTACACATGAGGCATTATATGCATATGCCAATTCACTTTGTAAAAATAGTCAAGCATTTCTTGGTGCTAGATCAAATATTTGAGGATGAAAGCACTGTCATTGATCTAGGGTTTGATTTTGTTGCTAACCTTCCATTACCCAACATAGACTAGGGTGAGGAAGAGGTCAATGAACTTGACCATCTGACAAAGAAAATTGAGCATAGAATGAGATAATGGATCGATGCTCAAATCACTCAATTGAAGCTTCAAGGAGCTAAACTTACCTGTGAGCTTGAAGATGAGCTCGAGAGAAAGACATATAATGGAACCATTGCTACATCTAAGGAAGCTCCCAAATATCCTCCTACCACCAGATCATAGAAAAGAAAAGAAGTAGTAGAATATCAACCATAACAAAAGGTTTACTCAAGGAATCCATTAGAGGCTAAAGCTTCAAAGAAAGTGAAGAGATCAGGTGGATTCTATGAAATGCCCACAATCCAAGAAGAATTGATGCATGAAGGAGAAGAAGAAGAGGTTGAGCAACCCAAGTCACCACCTGTTGCCTCTATCCTTGCCATCTCCACCGATGTCACTTCTATTATGCCTCCTCTTGTATCTCAAACATTGGTTGTCTCTTCCCCACCTATGGTGGACATCTCAGTCCATCTTGCCTCCACTTCACCCACTACACCTATCATGGTAAGAGATTCCTCCTCTACCACAACTTCCCTACTTTCTTCCTCTTCAATGTCTCTGTCATCTATGGTCCCCTTGGACACTAAAATAAGTATGCCTTCCCTTTCTCTCCCAGAAGCATTTGCCTGTCATATGCATAATATTCCTATGCAACTTTATGGGATGTTAATCAATCTCATGGTGCAAGCTGCCCTAGCTCAGGCCATTGCTAGTATCCCTATCCCTCCTCCAATAGAGCCACCCAAAATGGAGGTGACTATCCAAATTTCAAAAGAACTTGAAAGGCAAGAGAGGGAGATAGTTGAAAAGGAAAAAGATGTTGAGCCTAAGGATCCTTACAAAGCTGACTACCATGTGCACCTAGAGTATGAACACTTGATCATCAATGATAACATCAAGGATAGTGGTGCCAAGTATGTGATAGAGTCCTCTGACCAAGATCTTGAAGAGGATTTGTCCCAGAAACATGAAAATGTTGATGAGGAAGTCGAGAGGTGGTCTTCTGAAGAAGAGAAAGAAATTGATAAAGACATTGAATATCTACCGAGCCTCCATGAATGGAACAAAATGTAAGCTTGGACCAACAAGAAGAGGTACCCCCCGAGAGGGAGGAAGAAGAAGAAAATCTTGAAGAAGAGGTTGAAACAAGAAAAAGTCCTGAGGCAGAACACCATGTAGAGCCAAGGAAAGAAGAAGAAAAGGTACCTGAAGGGGAAGCTAGCCCCAAAGAAAAGGAAAAAGATATATTTATCTATGACTCAAATGAAGAAGAATAAGAAGAGGAGAAAACAAAGAAAAAGGCCTTAGATCATGAAGAAAGAGAAATCCAACAAATTCAAAGAGAAGAGAGTGGTCACGAATCACCCAAGGAAGGGTCTCATATGCCCGAGTGGCTAGAGAAGAAGACCCTCACTCCCATGGATCCCAAGGCAAGACTGGAGGAAATTCTAGTACGGGCTCAAATAGGATCCAAGAAAGAAAAAAGGCCAAAGGTAAGGTCACACATCATAATGGATGCATCGGGATCCTAGACAGTGCAAATCACCACCCTGATGATGGACAAGGAAGAAGGGGTAACATATAATATCTCCACAATCCATCTGGGTAAAACCATAAGGGAGGATAAGATTGATCAACTTGAGGGGTCTATGGCTACAATTTTTCATCAAATGAATAAAGACCAGTCCTCTAAGGAGGAATTAAAAGCACAGGTGGTAGATCTCACTACCTAAATATAAAAATGGTCTTCTTCCAAAGAACTTCCAACACCATCGTCAGCCCCACCACTGCTATTGTCAAAAGAGCAATGAGAAAAACTAGAGAGAAGAAAGAGTTGGACCAAGGCCACTGAGGATTGGTTCCAACATGTAATTTATAATGGTGATATGGGCATTGGTCATGACATCCACACCATCAACAAGTTTTGGGAGGTGCAAAAGCAATTGGAGGATGATAAGAAGACATGCAACCACTTCACTAAATTATATAGGATCACCTATCCTAAACTTGAATCTATCCTCAAGATACCTAAAAAATTATGGGAAAAGGAGCTAGGTCTGGCAAAGGATGATCAATGGCTCATTGAAACATGGAAAATGAGCTTAGACCACAGAAAAGAAGTATTGGAATGAGTGCTCCATGAGGTATAACTTGATTTAGAATGGGCCAAGGAGCATAGGGCGGATGCTGAGGATTACCTCAAGCTAATGACCAACTACAAGATACCAGCCCTCAAACTTGATCTGAAGAAAAGCAAACCATATTTCCATAAGAAAATGGAGAAAGGAACAAAAAATTTAATAATGCCAGATTTTATAGAATTCATTGCTCATGCTTCTATCCAGTCTGAACAAATAGTTACAACTAGGGCCAAGTGCATGAAGAACTAGGAATTGATCACAAGCTGATTGAATAAGTTGTCATTTCAGGTACTTCAAGTAGATATAATGGAGTGGGTTAAACTCCAAATGTTGATTGGAAAGTTTGTAGAATATGCCACATTGCAAAAGGAGGCTGGAAAGCTTGTCATTGATGATGAGTTCCTCATTGTTTAGTTGCAATGAAGACCAGCTAGAAGAAAAAGTGCTACATTGTTGGACAATAGAGGACAAAAGAAGCAAAAGATAAACAATATATTTTAAATTGTAAAATATTGGGGGTAGGTAAAACCCTAGTTTGTAGTGAATCTTGGCCACACAATGATATTAAATCTTGGACACTCATTTTTCTTTTTGAGCACTATAAATAGGGGGTCTCCTCTCATTTTAAAGAGATAGTTGAGTTGCTATTAAGACATACTACTGAAATTCTAATAGAAGTTCATTGATTTTGGCAGATTCTTGAGTTTCATGCATGTTTCATGATTCTTCTCCTCATAGTTAGTGGGTTTGAGTAAATTTAGTTTGTAGTTCTATGTGTTTATATGCTTTATTAGATTGGTAAATGTTGTTCATTGATGCCAAAAAATTATGTTGTGTTGATTCCCTTCGCTGTTCATGTTTTTTGTAGGTTTTTGATGATGAATAGTAATGCAAAGCTAGTCTGAACACATATATTGATAGTTGCACTTTAAACTCCATCTTTTATTTATGTTCATGGTGAATAAATGATTGAAAATATGTAGACCTTAGAAGATGGCACTAGGTCCATGATAATGCTAGTTGATTTGGTTAAGTGGAACTTAGTTTGAGGAAGGTTGTCCACTGTAATGTCCTCCTTTATCATTGTTCATTGATAGTTGTAGATCTGGGAACTTCCTCTCCTCCCTTCCCTTTTGATCTTTCTTTGAAATAGTATTTTAAGATAAATTTTAGGAATCATTGTAAAACAAAATATGATGAAAAAGGTGGAGTCTAGATTGCTATTCTGAACTTGCAGCAATTGCACATTAGCTCTACCTTCTTGGGAACTCCATTTCTAGAACCAATTTCCCTCCAATTTATCATGCATAAGACTTCCCTGTGATTACCGACAAATCACATAAGACTATTTGAGACATTCCAAGAATTGTCATGAATTGACACCCAAGAGACCTTAGGGTAGTGATTTTTAACTTGTTTGCAGATTTCTACCTTTCAAGAGAGGGAGCATACTTGTGTGTTTCCTGTGTTGAGAAGGTGCAAAAACACCCATCAATAGAACTAATGCTAGAAGGAGGGAAACAGTCGTGCTAGGCTGGATAGAAGAGATAAAAAGGGGGAAGCATCTACTTATAACACTTCCAACTAGCCCACTTCACCTCCATCCTCACCTTCTCCTACCATTCACTTGCCTTCACTTTCCCCTTCACCCTTAGTAACTCTTTCCTCTCCTCAGCCACTCCAAAATTCCTTCTAGGCTATCATCTCCCACAACCAAGGCACTGCCTTCTAACCCAACACATCTCCTTTCCTGGGCATTTTCCTAGTATCCATTGTTGTCGCTTTGTAGCCTTTGGTCAATCTGGAGTAGCCTTGTCCACCTCCGCCTCCCATGGTGTGGCAAGGCAACAATCCATTCCCTTTGTCCTTCAATGTTTACCATGGCATGTCAAAGAACCCAAAGGGATTTTGTACCAATTTTAACCCTCGGGACCCTCAACGAATAGCAAAAGACCACATCAAGATCTTTCAAAGAGCCTTGAAAGATATGTAGATTGTACATGAGGACGTGGCATGCAGGATCCTCCCATATTCCTTGGGGGAGGAAGCCTTCTATTAGTACATTCACTTGCCGATGGGTTCCATAACCACTTGGGACCTCTTGAAGGATGGCTTCTTGCATAAATTTAAGATCTAGGTCAACCCCTCTAAGTTGTACCAATAATTCATGTCTATTCAAAGAGAAATCAATGAGCCGATCAACTCTTTTAATGACATATTTCACCAAGCGTACATGAGGTTGCATACACGTTATGTAGTGGATGATACTTTTGCTCGATTGGTATACTATGCTACCTTGGGTAACCTCACTTCTGCCTTGGTGAAAATAGTGAATCTAACATCAGGTCGATTGTTGGATGCCTACACTGAAGTAGTTAAAGCTAGTACAAATTTAGGGCAGCACATTGCTGGACCACTACCCTCTTTGGGACCAATTTCTCACCCATATAAGGTTCAAGGGATTACTCAAGCTTTGGCACAATAGACACCCTTGATGAATCAAATCCCTTAACTTGTAATGGTACCTCACCCTGGACAACCATTGAACCAAGTGCCTCTCATGCCTCTATACTTGCAGGCCCAACAACATCAAGTTTATGCTCAACCACCCCAAGTGTCGGTATACCTCAAAAGCTTCGAGTTCCCACTTGCTCAATAGAACCAACCAGCAATATAGTCAATTCTCCTCCAAAATTCAACCTCGCAACTGAATAATGTTGAAAAGGACCGCATAGATGAGATGATGCAAAAGATTAAGAAGATGTCAACTAAGATGATACATTTGAGGAATCAAAACAATCAGGGGTAGGCCTCACAAAGAAGTATCCAGGCCAACCTCAACCACGATAGTCGTTATTTGAATGCTCCTTCTAGGAAGAATTATGAGAGGGCATAATTCAGGATATAACTTTGACAGAAGACCCTCGTAGAGGAAAAACCAAACATGGAGCATGAGGCCAAACAATGATGGTGTTCCCACACCACTGGACCAGCCAGTAATAATGATAAGACCATGAGCATGGTGTACTTGGTTGAGGTAGCCTTATCTAGATGGTGTCATATTCACAAGACAAGTAGACACTCTGAATTGGATTGTCTAGAGTTCCATACAACCACTGAGATCTTCTAGATAGAAGTCTAGAATGCAGTCGATAGTTCAAGATGTCGGGACCTTGTTCCATTCAAACCATATGATTCCTCAGTGTTGGTTTTCAATCAAAATATTTTCCCAAAGGGTGAGAGAAACGTGTCCGAGAAGGACATTGCTGCCACAAATGATGAAAAAGTAGAAGAGGTAAGTATCAAAGGCCCTTTGTATCAACTCTTTAACTTAGTAGATAATGGTCTAGTACATGAGGAAGAGCCAAGAGAAGACAAAGTCCAAATGTTCCACCAAAGGGCAACCCCATATGATTTAAGGAATAGGCAAGTAGGTAGGTCTCTCACGACCTTAACTCTGCCCAACAACTTTAGTACCCCTCTTGACCTGAATGCCAGTAATAACCTAGGCTATCCTTATGTACCCATTATGTACTTTAATAGGAATAGGTAGCAAGGTCTAGCAAAATAATTTAAGAAGGTCAAGCTTATTTTGTCTACCTTAGAATTGCTTAAAGTCCTAGCCATTAGGAATGCATTTTTCAAGATGATTAATGGGACTCCTTCATCTAAGTCAGCTTAGGAAACACTCACTAAGAGGGTCTCTTTTCATGGGGTGCAAAATGAGCCTATCGTCTGCCAGATATTTAACAAGAAAGGTGACCCACCTTCAAACCAGCAAGCAAACAAACAACCTACCCAGGAAATAGATCGAGCCCAAGTTTAGAACAAGGGTAGTGATAAAGATAAAGGTCAAGTAGCCCAAGTGGAAATTTTAGGAGGGCTATTTTAGGGGAAGCTAGAGATTACTCCCATCTTGACCATCATTAGAATATTTGAAAAAAATTTGCACAATTGCTTGCTTGATTCAGGGGCCTCTACCAATGTCATGCCCCTGGTGGTTTTCAAAGTTTTGGGGATAGTTCCAACTCCCTCTCGACGTAAGGTGACATAGTTAGATAAAATGAAGATCATCATAGTTGGTGAAATCAATAGAATACCTAAGTAGATTGCTTCTAATCCTAGGTTACAACAAACTATTAACATCCAAGTTGTTGATATCCTTGACACGTATGGTATCATTCTAGGAAGGGATTTCACCCAGATATTGAACAGATATGCAACCACTAATTATTCTCACTTATGGTTGCCATGGAAAGGATTACCAAATCAGATTCACATTGAGAGAGAACCACACATGAAATTCATGACTACTAAGTACAACAATACAAATGAGGTACTATTTTCTGAAATAGAAGTAGGAAATTACTGCCCCATGGCATATCCAAATGAATAGGAATATTATGAAGAGGAAGTTGTTGATGAAGAAGTCCTTGTGTTGTGTAGTCTGTCTGTCGACTTAACTCACATACCAAAAAGTACAGAGATATTGATTGAGTTTGATGATGAAGGTTCTTACGAGGAAAATAGTCTTGGGTTATTGGATGGCTTCTAGGATTTCATGGAAAAATGTGTGCAGGATCAGCTCAATTTGGGTGCAAGAATGAATTTTCAAGAACTCTTGTTGCCCAATTGGTGCAGGGTACACAATGCTTCCCACTCTAAATTTGAATGTTGTTTGTACCAAGTAGCAATTGAACATATCAAAGGTCATGTTTTGACAAAATGGGAACATAACACGGTGCAACCAGATTGAAGCTTCATAGGGCCCACATTGTCCCCTAAGGTGGCTAAAGTAAATACACTGCTAAATGAAAAAATGAGCCCCATAAGCTCCAAGACTAAGGATTCTTCCAAGTTTTGGATGTTGCACTTCGATGGGTCCAAATCCAAGCAGGGAGTCAGATTTGTCCTTGAAAAAAATATCCCTATAGGTAAGACATACTTTTCTACCCACAGACTTTAGTTCTCTTGCACCAATAATGTAGTAGAGTATGAAGCATTACTCCTTGGCCATTAGATGGCCTTAAGAAAAGGGGTTAAAATGTTACAAGTGTTTGGAAACTGGGAGTTGGTCGTAAAAAAAATTAGAAGGCTTTATTCTTTTCATGATAGAAGGTTAACTAATTATAGGCATAGGGTATGTGATCTCTTAGAGAGCCTAGATGCATTCAATATTTAGCTCATCCATCACTCTCAGAATTATACCATTGATGCCTTAGCTCAAGAAACCAACACCCTCAAACCTCTATCATTATCTAGCCTCAAAATATTCATTGTTGAGCTCACTTCCACCCTGTCTGTGCCAGACAATGTGGCTAACTTTCAAGTGTTCAATGATGTTAAACACATCTTGGGTTTCATCACCAGCTTTGACGTATTTGCAAATTAGATCATTGATGAGGTTGAGCCTGAGGAGGCTAAGTTAGATATAGAAGGGGTAATTAATCTCAAAATCAATACCATTCCTTGAGGTATGGTCTAGGTTGAGTGGATATTTGACCTGGATCAGATAAGAGATCAGGACTAACAAGCAAAGAAGGAATCCATCAATAATCGATGTGATTCCCATAACCTTGGAACTGCCAAAGAAGTTAAGAATGTATTTATTGGTAAGGTCTACATGCCACAAGAGAAGAAAGGGATCGTTGATGCTCTATGAAAGTATCATGATGTGGTTTCTTAGAGTTATGAGGATTTGAAGACATATGACACATCAATAATCACACACACCATTCCTCTCAAGCCAAATGCCAAACCATTTTGGCAATGACAATGTCCTGTCACTACATTATTGGAACCAATTATTTACAAAGGGGTACAAAATTTTTTGTTCGCAAGAATCATATATCTAGTCAAACACTCCAAGTGGGTGGAAAATATGGTTCTAGTACGAAAAAAGAATGGTGAAATCAGGTTGTGCATGGTTTTCTGCAACTTGAACAGAGCTTTGAAGAAAGATAACTAGCCTGTGCCCTCATTGGATGAAGTCCTCCAAATAGTCAATGGATCTCAAATGATGCCATTCCTAGATGGATACTCTAGATATAACTAAGTAATGGTGTAGTATGAGGATAGACACAAGACATCATTCACCACCAAGTGGGGAACCTTTGCATATGAGAGGATATTGTTTAGGATCATCAATGCTGGTGCCACTTTCCAATGTACAATGGACATTGTCTTCAAGTATCTAATCAGAAATTGCATCATCATTTACATGGATGACCTCATGTTATTTTCAAAGAAGTAGCGATCATGTCACTGATCTATGTAAAGTATTCCAAAAGTGTCGAGAGTTCAAAATATCTTTGAATATGAAAAAGTGCATCTTCAGCATTACAAATGGTAAGCTCCTTGGGCATGTTATTCTAGAAAGAGGAACTTCAATAGACCCCAAGCGTATCTAAGAAATACTAAAAATTCAACTACCAGGCAACAAGAAGGAACTAAAATATTTCTTCGAAAATATAAATTTCATTAGGAAATTCATCATGGGCTCTGCTGAGATTGTTAAGCCCCCCAATGCCATCCTGAAGCAAGATGCCAAATTTGAGTGGACACTAGAGGCAAAGAAAGCCTTCAACGAAATCAAGAGAGAGATTGTTTATGCACCCGTGTTAGTTAGTCCAGATTATTTGAAGTCATTCTATACTTACTCATTTTCCTCAAACCATTTATGTGCCAGTATATTGACTCAAAAGGATGGTAGAGGAAGTGAGCACCCAATTGTATTCATGAGTGATTCACTAAAGGATGTTGACTTAAGGTACCACAGCATAGAGAAATAGGCATATGCTCTCATCAGAGGATTCAATAATTTTAGACACTACATCCTTCGAAATAAGCTATTTGTCATAGTGCCTAATCCAGTAGTGAAGACATTTCTATCTACAATATGAACTAGGAGAGAGAAGAGCCAAATGGGTTACGTTGCTGCAAGAGTATGCTATGGAAATTCAGCCTATGAAATTAGTAAGGGGGTAGGACCTTACCCAAACAATAGTTGAAACACTACTAGAAGTTAGGCTCAAGCTTTTGGTTCAACAATATCATCTTCAGGATATTTCCCCAATAGAATGGTATGACAATATTGTCTATTATCTATTGCATAACAAGTGCTCGACTCACTTGTAGGGAGTCCAAAAGTGTGCCCTTGGGATAAAGAGTAGTAGATACATGTTACAAGGTTCCATTCTATACAAGCAAAACCATGAGGGGATTTACCTCAGATGCCTTGGGAAAGAAGAAGGAACACATGTTTTAATAGAATTTCATGATAAATTTGGCACTGGCCATGGGTCTGGCCCTTCCATTGCCCATCAAATCTTGTGGGTTGGGTATTACTGGTCAACTGTCTTCAAAGATGTGCACAATCATGTCTAAACCTGCCACATATTTCAAACTGTTGTTGTTAGAGAAAGAAACATTGTTGTCCTTGTTAGAACATTATTTTTCATGTAAAATCCTTATTTTCTTCATTTAAAATCCCAAGACCCTTCACCCCCTTGAGCTTTTACTTTCGCTATCTTTCTATAAGAAACTTCATGTATCCCATTCATAATATTCAAATATCTTTTACCACCACCTTTTACCCTTCATAGGTCTTCAGTGCTTTACCATGGCCTTTTGCAAAGTGGCTCGCGATATAGCAGTGACAGTTTGGAGTAGACAAAAAGTGTTCACCACTGTACCGTGGTCAGTCAAAATTAGGCTGATAGTTACACGATGGGAATAGTAGAGGCTAAGGAAGCAGAAAGAAAGTGTTTACCAATGTACCATGGTCAGCCAAAAGCAGGCCGATGGTTACACGGTGGGCATGGTAGCGACTAAGGAAGTAGATAGAAAGTGTTTACCATGCCACCACGCATGGTTAAACCAGAGACCACGGATGAAAGATAAGTCTACAATGAGGGAGTAGTCAAAAGACAGTTACCGTGCAACCGCCAGGGGTCTACATTAAGACCATAGTAGCACGGTGGATGGAGATAGTAGTAAATGATAATGGTTAGAGACCACTGCGATATCGCTGGCAGTTAAGCTAGTGACCATGGTAGGGCGGTGAACTAAGGAAAGTAGTTAGTAGAGATACGGAGGGCATGTGGTGAATAGGTGACGGCTAGCAAACGGCTACCGTGATGCCACAAATAGTTAGAATGGAGCTCGTGGTGATTGCGGTGGATGGAGATAGGCAGAGGGGTCGTTAGCAAGTGTCCAGGTGACAGTTAAGAAATGGCTATCATGATACCGTTGGCAGTTAAGCCAGTGACCGCAGTAGCACATTTAACAAGGGCAAGAAATGAGCATAGTGGTCGGGATCAGTCACCGTGGTACTGCACACGATTAGAGTGTTGACCACGGTAGAGCGGTAAAGTTAAAATAAATTTTTCAGCAATAATTTAAATGACACAATAAGGAGTAGTCAAGGTATAAAGGGAAAATTAAAATCTCGGCTATAGTTTAAAACATTTAATTTCTGATAAGGGAATGCATCTAAATGTTTTTTATTTTTTCCGTGGAATGTAAATGGTTTTATTGGTTAAATAAAGAGTCGTGACTCTTCAAATACATTGTATAAATAATTTGAACAAATCAGTTGTAGGGGGGTAGGAGATATTTTTCAGAACTGGGATGTAAATGATGAATAGTCCTTCTTGAATAGAGGGTAATGGAGTAAACAATTTTGTACTGGTGCAATATTTTTTGAGTTTGGTGGTTGAGATGTAATTTTGTATTTCCTATCTGGTTATCTCTAATTAGAAATTTTAAAATCATTTAAATCATGATATCCAGTATATTTGTGATTTCTCACAGTGCAATTGTCTCTTTGTGTGGTTTGATTAATAGGTGTCTGCAAAGTCATAACTAAATTCTTTTCAGCAAGTTACAATGATTTTTAGTTTTTTTTGTTGTTGGATGATTAAAGAAGAATTTGGTAGGAAAAATTTTCAAGCATAATTTATGCCAATCATAAATTGATGAAGTCATATGCTAGTCATTAGAAATTCATTCCTTAAAGTGTCTAACAACTTGAATTGTATCAGAAAGGAAAATATTATAATTAGTGATACTATTGACTCCATTTCCCAATAGATAGAAGGCACTAATCTTCCATATCCCAGAGGATAGAATTCATAACAAATAATATATTCAAATATTTTCTTTTGTGTAATAGGTGTAGTTGCAATCATTTTGTCTATTCATTCCCAATTTCCATTGTGGGTAGATTGTTTAGCAAGAAGTTCATTTTAAATCTGCATGTTTCACATAGGTTCACCCACCTAGGTCTAACAAAACCTAAAGAGTAGAAGGTTTAATTGTATAATTGGCCTTGTATATTGTCCAAGAATGTTGTAAGGGCCTAGAAAACTCTTATGGTTAAAACTTGCATTTTTGAGAGCCAACAGTTTGGTGACTCTACTAGGGACCATAATCTGAAAATAAGCCTTTGTCATAGAGTCAGTATTTTATAGAAGACTCCACTGGGAATAAAGAATTGCAGATTTTCTCACTTTTGAAAGTGAGTGGCGGCTTTGAATGAACAATTATATTGAGACTGATAAATTGAAATATATATCAGAAAGAAATCACCTTAGAGTTTAGACTATCACAATTTCTCACAACATGCAAGGAAGAAGATCTTTGTACAAAGATGGTGATGGTCCTAATGACAAAAGTAAATGGACTCAAAAGAATGATAAGGGAAAGAAAGTGTCTGATGACATGGGCCCATCAAATAAAAGAAAAACATCAAAAGCACCATTGGAGACACACAATTGATATGGTACACTAGAAAATGAAAATAGTCCTTCCAAGGAACCTCATACTCCTGAGGAACAAAGGAATCCCTTCTATAATCCAGACCCTGAGAAATTTAAGGAGTTCATGGCTGAATGTGAAACTGAAAGAGAAACAAGACAACATGAATATGATCAGAAAATGGCATTTCTTGAAGAGAATCAGGATGGACTTGGCTATGAAGTAGTCTCTGAGGAGAACTATGAACATATGGCTCAAGATGAAATAAATGCAAGACCTGAACATGAGAGACAAGAAGTGGAGAGAGAAAAAATAGAATATGAGCAAAGGCTCGAAGCAATTAAAGAACTCGAAGGGTTGAAATTAAGGAAGGCTCAACTCAATACTCAAATGGCTAATCTACATAAATATGTGCCACCACACAAATAGGGTAACAATAATGTAGGCCCATCAAAAGCCCCACAGGTCCATCAAAATCAGCCAAATAGACATCAAAATTCTCCACCACAACATCAAGGTGTTCAACCACCTCCTCATCAACACCATGTACCCCCACAAGGTCAACAATATGTGGAAAATAATAATCCATTGTACCAGTGTCAGTATTACCAAAATCCTCCTCCACAATATGCAACCATGATTAGGAAGTTTGATTTGGCTGGATTTTAAATATGTCCTTATCCTATGGACAACAGTTGGAGAACTCTTGTCCCAAAATTCACAGGAAGTAGTGCAATTGCAGTTGAAGAACATTTAAGGAGTTTTAATGATTTTGTGCAATATTTGGAGATGCAGTATGAAGATGTGTAGATGAGGTTGTTTATGATGTCACTAATTGAAGATGCCAGAGATTGGTTTAATAGTCTGCCACTAGCTTCTATCGATTCTATTCATGTGTTTTATGAACAATTTCTTGAGCAGTATGGGAATCAACATGCACCTGAATTTGCATTGCATGAATTGGAAACTATTCAGAAGCATCAAAAAGAGTCATCTTATGATTTCAACTAGAGGTTTTCTATATTGAATAATAAGATACCTCCTAGATATAAATTGGTTGATCCTACTGCATTGAGTATTTATTTAAAGGATTTTGATCCGAAGACAAGATATGAACTTAGGAACAGGGGTCCCAGAAATTTGGCTAAAGCTCAAAGGATAGTACTCACAATTGAAAATAACAGGAAAGTTGCAGGGATGATTTCTAGGAGGGATAACCCTAGGGTTCCCCAATATGCTCCTCCAAAATAAATAGGAAATCATAAGTAGGAATGAAATGACAAGACTGCATGACATGCCTTATAACAAAAATTGGAGAAATGGAAAGCCAGTGATGGATGAGCCAAGAAATAAAGAGACACCTGACCCTTTGAAGAAAAGAGGGACACACATGGTTGATAATAGTCCTTGGTGTTTAGTTTGTGACTTACCACATTCTTAAGAGCATTATGTTGTAGTTCAGTCAGTATCAGGAAAAGACATAGCAGAAAATAATAATGAAGAGGACCATAATATCTATTTGACTTCCCATACTCTTCACTCTACAGAGCAAGGGTATTCATCTTAAGAAGAAGGAGGATATGAATATAATGTTGATCATCAGAAATATAATGTTCATATGGGAGAACAAAAAAAATTTTCTGACTATGAAAAAAGTGATGATGAACAAAGTCCTTCTGCTACATCATATTAGACTAATAGGGGAAACATGAGGAGATCAATTGAGGAAGAAATTAAAATATTGACTATTGCAGCAGTTGAGTTGGCTAAAAGAAATTATCGATTGAGGAATAGAATAGTGAATGAGAATGAAGATGTTCCAAGAGGAATATTCTTGAAAGATAAAAAGATGTCCCATGAAATATCAAAAAAGACAAATGATGAGCGCCCTTGTAAAATGAACAAAATTATATCCCCAAAGAAGAAAATAAATAATTCCCCAAAGACAAACAAAAGATAGATTAGACATCAAAAAGGGAGAAAGAGGAGAGCAAAGGTGAACCAACAGAGCAAAAGAAGGTGACAAGAGCAGAAGGTGCATCTTTTTATTTTGTTGAAGCTTTATCCGAGGTAAAAATATCTATCCCATTACTTGAAATGATGAAAATTAAAGAATATAGGGAAAGTGCTATTCAATTAATGTCTGGTGGAAGGAATCAAAATTGTAAATTTTGAACAAAATGAGAATCTTGGGGTTGCTAATAAGAAAGGAAAGATAAAAGTCTCAAAAGTTGGCCCAAATGATGCATTGATGAACACACCACAAATTGATCCATTTTTTACTACCCTACTCATAAAAGGTAAATTGGTAAGAAATTGCATGATAGATTCAGGTGCTTCTATGAATATTATGCCAATAGGGGTAATGAAACAACTCGGTATGTGGATAGACATTGAGGGTGGTAAGTTTTATGCCATGGATAGTAGGCCTATCCCAGTAGTGGGGATTATGAAGGATGTAGAAGTAAAATTATTAGCCTACCCACAGGAAACCTATAATATTGATATAACTTTGATTGATACACCTCCTCACTTTGGAATGCTTTTGTCAAGACAATGGATTGCAACAGTTGGAGGTAATGTGTAGTTTGATTTATCATATGCCACAATACCCGTTAATGGTGAATAGGTAAAATTGCATAGAGAACCAAGGGTGAATCAGATAGTTGAGTGTGTTCCTCAAGAACAACTTAATTTCTTTTGTGATGTGGATTTATGGAGTTTTAGAGTAGAATTATCTCAGCCAGAATTAGTGAATACTGACCCAATTTATAGACTTGTTTCTAGAAATCAGAAAGGTGTGTGGAAAATATATTTTGATGGGGCTTGTAGCCAAGAAGGTAAAGGAGCTGGGATAGTTTTCATATCACCTGAAGGTACAACATTTAAATATTCATTTTTGTTGGATTTTGAATTTACAAATAACGTGGCAAAGTATGAAGCCTTCTTGATTGGTTTGAACATGGCTTTCAAACATAGGATTAAGTTGTTGTTTATCTTGGGAGATTCTGAGCTAGTTGTGTCACAAGTTAAATCAAAGTATGCTACAAAGAATAAGAGGCTAAAACAACATAGAAATGTTGTGTGGGATACAGTGGAACTGTTTGATGCATTTTCAATTGATTGGATGGATAGATCTGAAAATTTAATGGCTGAATTTTTGGCTAATGTAGCCTTAAAGAAAGATGATATCACTTTGGTAGGAGTGTCTCAGGTTGAATTTAAAACAAGACCAGCAGTCCCTAACAACATATATAGTTGGAAAGTTTTTAATGATGATATTGAATTTTTGAAATTTCTTCATTGTATAGATCAGTATGAGGCATAGGAGATAGATTTCAATGCTTTTTGTGGAAGAAGTGGATGGGAAACAGACTATATTTGGGAAGGAAGTTTTGTAGCTTAAAACTAACAAGCTTCCCAAAGGGCTTGTGGCATTAGAGAGAGTGTATGATGGGAGTGATCATTCCCTCATGAAGCAAACACCTATTAAGAAAGAAGATATTGAAGAAATAAATTTGGGAATTGAATTAGCACCAAAAAGGGTTTATATTGGGAAGAAAATAAGCCCATCTATTAGGAGAATGTTGATTACATTGCTGAGAAAATACAAGCATGTGTTTTCTTGGTCTTATGAGGATTTGAAGACATATATAGAAGATATTTTTTAGACTGAGATTCCACTTAAGCCAGACACAAAGCCATTTAGACAAAAGCAGAGGCCTATCAACCCAACTCTAGAACCTAAGATGCAAGAGGAGCTAGCAAAGCTCAGAGATGGAGGTATCATAAAACCCATTAGCCATTCAAAATGGGTCTCAAATTTGGTTCCAGTCAGGAAGAAAAATTGGGACATAAGACTATGTGTAGATTTTAGAAATCTGAATGTTGCTTCCCTAAAAGACAATTATCCTCTTCCAAACATGGAGGCAATATTGCACAAAGTAACAGGGTGTGAGCTATTGTCAATGATGGATGGATTTTTTGGATATAACTAGGTCAAAGTTAAGGAATCTGAGCAGTACAAGACAACATTCACTACACCATGGGGAACACATGTCTATGTAAGAATTCCATTTGGTCTCACAAATGCAGGAGCTACCTTTCAAATGGCCATGGATGTGGCATTTGCAGATCTAATCAATGCTATAATGGTGGTATATCAAGATGATCTCACTCCTTATTCCAAAAAGGTAGAGGATCATGTGGGGGACTTGGAGAAGATCTTCATCAAAACTTTGTAATATGGTATTAGTCTTAATCCTAAAAAATTTCATTTTTCTATCACAGAGGGTAAACTTTTGGGGCATATTGTGTCAACAAATGGGATTAGGATAGACCCTAAAAGAGTAGATGCCATAGATAAAATTCTCATTCCTAAAACTGTCAAAGCAATCCAATCATTCTTTGGCCAAATTATTTGTTTTAGGAGGTTTGTGTCCAATTTTGCTGAGATTGTTAAACCTATATCTAAGATGTTGAAAAAATGAGAAAATTTGGACTGGACTGCTGAATCTATGGATGCTTTCATATCTATAAAAAGAGCTATCAAAGAAGCCCCAATCTTGAAGTCTCCTAATTTTACTAAACCATTTCATATTTTTTCTTTTGCTTCATTTCACACCATAGCTATTGTTATGTTACAAAAAAAATGATGAAGGTCATGAGCAGCCTATTTCTTTTTTCAGTAAGTCTTTGCAGGGGTCTGAATTGAAGTATGATATTATGAAAAAATAGGCTTATGCACTAGTCAAAGTAGCAAAGGCTTTCATACCTTACCTTGTTGGAGCTAAGGTAATTGCTTATGTCCCAAATGCAGTTGTGAAGGATATCCTGGTGCAGACAGAAGTGACAGGGAAGAGATGCAGATGGATTAATTAAATTTAAGAGTTCAACATAGAGATTCAGATTACCAAGTTGGTAAGAGGACAGGGTCTGTCCAGGTTGATGGCAGAAACAAATATTGAAGCAAACCAAATATGCAATGTAGAAGGTAAGGAAGAAGTCATAACAAGTATTGAGCATACTCCATGGTATACTAATGTAATACATTATCTGAAACATATGAAGTGCCCTGAAGGGTTGAGTGATAATCAAAGGAGAACTTTGAAGTTGTAGACTTCTAAATATATTTTTATAGAAGGGGACCTATTTTGGAAAAATAGGGATGGTATATTGTTGCTATGTCTAGATGAATCCCAGGAAAAATATGTTTTGGGAGAAATGCTTGAAGGGGTATGTGGAGGCCATTATTCTGCTAAGAATACTACACACAAGATTCTTAGGGCTGGTTATTATTGGCCTAAGGTATTTAATGAGTCTTTTGCATATGTGAGGAAATGTAAGGCTTGTCAAAAATTCTCAAGAAAGTTGAAGTATCAAGGAGAATTTCCACTTAGACCTACGTAGGTAGAAGCACCTTTTTACCAATGGGGAGTTGATTTCATTGGAGAAATACAAGAAAGATCAAGTGGGGGACACAGATGGATACTAGTGGCCACAAATTATTTTACTAAGTGGGTGGAGATTGTCCCAACTAAGCAAGCAACAAGAAAAGTAGTGATGAACTTTCTGATGGAAAATGTTATGACTAGATTTGACACCCCAGTCAGATTGATCATAGATAATGGGATGTGTTTTAGATATGATGATTTTAGAGATTTTTGAAAAAAATATGGCATTAACATTTCTTATTCTACCCCATACCATCCACAAGCTAATGGCCAAGTAGAGTCAAGTAATAAAAATCTTTTGAAGATAGTAAGGAGGATGTTGGATACAAACAAAAAGGCATGGGATTCAAAGTGAAGATTGGTTGTATGGGCGGATAGGATTACAGTAAAGATGGAAATTGGAAAATCTCAATTTGAATTGGTGTATGGGACACAAGTTATGATGCCATTGTAGAATCCTTTTCTAGTCTATAACTTTATTCTACAAGAAGACTTGGATATTTCTGATCCAATGGAGGAAAGAATGGAGTAGCTTATAGAGCTTGATGAAGTGAGAAGAGTTGCTCAGAAGCAAAATGTGAAATTGCAGTCACAAATGAAATACCTTTTTGATAAGAAGGCCAAGAAGAGAAAATTTGAAAAGGATGACTTGGTATTGATGTGGAATGCTCGGTGTCAGGAGAAGGGGAAACATGACAAGTTTGAAGCTTTATGGCTTGGCCCTTTTGTGATAACTGGTAAAGGAGGTGAAGATTCTTATTTCTTGTAGAATATGTTTGGAGAGGGTGAGGAGTTGCCTATACATGGGTAGTTCCTAAAGAATTTCTTCTCTTAGGGATCAACAAAGGGTTAAGGATTGCTAGTGCATGGACAATTCTTTATAACCCTCTTTAAGTATTCTTTTCCATGCATAGTAGTTTAGGAATTTTGAAGGGTCTGGGTTTGCTAGTACATGGAAATTCTCAGGTATTCCCTTTTTGAAAGCTTTGCTTTCCTTCCATGTATAGTAGCTTATGGTAATTTTCACCTTCCATTTTCCATCTCCTTCAATCTTTCATTCCCTCCGTCCTCCATCACTCATTTGTGTGTCCATTCATATCTTGGTCTGCTCTCCTAGAGTAAATGTTGGATTCTTGCAGTGATTGAATAACCACGCATCCCCAACAGGAGCCACTATTAGAACCTTATTTTTCATGTAAAATCCTTATTTTCTTCATTTAAAATCCTAAGGCCTTTCACCCCCTTGATATTTTAATTTCGCTATCTTTCTATAAGAAAATTCATGTATCCCATTCATAATATTCAAATATCTTTTACTGCCACCTTGTACCCTTCACAGGTCTTCACCACTTTACCGCGACCTTTTGCAAAGTGGCTCATAGTATAGCAGTGACAATTTGGAGCAGACATAAAGGTTTTACTATTGTACTGCAGTCAGTCAAAAGCAAGTTGGTGGTTACACAGTGGGAATGGTAGCAGCTAAGGAGGTAGTTAGAAAGTGTTTACTGATGTACTGTGGTCAGCCAAAAGCAGGCCGACTGTTACGCGGTGGGAATGGTAGCGGCTAAGGAAGTAGATATAAAGTGTTTACTGCCCCACTACATGTGGTCAAACTAGAGACCATGGTAACATGGTGATAGATGAGTCTATAGCGAGGGAGCTGTCAGAAGACAGTTACCATGCAACCGCCAGGGGTCTACACTGAGACCGCGGTAGTGCAGTGGATGGAGATAGTAGTGAATGATAACGGTTAGAGACCCACTATGGTACCGCTGGCAATTAAGCTAGTGACCATGGTAGGGCAGTGAATGAAGGAAAGTAGTTAGTAGAGACATGGAGGGCATGTGGTGAATAGGTGACGGTTAGTGAATGGCTACTGCGATGCCGCAGACAGTTAGAATGGAGCTCGTGGTGATTGCGGTGGATGGAGATAGGCAACAGGGTGGTTAGCAAGTGGCTAGGTGATGGTTAATAAATGGCTACCATGATACCTCTGGAAGTTAAGCCAGTGACCGTAGTAGCACGGTGAATAAGGGCAAGCAGTGAGTGTAGCAGTTTAGATCGGTCACCACAGTACCACAAGCGGTTAGAGTGTTGATTGCGATAGAGTGGTAAAGTTAAAAGAACTTTCGTAGCAATTATTTAAATGACACAATAAGGAAATGTCAAGGTATAAAGGGAAAATTAAAAGCTCAACTATAGTTTAAAACATTTAATTTGCCGATAAGGAAATGCAACTAAATGTTTTTACTTTTGTCATGGAATGTAAATGGTTTTACTGGTTAAATGAAGAGTCGTGACTCTTTGAATACATTGTATAAATAATTTGAACAAATCAGTTGCAGGGGGGTAGGAGAGATTTTCAGAACTGGGATGTAAATGATAAACAATCCTTCTTGAACAAAGGGTAATGGAGTAAACAATTTTGTACTGGTGCAATCTTTTTTGAGTTCGGTGGTTGAAATGTTGTAATTTTTTATTTCCTATCTGGTTATCTGTAATTAGAAATGTTACAATCATTTAAATCATGATATCTAGTATATTTGTGATTTCTCACAGTGTATTTGTCACTTTGTGTGGTTTGATTAATCGGTGTCTACAATGTCAGAACTAAATTCTTTTAAGCAAGTCACAGTTATTTTTAGTTTTTTTTTTGTTGGATGATTAAAGAAAAATTTAGTAGGAAAATTTTTCAAGCATAATTTATGCCATTCATAAATTGATGAAGTCATATGCCAATCATTAGAAATTCATTCATTAAAGTGTCTAACAACTTGAATTGTATCAGAAAGGAAAATATTATAATTAGTGATACTATTGACTCCAATGCCCAACAAATAGAAGGCACTAATCTGCCATATCCCAGAGGATAGAATTCATAACAAATAATATATTCAAATCTTTTCTTTTGTGTAATAGGTGCAGTTGTATTCATTTTGTCTATCCATTCCCAATTGCCATTGTGGGTAGACTATTTAGCAAGAAGTTCATTTTAAATCTGCATGTTTCACATAGGTTCACCCACCTAGGTCTAGCAAAACTGAAAGAGTAGAAGGTTTAATTGTATAATTGGCCTTGTATGTTGTCCAATAATGTTGTAAGGGACTGGAAAACTCTTATGGTTAAAACCTCCATTTTTGAGAACAAACAACCCCATTGCAACTAGTTCTAGAGGTAAGGTCGTTTGTGCAATGGGGTCTTGACTTCATTAGTCCGATAAGCCCACCATCCTTTGTAGGCCATAGGTACATTCTAACTACATATGATTATTGTACTAGATGGACTAAAGCAATTGCATGTAGGCAATGTACCACATGGGCAGTTACTAGTTTTCTTGCAAGTTTTACTCTGAATCATTTTAGTTGTCTATATGCCCTTGTTTGTGACAATGACCCTGCCTTTTCCTCACTAAAATTTGCTAGTTGGGCCTTTGTTTATGGTATTTCCCTTAAATTCTTATCCAATTACTACCCTCCAGGAAATAGCCTAGCTGAATCCGCAAACAAGAACTTGATCACTGTGATGAAGAAGCTACTTGACAAGAACCCCAAAGATTGGCACACCTAGTTGCATTTTTTCATTTGGGAAGATCGCATGCACCACAAGGCTTCCCTAGGGGATTCAGTGTTTCATATAGTTTATGGACTAGAGCCCATATTTCCCATACACCTAAAGATTCCCACCCTCTAGTTTATCAACAATTATTATGAGGAGGGGGATCGCCGAGAGGCTCACCTAGCTGAGTTGTTGCATCTAGAAGAATTATGTGATAAAGCCATTGAAAATTTCACCAAACATTAGGGTGTAGTCAAGAGATGGTTTGACCATTGAGCCAAAGTCAAGGCCTTCAGAATCATTGATCTGGTCTTATGTTTGGACAAGGCCGATGAAAAGAAAGGGTGACATGACAAATTCGACAAGCTCTGGCTTGGCCCCTTTCGAATTCCAGAAATTTTAGGGGATAATGCCTTTAGCCTCAAGACACTCAATGGAGAGGACATCCCATTTCCCATCAATGGGAAAAATCTTAAGCATTATTTCCTTTCCCAAGCCTTTAAAGATCACCTTTGTAAATAATTGTATATAGGTTAGTTTAGGTTTCCTTTCGCTTCACTGCTTTTCTTTTCTTTTGCTTGTTTCCGGCTATTTTGTCTTGTTGAGGTTGTTCTTGTTCTCACTACGATGGTCATGCTCAGTTCGATGAATGATTCACTACATTGTCTAGTCTTTGTGTTCCCTAGATAAATACTCAATCCTAACTAATGGTCTCTGATTGCTTATGTGGAAATGATTTCCTTACTTGAACTTTCGATTTGACCCAAGAAGGGACCCTTGTTTGAATATTTTTATGCTTATCTCAGATCATACATGAAAGTACACCTTAAATTCTTCCAAGAAGTTGTGCAATGGCCATTGGGAGGGTATGGAAAGTGAAAAATCTTAAGTCTTCTCTAGTAACCATTTTGATTCCAAACCCACCGTGTGCTTCAATGCTTACACAGTTGAGCAAGAAAAGAGGAGAAAGTATCAAAATAAAATATCAAGAAAAGAAAAGAAAAATTCAAAATATGCAACTATGTGGGTGTGTGAATAACTCTATCAGGGCTATGGATGCTTGACTAACAATAGAGCAATGTTCATGGGATCAAAATGATAATTCCATCAGGGATATGGATGCCTGATTGGTAGCGAAGTAATGTCCAAGTTACTTTTGGGGTTAGACAACTTATGTAGCTTGCCTCTGCCTAATCAACAACTATTTGCATAGTTTTTGAGGAAAGGGGGGAATGAATCCACTATGCGCACACCTCCGAGATTCTCCTACACATTGATTCAACTAAGGATCTCATTCTTCCTTGATATCCTAGTTCACCTATGGAGATTGGCTTCTGGTCTATGAAAACAAAGATTATGGGTTTTGAATAAATATTTATCCTCAGAACACTCCAGAGCATTCCCCAGCAGAGTTGCTATTTGTTGTGCCTATAGCACACATGCCCCATTCTATATGGGGACCCTCTCTTTCACTATTCATCAGGTCACTTTTCCCATAGTCTCATTTTGTGTGCCGACTATTTTTGGGTCCTACGTGGTCAATGTGTCCTAAAGTCATCATCTTAGGCTGACCAAGTTTCACCATCCCAAATTTTCCAAGTCTTTGGCCTTCCCAAGGCCCCCTTGTTAGTTTTCTTTGAGACATTTAAACCATCGTCCTATGCCCCTTGTGGGTCTGCCCTTGTGGAAAACCCTTGGTGGGATTCTATTCATCATTTGATAGTTTGTGCGGTGGCCAAGTCAGTCCAGTAGCCCGCCCTATGGGTTTTGAGCTTACCTTCATCATTCCCTTTGCTGACCTACCGAATGGCGAGCTCTTGGTTGCCGTCCACTCCATGGGTTCTGTCGATCTGACCATTGGTCCTTTCGAAACCTATGCCCATCAACTGTGCTTTCATTTCTACCATCATTTATTGTAGACATTTAATGCCTCAAAGTCTATAAATAGGAGTTTTTGAAGGGTAATTTTCATCAAAATTCTATCTAAAAAGTTTTCAGAGCCATCCAGCTTCCATCGCCTTTTCTCCTGAGATATCCTACTTCCATTCATGTATTTTGATCTTTAGATTCTTTGTCAAATTATTGCGGAGTACCCAAGTAACTTTTCCACCACCTCCCGTCTCATGGTTTTTCTTTGAAATTTGCAAAGTTGTCAAACTTTTAGGAAGGAAAACCTCACGATGCATAAAATCCATGACTCAAAATTTGAAAATCCTATTGAAATTCCTTTGTTGGGCATGTGCAAAACTTAAGGCCCCCACCGCTATTCATAAATCAAGGCAACTAAGCCCTTGCAACCCGTAGACCTCCTACCACCATTACCTCGATGCTCTGAGTAAAAAAATTTGAATCGAGTTCATCCCCTTTGGTGGGCTTGCGTATGCAGGTGGATGCCGCCTCCTTGTTGTTGCCTGTAGGACTTAATGAGAATGCTAAGTTGGGGGAAGTACTCACGCCCTCTATAGGTCCCACTTTGCGGGATTCCACCGATTGATAGCCCGATCTATTCACTATTTCCAAATGACAGTTTAGCCCCATCTTCTCGCCCAACGAGCCCCATAGAAGCCTTTTTCTTTTTCTTTTGAATAAATTAGGCACTTAACCAAAGTTTCCTTTCTTGACTATTTATCATCATGGGTCCGCTTTTGCGGGTTGTCCTATGTCGAAGGCTCTTACCTAGAGTCATTTCCAAAATGACCATTAGATGTCATCCTCCCAATTTGTGGACCCCACCAGACCTACCACCATTGGGCAATTATTTACCTTATCAAAGCCTTGTGGGCCACCTCTCACAAACTACCATCTAGTGTTCGCTACCATTTGCAATGACTGATCCAAAATGGTGAACCTTTCCCTTCCACTTGCTTGGTGGGTCTCGACCTCTCCCTTATTGTCCAAGTCATATTCCTTGAAATTGACTAAGTACTGGGCCCTTGCAAGCTATCATTTCACTTTCACCATTTCAAAATGACCACCACCTAGCTAACTTTCACAGTCTCCCACTCGCATACTTGCTAAGTTTGAACCTTAAACTTTGGAGGCTTATGATGACCATCCTCTCTTCCTGTGGGTCTCACAATGTGGGACTCCATCTATGGGATTCTACCTTGCCAATTTCATTCCCAAATATCAGACCTCCAAGAAGCCATCGACCCAAGGAGACCTGCATCCTTAGGTCCACATTTCTCAATCTCCCCCGAACGAAAGAGAACCGATGTTTTTTAGGAAATGTTATGATCTTTGAAAGATGAATTGATTGATCTAACATCTATTTTGTAGGGTTTTACTAATGCTCCCCTTGTTTTATGCATGAATATTCTTTACGTTTTTGTTCCCACAAGATTTATGGAGCTGGCTGCAGGACCATCGGGGGTGTCCACCAAGCAAGAAAAGGGAAAGAAATCTGCTAAGGCCCCAAGAGGGAAAGAGGACAAGGATCAAATGAAATACCAATTTCATGGAGTGGAGTTCACCTCGTGAGTCACCACAAAATGGGACAATATTTCAAACACCAATACAGGGGCCTATTTGTGGCACAAAGCACAATTCTGAGAAGAGAATTCAAAGTATATGCTAGATTCCCACATCTCCAATATAGGAAATTCGAGAAGGACTATTGCAACATGAACAGTACATTGATCGGGCATATCATTAGACTTCTCAGAGGGGACTTCAAGAGAAGATTCACTCACAACACCCATGCCTTCATCTAGAAGTTTGGATTTTTATTTATCCAATTTCTGAAATTTACCTACATCTAAATCGAGGGCTTTAGTGAAAAACCATACAAGCTGCCCTAGTATCAAAATGACTAGATGATATTATTAGAGGTGTCAAGGTAGCTACAAAATACCCACACTCTCCTCATAGGAGGGTAATGGGGAATAGTGCCTTATTCCCTTACATTTCAGCAGGGAATGTACACTCTCCCAACTGCCTAAAGCATCGAGCATTCTGAGAAAGAGCTTGTTGAATACAATTTTAGCTAGTACACTCCTTAGCCAAGAATGGACCCATACAAAAAATGAAAGAGGTTCATGGGGAAGGAGTATGCCCATCTGCATCATATTGAATATTTCTAGGCCAACTATAGAGATGATAAAGAGGTACGCATGAGGCATTATATGTGTATGATGACATACATTTTCAAAATAGTCAAGCTATTCCCAGTGCTAGATCAAATAGTTGAGGATGAAAGGACTACCATTGATCTTGGGTTTGATGATGTCGCTAACCTACCATTACCCACCATAGATTGGGGTGAGGAAGAGGTCAATGGCCTTGAAGTTTTGACAAATCCAATTGAGCACAAAATGAGACAATGGATCAACACTCATATCACTCAATTGAAGCTTCAAGGAGCTAAACTTACCTACGGTGAGCTCAAAGATGAGCTCAAGAGCAATACATATAGTGGAATGTCTGCTGCATCTAAGGAAGCTCCCAAATCTCCTCCTGCTAGAAAATCTTGGAAAAGAAGGGAAGCAGCAAAATGTCAACATAAACACAAGGTTTACTCAAGGAAGTCGTCAGAGGCTAAAGCTTTGAAGAAAGTGAAGAGATTGGGTAGATTCTCTAAAATTCCCACAATACAAGAAGACCCGAGGCATGAAGGAGAATAAGAAGAGGCCAAGAAACCCAAGTCACCATTTGTTTCCTCTACCCTTGCCATCATCACCGATGTCGTTGCTATTACATCTCCTCCGGTATCTTAGACATTGGTCATCTCTTCCCTATCTGTGGTGGACATCTCAGTCCACCTTGCCTCCACTTCACCCACTACACCCATCATGGTAAGAGATTCCTCCTCTTCCACAACTTCCCCATGTTCTTCCTCTCCAATTTCTTCATCATCTATTGTCCCCTTGTCCACTACAACAACTATGCCTTCCCTTTCTCTCCTCAACAACTATATTCCTATGGATATTTCTGGGGTGTTAATGAATCCTATGGTGCAAGCTACACTGGCTTTGGTCATTGTTGGTCTCCTTGTGCATCCTCCAAAAAGCCACCCAAAATGGAGGTGACTATGCAAATTTCAGAAGAACTTGAAAGGCAAGAGAGGGAGACAAATGAAAAGGAAAAGGACATTAAACCTGGAGATCCTTACAAAGATGACTAACATGTGCACCTAGAGTATGAACACCTATTCATCAATGAGGTGGTGTATGAAGAGGAAGAGAAGCATCAATACTCCAAATAATATGTCAAGGACAATGGTGCCAAGTATTTGATAGAGTCCTCTAACCAAGAGCTTGAAGAGGAGTTGTCCAAGAAAATTGAAAATATCGGTAAGGAAGTCGAGAGGCAGTCTTTTAAAGAAGACAAAGAAAATGATAAAGATGTTGAAAAGTCTACTGAGCCTCCATCAAAGGACCAAAATGTAAGCCTAGACCAGCAAGAAGAGGTACCCCCAAGATGGAGGAAGAATAAAATAAGGGAGATGAAACTGAAGAAGAAGAGGCCGGAACAAGGAAAAGTCATGAGGAAAAACATCATGTGGAGTACAGGCAAGAAGAAGAAACGGTAGCCGAAGGGGAAGCTAGCCCCATAGAAAAGGAAAAAGCTATATTTATTCATGACTCAGATGAAGAATAAAAATAGGATAAAATAGAGAAAGAGGCCTCAGATCATGAAGAAAGAGAAATCCAACAAATTCAAAGAGAAGAGGGTGGTCACGAATCAGCCAAGGAAGGGTCTTAAATGCCTGAGTGGCTAGAGAAGAAAATACAGAAGAAGACCCCCAGTCCCATGGACCTCAAGGAAAGACTTGAGGCAATTCTAGCATGGGCTCAAATAGGAGCCAAGAAAGAAAAATGATCAAAGGTTAGATGACACATCATAATGGATGCATCAGGATCCCAAACAGTACAAATCGCCACCTTGATGATGGACAAGGAAGAAGGGATAACATAAAATATCTCCACCATCAATCTAGGTACATCCATAAGGGAGGAGAAGATTGATCAACTCCAGGGATCCATGGCTACAATTGTTCATCAAATGAATAAAGAATAGTCCTCCAAGGATGATTCAAAAGCAAAGGTGGTAGATCTCATTGCCTACTTACAACAATGGTCTTTTTATGAAGAACTACCAACAACATCATTGGCCCTAGCACTATTGTTGTCAAAAGAGAAATTAGAAAAACTAGAGAGAAGAAAGAGTTGGACCAAGGCCACCGAGGATTTTTTTTGGCGTGTAATTTATAATGGTGATATGGGCATTGGTCATGCCATCTGAACCATCAACAAGTTTTAGGACATACAAAAGAAAATAGAGGATGCAGAGAAGACTTGCCACCACTTCACTAAATTATATAGGATCAACTATCCTAAACTTGAAGCTATTCTCAAGATACCTAAAAAATTATGGGAAAAGGAGCTAGGTCTGGCAAAGGTTGATCAATGGCTCATTGAAACATGGAAAATGAACTTAGACCACAAAAAAGAGGTATTGGAATGAGTGATCCACGAGGTAGAACTTGATTTAGAATGGGCCAAGGAGCACACAGTGGATGTTGAGGATTACCTCAAGCTAATGACCAACTACGATATGCCGACCCTTGAACTCGATTTGGAGAAAATCAAACTGTATTTCCATAAGAAAATGGAGCAGGGAACAATAGATTTGCTAACACCGAATTTTATAGAATTTTCTGCTTATGCCTCCATCCAGTCTGAACAAATAGTTAAGGCTATGCCCAAGTGCAAGAAGAACTGGGAATTGATCATAGGAAGATCAAAGAAGTTATCATTTAAGGTAATTCAATCAGATATAATGGAGTGGAATAAACTCTATATGTTGATTGTAAAGTTTGTAGAATATGCCACATTGCAAAAGGAGGTTGGAAAGCTTGTCATTGATGATGAGTTCCTCACTGTTTAGTTGCAGCAAAGAGCAACCAGCTAGAAGAAAAAGTGCTACAGTGTTGGACACTAGAGGACAAAACAAGCTAAAGACAAAAAATGTATTTTAAATTGTAAAATATTGGGGGTAGGTGAAACCCTAGTTTGTAGTGAATCTTGGCCACACAATGCGATTAAATCTTGGCCACTCCTTTTTCTTTTTGAGCACTATAAATAGGAGGTCTCCTATCATTTTCAAGAGAGAGTTGAGTTGTTGTAAAGACATTCTGCTGAAATTCTAATATAAGTTCATTGATTTTGGTGGATTCTTTAGTTTCATGCTAGTTTCATAATTCTTCTCCTCATACTTAGTGGGTTTGAGTAAATTTACGTTGTTGTTCTATGTGTTTAAATTATTTAGGAGATTGGTAAATGTTATTCATTGATGCTGAAGGATTTTTCTATGTTGATGTCATTCCTCACTCATTATTTTTGTTGTTTGTTGATGATGAATAGAAGTGCAAAGCTAATTTGATCACATATATTGATCGTTGCACTTTAAACTTCATATTTTATTCATGTTCATGGTGAATGAATGACTGAAAATCTATATACCTTAGAGGATGACACTAGTTTCATAATACTGTTAGCTAATCTGGTTAAGTGGATCTTAGTTTCAGGAAGGCTATCGACTATAGTGTCCTCCATTATCACTGTTCATCGATAGTTGTAGATCTGGGAACTTCCCCTTCTCCCTTCCCTTTTAATCTTTATTTGAAATAGTAGTTTAAGACAAAGTTTAGGCATCATTGTAAAGCCAAATTTGATGATAAAGGTGGAGTCCAGATTGTTATTCTGAACTTGCAGAAATTGTACATCAGCTCTAACTTCCTGGGAACTCCATATCTAGAACCAATTTTCCTCCAATTTAGCATGTGTAAGGCTGCCCTATGATTACCAAAACATCACATAAGATCAATTGAGACATTCCAAGCATTGTCATGACCTGATACTCGAGAGACCTTGGGGTAGTGATTTGTAACTTGTTTGCAGATTTCTATCTTTCAAGAGAGGTAGCATACTTGTGTATTTCCTATGTTGAGAAGGTCCAAAAACATCGATCAACATAACTACTTCTAGGAGGACAACGATCGTGCTAAGCTGGATTGAATTGGTTCCTTCTCCCCTAAGAGGTTCCATAGATTACTAAGGTCTACACCAAACATAGGGGAATTCCAATTGCTACCACCCCCTACCAAGGCTAGAAGAGCTAAAAAGGGGCAGGCATCTACTTCTTACACTTCCAGCCAGCCCACTTCAACTCCATCCTCACCTTCTCCTACCACTCACTCGCCTTCACTTTCCCCTTCACCCTTGGCAGCTCTTTCCTCTCCTCATCCACTCCAAACTACATTCTAGGTTGCCTTCTCCCAGAGCCAAGGCACTGCCTTCCAGCCCAACACATCTCCTTTCCTGCCAGTATATTGACTCAAAAGGATGGTTGAGGAAGTGAGCACCTAATTTCATTCATGAGTGCTCCTCTAAAGGATTTTGAGTTAAGATACCACAATGTAGAGAAACAAGCATATGCTCTGGTCAGAGCAAGAATTTTAGACACTACATCCTCTGGAATAAGGTATTTTCCATAGTGCCTGATCCGATAGTGAAGACATTGTTAATGCAAAATGAACTAGGAGAGAGAAGAGCCAAATGGGTTAAATTGTTGCAAGAGTATGATATGGAAATTCAACCTATGAAATTAGTAAGGGGATAGGCCCTTACTCAAATGGTCGCTGAAACACTACTAGAAGTTGGGCTCGAGTTTATGGTTCAACAATATCAGCTTGAGGATATTTCCCCTACAGAATGGTATGATGACATTGTCAATTATCTATTCCATAACAAGTTTGTGCCTCATTTTTAGGGAGTCCAAAAGCATGCACTTAGGCTAAAGAAAAGCAACTACATGCTGCAAGGTTCCATTATATACAAGTGGAAACATGAGGGGATTTACATTAGATATCTTGGGAAAGAAGAAACAACAATCAAATCTTGTAGGCTGGGTATTACTAGCCAACCATCTTCAAGGATGCACACAATCATGTTTGAACCTACCACATATGTCAGACTACTATTGTTAGAGAAAGAAACATTGCAACCAGTTCTAGAGGTAAGGCCATTTTCACAATGGGGTATTGAATTCATCATTTCGGTAAGCCTCCCATCCTTTGTAGGCTACAAGTACATTCTAACTACCTCTAATTATTATACTAGATGGACTGAAGAAATTGCACGTAGGCAATGTACCATAGAGGTAGTTACTAGTTTTCTTGAAATTTTTATTTTGAATCATTTTGGTTGTTTGTATGCCCTTGTTTGCAATAATGGCCCCACATTTTCCTCGCTTAAATTTTCTAGTTGGGCCTTTGATTAAAGTATTTCCCTTAAATTTTTATCCAATTACTACCCTCAAGGCAATGGCCAAGCTAAATTCATGAACAAGAACTTGATCATTGTGATCATGAAGCTACTTGAAAAGAACCCCAAAGACTGGCACACCCAGTTGCATTTTTCCCTTTGGAAAGATTGCACGCACCACAAGGCTTCCCTAGGGGATTCACCATTTCATCTGGTTTATGGACTAGAGCCTATCTTTCCTGTACATCTAAATATTCACACCCTCCAATTTATCAACACTTATTATGATGAGGGGGATCGTCAAGAGCCTCGCCTAGCTAAGTTGTTGCATCTAGAAGAAGTTTGTGATAAAGCCATTGAAAATTTTTCCAAACATCAAGGTGTTGTGAAGAGATGGTTTGACCATCGAGCCAAATTCAAGGCCTTTAGAATCACTGATCTGGTCTTATATTGGGACAAGACCCATGAAAAGAAAGGGGGATATGACAAATTTGACAAGCTCTGGCTTGACCCCTTTCAGATTTTAGGGGATAATTCCTTTCACCTCAAGACACTCACTGGAGAGGATGTCCCATTTCCCATCAATGGGTAGAACCTTAAGAATTATTTCCTTGCCTGAGCCTCTAAATCTTTCCTTTGTAAATATTGTATATAAGTTAGTTTAGGTTTCGTTTTACTTCGCTGCTTTGCTTTTCTTTCGCTCGTTTCTAGCTTTTTTTTCCTGCTAAGGTTGTTCTTGTTCTCACTATGGTGGTCATGCTTGGTTTGATGAACATTTCACTACATTGTCTTCTATTTTTGTTCCTTATATAAATACTCACTCCCAACTAATGATCTTTGATTGCTTTCGTGGAAATGGTTTCCTTACTTGAACTTTTGATTTGACCCAAGAAGGGACCCTTTTTTGAATCTTTTTGCGTTTATCTCATATCATACACAAAAATACACCTTAATTGCTTCCACGAAGTTGTGCAATGGCCATTGGGAGAGTATGACAAGTAAAAAATCTTAAGTCTTCTCTAGTGACCACTGTCATTCCAAACCCACCGTGAGCTTCAGTGCTTACATAGTTGAGCAAGAAAAGAGAAGAAAGTATCAAAAGAAAATATCAAGAAAAGAAAAAAAAGTCAAAATATGCAACTATGTGGGTGTGTGAATAACTCTATCAGGGATTTGGATACTCGACCGAAAATAGAGAAATGTTCATAAGATCACAACGATAACTCCATCAGGGCTATGGATGCCTGATTGGAAGCAAAGCAATGTCTAGGTTAGTTTTGGGGCTAGACAAATTTCGTAGCTTGCCTATGCCTAATCAACAACTGTTTGTATAGTTTTTGAGGAAAGGGGTGAATGAATCCACTATGCACACACCTCCAAGATTCTCCTACACATTGACTCAATTGAGAATCCCGTCCTTCCTTGATATCCTAGTTCACCTATAGAGGTTGGATTCGAGTTTGTGAAACTAGAGATTTTGGGTTCTAAATGAATATTTATCCTTGAAATAATTTGGAGCGTTCCCCAAGAGAGTCACCATTTGTTGTTCCTATAACACACACACCCTATTATGAATGGGGACCCTCTCTTTTTCTATTTGTAGGGTCACTTTTATCATCATCTCATTTTTTGTGCCCCCTATTTTTGGGTCCTACATGGTCAATGTTTCCTAAAGTCATCATCTTAGGTTGACCAAGTTTCACCATCCCAAAATTTCTAATTCTTTGGCTTGCATGGGGTCTCCTTAGCAGTTTTCCTTGAGACCTTTAAACTGCCATCCTACACCCCTTTCGGGTCCACCCTTGCAGACTACCCTTGGTGAGATTATGTTAATCATGTTAGAACCTTAAATTTTCCATAAAAAACCTAAGGTTTCCCATTTGAATCTAACATTTTCACTATTCTTTTCATAAAAAATCATTTTGTTCTCCACTCATACCATTGAAATGACCTTAACCGCCATACCGCTATCAAAAATTAAAACCTTTCATACCCTTTTACTTTACCACTATATCGCATGCAATTCAATATAGCCCCAAGGTATCACGGTGAGTGGTTAAGGGTAGTCACAATAAGCCCTTACCGCGGCACCGTAGATAGTCATTAGGAAGCCAATGGTTATGTGGTGAACTAAAACAATGTAGAAAGAGATGCTTACCATGCTACCACTGGCGGTCAACACATAGACCATAGTGGTGTGGTAAACAACGAAGCAATGGGTAGTGAACAACCACCACCACACCGTGTGCGGTCAATTCATTGATCACGGTGCCGCGGGTGCAGTGAGGTAACCAGTGAGGATGTCTACTACGGTACCACTGGTAATCGAGCTAGAGACCATGGTAGCATGGTAAATAGAGGCAAACAATGAGTGTAGTGGGCGGGATTAGTCACCACAGTACCACACGTGATTAGCATGTAGACCGTGGTAGAGCAGTAGGAGGTGAGAAGGTGGTGAAAGTTGGATACCGTAGTACCATGAGGAGGCAATGAGTAGATCATGGTAACACGGGTAATGGTGAGAGATGACAGTAAAAGCTAATACCGCCATACCACCAAGAGTTCAAATGAAGCCTACGGTAAGGCAGTAAGCAATGGTGATAGTCGTAATAGTCAGTGTGGGGCCAGTCACTGCGTTACTATGGGAGGAAAGGTCAAAGCCCACAGTATTGCAGTAAACATAAAGGCATAAAGTGATAAAATATTAAGAGTGGATAAAGTATAAAGTGAAAAGTGAAAGCAGGAAAGATAAAATGAAATATAAAAGGTGAACTATATTTTAAAAAATTTAATTTGCTAATAAGGAAATATAATTAAATTTTTTAATTTTTGTCAGCAGAATGTGAACGGCTATAACAAACAGTGAAGGGTCGTGACCCTTAGAATTTACTGTATAAATATTTCAAAAGATCAGTTTTGAGAAAGGGAGGAGATAGATAGGAGAAAGGAGATAGCAGGAAGTATAGGATTTATTTTTGAAATTTTTTTCCCAAAAGGACCATGTTGCATGTATAAGATTTGAGGAAGATAATGAAAGGCCATTGATTCAGTGATTCTATTCTAGCATCAGTTCTTTGTTGATTTTCTACAATTATTTGATTGTCTCCAATTCAATGTTTCTCGATTATCTAAGTTAAAATATCAAGTATATGCTCAATTTATCAGTGCACATTTGTTGTATCTATGTGATTTGATTAATTGGGTTCTTAAAAGAAGAATTAAATTCCTCTCAGTCAATTACAGTAATCTGGGAATGTTATTTGGATCAGTAAGAAGAATAAGATAATTAGGATTGATATTCTGCCTCAAGTAGGGATTGTCAATCATATTCTTGCATGTTTATACCAGTTATAAACTTATATTTGATTGCCAAACAATTAGAGAACTTGCTAGGAAGAAGCCATTCATCTAAAACTTTCATTTAACTCCATTTTACCCAACAAGGCACTGGTCTCCCTTATTTTCATTATTTAGTTTATCTATTTTTGACTGAACATATTAATTTTACTTTGAAATTGCATATACAATTTACACCGAACTTAGATCACATTTTTTGCACTGTTAAATTTCCATTGTGGATAGATTGGTCTAGTATAAAGCATAATCCAAATTCTGCATCATTCACATAGGTACACCCACCTAGGTCTAGTAGAGCCTTAAGAGAAAAAGGTTCAACTATATTGGTTGGCCTTGTTAGTTGGACAATAACATTGTGAGAGCTTGGCAACTCTCGTGGTTCAAACATGCCTTTTTGAGACCCAACAAATTGGAAACTATGTTGGGGATGAACTTGAGAAAATTTTGGTGGCAGGAAGCCTTTCCATATAGGGTCATTGAAGAGAGATTCATAGTTAATAAATTTTAAAATTGACTCCACTGGGTGAAATAATAACATTTTCTCACTTTTAAAGAGTGGGTGGCGGCTCTAAATGAACAAGTGCACTGAGACTGATAAAATAAAATACAGATCAGAAAGAAATCATCCTAGAGCTCAGAATATAATGATTACTCACAACATGTAGGGAAGAAGATATTTGTATAGAGATAGTGATGGTCCTAGTGATAAAAGTAAGTGGAATTACAAAAATGATCAGGGCAAGAAATTGTTTGATGACCACGGCCCAACAACTAAAAAAAAAACATCGAAACCACCAGTGGAAACACATAATTCATATGATGCATTAACAAATGAAAACAACCCATCTAAAGGACTTCACACTCCAAAGGAGAAGAGAAACCCCCTCTGGAAATTAGACCCTAAGAAAGTTGACGAGTACATGGCTGATTTTGAAGCTAAAAAAAGGAGAGAGTTTGAATATGAACAAAAAATAGCATTTTCTGATGAGGGACTTGAATATGAAGTAGAATCTGAAGAAAATGATGAACTTATGAACTAAAATGAGATAGATGCATAGTTGAAGCACATGAGGCAAGAAACATAAAGATCAAGGGTAGAATATGAGAAAAGGCTTTAGGCAATGAAAGAATTTGAGAAATTGAAGTTGCAAAAGACTCAGATTAAAATGCCAATGGCTGGCTCACCCAAATATGTGCCCCCTCATAAAAATAGTAATATGAGAGTATAAAATTCCCCACAGGCCCACCAAAATCAGCCAAGGAACCAATGTGGACACCAAAATTCTCCACCACAACATAAGGGTGTTCAACCACCTCCTTATCAATAGCATGTACCCCCACAAGGTTAGCAATATGTGGCAAATAGTAATCCATTGTATCAGCATCAAAGCTACCAAAATCCTCCTCCACAATATACAACCATGATCAAGCAGTTTGATTCAGGGAAAACTTTAGTGGCGAATCTTCGCCAATTGGAAAATAATAGAAATCGGGACTTCCAAAAATGGTGAATAGTGCAAGCTAAAAAGGAGACTGAATCGCCAAGTTTTTACAAAAAAATAATTTTGTCTCAATTAATTCGCCATGTAAACGATGCGTCATTGGAAATTATTCACCAGTAGTTTATACCATAATTAAAAATATTAATTATATTTGCCAATTTTATTATATTCCTCCGATCAATTTTGGGGTAATATCACCACTAATAATAAAATACTATTTAATTTTAGGGATACTTTAGCAGCTTAGCCTTGAATATGCATTTTATCTATTTCCATTGATTAAATTTTTAATCGGATGGTTGTGAGTTGATTTCGCGGCCTAATACACATGTGCCTTTTAAACGGCTTGCTAAGGCCCGAAATTTGTTTTGGGCCACAGGATTAAATGTAATCGTGTGGCCCAAAATAAATTTCAGGCCTCAGCAAGCCTTTTAAAAGGTACATGTGTATTAGGTTGTGGAATCAACTCACAACCATCCGATTAAAAAGCTAATCGATGGTAAATTTTTTCAGTTTTCATTGAGTCTTACTTTTAAAGTGATATTCTTAAAAAATGCTTAATCTGTGTGTGCTCCAATGCATTTTCAATAGTGAATTTATGCTTGGTGGTGAGGGGCTCATCCCCTCAACCCCACCTGTATTGTGACAGGAGCGCGCTGGGGCTGCTATCCCCAGACCCTATGAGGGGGCATTTCCCCCTCAATCCCCACAAGGGGGCTCTGCCCCCTTGACCCCACAAGGGGTGTTTCCCCTTGACGCCGCTAGTGGCTGTCGCCCCCGGGACCCTACTTCAATATTACAAAAAATAAAAATATATGGGGGAATTGTGCCGATCAACTATGCAAATTTTTTAGAGAGATTAGCTAATGTAATTAATCTTTTTAGTGATTATTCACTAAGATTCACCAGTTTTGTTATTATTTTTACCAATTATTTATTAAGATTCACCAAGATTTTACAATTTTTTTAAATAATGTGTATAGATTCGCCAGGAAAATTAATATTTTTTTCAAAAAAAGGAAGGATTCGCCAAGATCTTACACCTTCACCGAGGGGGGGGTTTCTTAAAGTTATCCCTGGTTTAATTTGGTCAGATTTCAGATATAACTTACCCTATGGACAACAATTGGAGAATATTTGTCCCTAAGTTCACAGGAAGTGGTGCAGTCATAGCTGAAGAGCATTTGAGAAGCTTTAATGCATTCATTCAAGACCTGGATATGCAATATGAGGATGTAGTGATGAGATTATTTATGATGTCATTGATTGAAGATGCCAGGGACTGGTTTAATAGTTTATCGACAAAATCCATTGATTCCATTCATATATTTTATGAGCAGTTTCTCCAGCATTATGGGAATCAATGTGCATCAGAGTTTTCTTTGCATGAATTGGTAACTATCCAAAAGCATCAAAATGAGTTAGCTTACGACTTTAATCAGAGGTTTGCCAAACTACATAATAAGATACCTTGTGGATGCAAGTTGGTTGATCCTGCTACATTGAGCATCTACTTGAAGGCTTCTGACCCCAAGATAGGATATGAGCTTAGGAATAGAGATCCTAGGAATTTGGCTGAAGCTCAAAAGATAACACTCACCATTGAAAATAATAGGAAGGCTGTAGGGATGATTGCTAAAAGGGAAAATCCAAGGGTTCCCCAATATGCTCCTCCAAATAGACAAGAAAATTCACATAGGAATGAAAGACAAGGATTACATGACATGCCCTATAATACAAAATGGAAGGATGGAAAGCCAGTGATAGATAGACCAAGGAATAAAGAGACACCTGATCCCTTGAAAAGGAAAGGGGCCTATATGGTAGATAAAAATCCTTGGTGCTCTGTTTGTTATGCACCACACTCCCCAAAGCATTGTGTTATAGCTCAGTCAGTACCAGAAGAAGACATATTGGAAAATGATGGTGGTGAAGTTCATAATATCTATTTAAATTCCCACACTCTTAATTATTTGGAGTAGGGGTATTCATCTTCAGAGCAAGGAGGATATGAGTATGATGTTAATCATCAAAAATACAATATTCATATGGAAGAACAAGTCTTTTCTGACTATGAAGAGAGTGAAAATGAACAAGATCCCCCTACTGCATCACATCATACTAACAGATGTAGTATAAGGAGACCGAGTAAGGAATAGATCAAAAGATTGACTACTGCAATGGTGGAAGAGGCTAGAATCAAATATCGGCTGAGGAACAAAACTATAAATGAGGATGAAGGTGTCCCGAGAGGAATGTTTGTAAAAAATAAAAAGGCATCGAATGAGATATCAAAGAGGATAGGAGATAAGCAATCTGACAAAAAAGAACATAATTGTGCTCCTAAAAAAGAAGATAAAGAAGTCCCCAAGGATAAACAAAATCTAGGTCAAACATGCAAATGGGAAAAGGAGGAAAACAAAGGAGAATTGACAGAACCAAAGAAGGTGATTAGAACTAAAGGTACATCTTTTGATTTCATACAAACCTTATCTCAATTAAAAATATCTATCCCATTACTTTAAATGATGAAAATTAAGGAGTATAGGGAAGGTGTCATTCAATTGATGTCTAATGGGAGTCAAAATATAAACCGTGAAAATAAGGAGGTCCCTAAAGTCACTAATAAGAGGAAGGAGATAAAAGTTCCGAAAGCCTGCTTAATGAATACACCACAAATTGATCCATTTTTTACTACCCTACTCATAAATGGTAAATTGGTAAGAAATTGCATAATAGATTCAGGTGCTTCTATGAATATTATGCCAGTAGGAGTAATGAAACAAATTGGTATGTGGATAGATATTGATGGTGGTAAATTTTATGCCATGGATAGTAGGCATGTTCCAGTTATGGGGATTATGAAAAATATAGAAGTAAAATTAGCAACATACCCACAAGAAACCTATAATATTGATATAACTATGATTGATACACCTCCTTAGTTTGGAATGCTTTTTTCAAGACAATGGACTGTAGCAATTGGAGGTAATGTGTAGTTTGATTTATCATATGTCACAATACCAATCAATGGTGAAGAAGTAAAGTTGTATAGAGAACCAATAATGAATCAAATTGTTGAGTAGGTTCCTCAAGAACAACTTAATTGCTTTTTTGATGTGGATTTAGGGAGTTTCAGAGTTGAATTGTCTCAGCCAGAATTAGTGAATACCGGCCCAATTGATAAGCTTGTTTCTAGAAATCAGAAAGGTGTGTGGAAAATGTATTTTGATGGGGCATGCGGTCAAGAAGGTAATGGAGCTGGGATAGTTTTCATATCACCTGAAGGTACAACATTTAAATATTCATTTTTTTTGGCTTTTGAATGTACAAATAATGTAGCAGAGTATGGAGCCTTGCTGATTGGTTTGAACATGGTTGTCAAACATAAGATTAAGTTGTTGTCTGTCTTGGGAGATTTTGAGCTAGTTGTGTTACAAGTTAGATCAAAGTATGCTGCAAAGAACAAGAGGCTGAAAAAATATAGAAATGCTATGTGGGATACAATTGAACTATTTGATGCATTTTCAATTGATTGGATAGATAGGTCTGAAAATATGATGGCAAATTTTTTGGCTAGTGTAGCCTTAAAAGGGGATGATATCACTTTGGTAGGGGTATCTCAGGTTGAATTCAAAACACAACCTGCTATCCCTGACAACATATATAGCTGGCAAGTTTTTAATGATGATACTGACCTTTTGAAGTTTCTTCATTGTATAGACCAGTATGAAGGACATGAGATTGATTTCAATTCTTTTTTGGAAGAAGTAGATGGGAAACATACTATTCTTGGTAAGGAAGTTTTGTAGATTAAAACCAACAAGCTTCCCAAAGGGCTTGTGGCATTGGAGAGAGTGTATGATGGAAATGATCATTCTCTCATGAATCAAACACCTATTAAGAAGGACGATATTGAAGAAATAAATATGGGAACTAAATTGTCACCTAAAACGATTTATTTGGAAAAGGGATAAGCCCAACCATCAAAATAATGTTGATTACATTGCTAAGAAGGTACAAGCATGTGTTTGCTTGGTCTTATGAGGATTTGAAGGTGTATAGAGATGATCTTTTTCGACATGAAATTCCACTAAAGCGAGACACAAAAACATTTAGACAAAGGAAAAGGCCTATCAATCCAACTCCAGAACCTAAGATGCAAGAGGAATTGGCAAAGCGGAGAGATGGAGGTATCATCAAACCAATCATGCATTCAACATGGGTGCCAAACCTAGTTCCTGTGAGAAAGAAGAACAGAGATATTAGACTGTGTGCAAACTTCAAAAATTTAAATGTGGAATCCCTCAAATATAATTACCCTCTACCTAACATGGAGGCTATACTACATAAAGTAACAGGGTGTGAGTTGTTATCTATGATGGATGGTTTCTTTGGGTATAATCAGGTTAAAGTCAGAGAATTCAAGCAGTACAAAACTTTTACAATTCCATGGGGAACATATGTCTATGTAAGAATGCCATTTGGTCTCACAAATGCAGGAGTGACCTTTCAAAGGGCCATGGATGCAGAATTTGTAGATTTGATCAATGCTATAATGATGGTATATCAAGATGATCTCACTGCTTATTCCAAAAGGGCAGAGAATCATGTGGGAGACTTGGAGAATATCTTCATAAAAGCTTTGGAATATGGTATTAGTCTTAATCATAAAAGATGACATTTTTCTGTCACAGAGGGTAAATTTTTGGGGCATATTGTGTCAAAGGATGGGATTAGGATAGATTTTGAAAGGGTAGATTCCATAGATAAAATTCCTATGCCCAAAACCATCAAAGCCATCCAATCATTTTTTGGCCAAATTAATTTTGTTAGGAGGGTTGTGTTCAATTTTTATGAGATTGTTAAACCTATATCTAAGATGTTAAAAAAAGGAGAAAGATTGGACTGGACTACTGAAGCTATGGATGCCTTCATATCTATAAAAATAGCTATCAAAGAAGCCCCTATCTTAAAGTCCCCTGATTTTAGTAAACCATTTTAGATATTTTCTTTTGCTTCATTTCACACCATAGAAGTTGTCATGTTGTAGAAAAATGATGAGGGTCATGAACAACCTGTTTCCTTTTTCAGTAAGTCATTGTAGGGGTCAGAATTGAAATATGATATAATGGAAAAACAAGCCTTTGCATTAGTAAAATCCACAAAATATTTTAGACTGTATCTTGTTGGAGCCAAAGTAATTGCTTATGTTCCTCATACAATTGTTAAAGATATCTTGACATAGTTAGAAGTAACAAGGAAGAGATGCAGGCGGATTAATAAAATTCAAGAATTTGATATGGAAATACAAATTACCAAATTAGTAAGAGGCCAGAGATTGGCCAAGTTAATGGCAGAAACAAATATTGAAGCAAATCAAGTTTGCAATGTAGAAGATGAAGGAGAGACAATTGAAAGCATTGAGCATACTCCCTGGTATACAGATATCATGTATTAGCTCGGGAACATGAAGTGCCTTGAAGGATTTAGTGATAACCAAAGAAGAAATTTGAAGCTACAAACATCTAAATATGTATTCATAGAAGGAGATTTGTTTTGGAAAATAGGGATGGAATATTGTTGTTGTGTCTAGATGAGTCACAAGCTAAACATGTATTAAAATAAATGCATAAAGGGGTATGTGGAGGCCATTATTCTGCAAAGACAACTGAACATAAGATTCTCAGGGAAGGTTACTACTGGCCAAATTTTTTTAATGATTCTTTTTCATATGTAAGAAAGTGTGAAGCATGTTAGAATTTTTCAGGCAAGATGAAATATCAGGGCGCCTTACCACTTAGACCTATGCAAGTTGAAGCCCCTTTTCATCAATGGGGGATTAATTTTGTTGGGGAGATACAAGAGAAATCAACTGGAGGACATAAATGGATACTCGTAGCCACTGATTACTTCACCAAATGGGTAGAAGCAATCCCAACCAAGTAAGCAACAAGTAAAGTTGTGATCAATTTTTTGATGGATAACATTATTACCAGGTTTGGTACACCATTAAGATTAATCACAAACAATGGGATGTGTTTCAAATCTGATGAGTTTAGAAATTTTTGTAGTACACATTGTATTAGTATTTCTTATTCTACCCCATATCACCCACAAGCTAATGGTCAGGTAGAATCCAACAACAAGAATCTTTTGAAAATCATAAGGAGAATCTTTGGTAAAAATAAAAAGTCTTGGGATTCAAATTTAAGATTGGCTATATGGGTAGATAGGATTACTATGAAAAAGGCAATTGGAAAATCCCCATATGAATTAGTGTATGGAACACAAGCTAGGATTCCTTTACAAAATTTGTTGCCAGTTTACAAGTTTATCCTTCAAGAAGATATAGATGTTCCAGAACCAATGGAGGAGAGAATGGCACAACTGGCAGAGCTTGATGAAATAAGAAGAATAGCTCAAAACCAGAATGTAAAGTTATAGTCGCAAATGAAGTATTTGTTTGATAAA
>CM021107.1:309398696-309550164 GCA_007115665.2 Sequoiadendron giganteum | reverse complement strand
CACATAGGTACACCCACCTGGGTCTAGTAGAGCCTTAAGAGCAAAAGGTTCAACTATATTGGTTGGCATTGTTAGTTGGCCAAAAACATTGATAGAGCTTGGAAACCTCTCATTTTTCAAACTTGCATATTTGAGACCCAAAACATCGTTTGACCATTTGCATGGCAGCCAAGTCAGTCCAGCCGCCCACTTTGTAGGATCTGCACTTACCTTCATCATTCCCTTTGCTGACCTATTGATCCACGAGCTCTTAGATACCACCCACTCCATGAGCTCCGTCATTCCCACTGTTGGTCCTTTCGAAACCTACGCCCACCAACTACACTTTCCTCCACACCATATTTTTTGCAAACATTTAACCCCTCAAAGTCTAAAATAGGAGTTTTTGATGGGTCATTTTCACCAAAATTCCTTCTAAAAAGTTGTCAGAGCCCTCCAGCTTCCGCCGCCTCCACTCCCACGAGATCCTGCTGCCATTCATGCATTGCGATCTTCAAATTCTTCATCAAATTCTTGAGGAGTTCCTAGGTGAGTCTTTCACCACTGCCCATCTCATGGTTTTTCTTTGAAATTTGCAAAGTTGCCAAACTTTTAGGAAGGAAAACCTCAAACTAGGTAGAAAACATCATGACGCACAAAATCCATGACTCAAAATTTGAAAATCCTATTGAAATTCCATAGTTGGGCACGTGCAAAACTTTAGGCCTTCGTTGTCATTCTTAAATCAGGGAAATTGAGCCCTTATTGCTTGAAAACCTCCTACTGCCATTACCTTAGCACTGTGAGTAACAAACTTTGAATCGAGGCCATCTCCTTTGGTGAGCCTATGTATATGGTCAGATGCCACCTCCTTGACATCTCCCCTATGACTTAATGAGAATTCCAAGTTTGGGGAAGTACTCATGCCCTCTACAGGTCCCACTTTGCAGGATTCTACCTATTGATAGCACTGTTTGTTCACCATTTCCGAATGAAGGTTTAGCCCCAACTTCTCACTCGATGGGCCCCACAAGAGCATTTTTCATTACTATTAAAAAAATTAAGCACTTAACAAAAGTTGCCCCTCCCAGCTATTTATCATCATGGGTTTGCTTTTATGGGCCATCCTATGCCGACGGCTCTTTCCTAGCGTTGTTTCCAAAATGGCCATTACACATCGTCCTCTCGCTTTGTGGACCCTGCTAGACCTATCACCATCGGGCGGGAGTTTACCTTATCAAATCCTTGCAGGTCATCTCTCATAGATTGCCATCTATTGTTTGCTACCATTTGCAACAACCGATCCAAAATAGTGAACCTTTCCCTTCCACCCACTTGGCAGGTCCCGAGCTGTCCCTTGTTGTCTAGGTCATATTCCTCAAAATTAAGTAAGTACTGGGCCCTTGTAGATTGGCCCTTGAGAGCCGTCATTTGACTTTCTCCATTTCAAAATGACCGCCATCTAGCTAACTTCTACGGTTTCCCACCCACATCCTTGTTGAGTTTCAACATTAAACTTTGGAGGCTTATGGCGACCATCCTCTCTGCCTACGAGTCCCGTAATGTGAGACTTCATCTATGGGATTTCACCTTGCTAGTGCCATTTCCAAACAGAGAACCTCCAAGCAGCCTCTGGCCTAGAGAAACCCACATCCCTTGACTCGCATTGCTCAATCTCCCCTGAACAAAAGGCAAATGATGATTTTTAGGAAATGTTATGATCTCTGAAAGATTAATTGCTTGATCTAACATCTATTTTTCAAGGTTTTACTAATGCTCCCCTTTTTTTACATATGAATATGCTTACTATGTTTGTTCCCATAGGATTTATGGAACCGGTTGTAGGACCATCAGGGGCGTCCATCGAGCAAGAAAATGTAAAGAAATCTGCTAAGGCCCCAAGAGGGAAAGAGGACAAGGATGAAATGAAATACCAATTTCATGGAGTGTAGGTCACCTCCTGAGTCACCATAGAATGGAACAATATTTCAAACACCAACCTCAATGAATTTAGACAAAGGGTCATAATTAACCCCACTACAAAGAATGTGAAGAGAATAAGGAAGAGTGGGTTGGCTAAGGTGGTTGGCTTCCCTCTAGCTCTTGTGGCCCCAGAATTGGTAATGGCCTACAAGGAGGCCTATAAAGAGAAAAACAAAAGAATTATAGACCAAGATGGTCGGGTGTTGGCTGATCTCTTCATCAAATCTATATCACTAAAATTATGCATCCCCACTCATGAACCTGCAGAGAAAACATCAATAGAATATGCAAAGAACATGTAGAAGGTGGGTCCATTGAAGTGTAAAGTTGATTAACAAACATTGGCTGAAAGATAAAAGGGGGAGTGCAAACAAGGTACCCAAAGAATTATTCAAAAGTGACTTCTATGAATATTATCATGAATTGGTTAGTTTTCTAAGAAAAATCATGGGTATAGTGACTGCGGCTTACTTCTTTGATTGGATGTTTTATTTCATCGAATAAATCATCAAAGGCATAGCTAAGTTTGATTGGGATTGGATGATTAGAAAGAATTTGCATGAGAAGTTCCTGGTGGTGAAGAAGTCTCATCAATTCTACATGACCTCCTATCTTGTTTACCTTCTAGCTGATGCCACCCCATATAGAGGCCTATTTGTGGCACAAAGCACAATTTTAGGAAGAGAATTGAAAGTATATGATAGATTCCCATAGCTCCAATATAGGAAATTCAAGAAGGATTATTGTTGGGTGAATGATGCATTCATTGGGAACATCATCAAACTTCTCAGAGGGGACTTTGAGAGAAGAGTCACTCACAGCATCTATGCCTTCATCTAGAGGTTTGGATTTTTGTTTATCCAATTTTCCAAATTTACCTACATCCAAACCAAGGGATTTAGTGATAAACCATACAAGCTTCCCCGATATCCAAATGATTAGATGATGTTATTAGAGGTGTCAAGGCAACTAAAAAATTCCCACACTCTCCTCGCAGGCAAGTATTCAGCAGCAGTGTCTTATCCCCTTACATTTAGGCAGGGAATGTGTTCTCTCCCAACTACCCAAAGCATTGAGCATTCTGAGAAGGAGCTTGCTGAATACAATTTGGGCTAGTACACTCCTCGGCTAAGAATGGATGCATATAGAAAAATGAAGAGGTTTGTGGGTAAGGAGTATGCCCATCTACATCATATTGAAGATTTTTGGGCTAATTGTAGAGATGATAAAGAGGTATGCATGAGGCATTATATGTGTATGATGGTGTACTTTTTCAAAAAAGTCAAGCTATTCCTGGTGTCAGATCAAATAGTTGAGGATGAAAGAACTATCATTGATTTGGGGTTTGACATTGTTGATAACCTACCATTTCCCACCTAGATTGGGGTGAGGAAGAGGTCAATGACCTTGACATTCTGACAAAGCCAATTGAGCATAGAATGAGACAATGGATCAATGCTCAAATTGCTCAATTGAAGCTTCAAGGAGCTGAACTTACGTGCAGCAAGCTCGAAAACAAGCTCGAGAGTGAGACATAAAGTGGAACTGCTATTGCATCTAAGGAAGCTCTGAAATCTCCTCCTACCACTAGATCCTAGAATAGAAAGGAAATAGCAGAACATCAACCAAAACACAAGGTTTACTCAAGGAATCCATCAAAGGCTGAAGCTTCAAAGAAAGAAAAAAGATCAGGTGGATTCTCTAAAAATCCCACAATCTAAGAAGAATTGATGCATGAAGGAGAAGAAGAAGAGGCTGAGCAACCCAAGTCACCACTTGCTTCCTCTATGCTTTCCATCACCATCAATGTCTCTACTATTACACCTCCTTTAGTATCTTAGAAATTGGTCATCTCTTCCCCACTAGCGATGGACATCTCAATCCACCTTGCCTCCACTTCTCCCACCACACCCATCATGGTAAGAGATTCCTCCTCTGCCACAATCCACCCACTTTCTTCCTCTTCAATGTCTTTGTCATCTTATGTCCCCTTGGCCACTACAACAACTATGCCTTCCCTTTTTGTCCTAAAATCATTTTCCTACCATATGCAAAATATTCCTATGGAGATTTTTGGGGTTTTAATGAATCCCATGATGTAGGTTGCCCTAGCTCAAGCTATTGTTGTTCTCCCTATCCCTCCTCCAATAGAGCCACCCAAAATGGAGGTGACTATGCAAATTTTAGAAGAAATTTAAAGGCAAGAGAGGGAGACAGCTGAAAAGGAAAAGGACACCGAGCCTGAGGATCCTTACAAAGATGAATACCATGTGCAACTAGAGTATGAACACTTGGTCATCAATGAGGTGGTGAATGAAGAGGAAGAGAAGCCTCAATCCTATGAAGAATATTTTGAGGATAGTAGTGCCAACTATGTGATAGAGTCCTTTGACCAAGAGCTTGAAGAGGAGTTGTCCAAGAAACTCAAAAATGTCGATGAGGAAGTCGAGAGGTAGTCTTCTGAAGAAGATAAAGATATTGATAAAGATGTTGAAATGTCTACCGAGTCTCCATCAAAGGAACAAAATGTAAGCCTATACCAGCAAGAAGAGGTACCCCTCGAGAGGGAGGAAGAACAAAAGAAGGGAGATGAAATTGAAGAAGAAGATAAGCCTGAAGAAGAGGTTGAAACAAGGAAAATTCCTAAGGTTGAACATCATGTAGAGCCTAGGAAAGAAGAAGAAAAGGTACCCAAAGGGGAAGCTAGCCCCAAAGAAAAGGAAAAAGCTATATTTATCTATGACTTAGATGAAAAATAAGAAGAGGACAAAAAGAGAAAGAGGCTTCAGATCATGAAGAAAGAGAAATCCAACAAATTTAAAGAAAAGAGGGTGTCACGAATCACCCAAGGAAGGGTCTCAGATGGCTAAGTGGCTAGAGAAGAAAATACAGAAGAAGACCCCTGCTCCCATGAACCCCAATGAAAGATTGGAGGAAATTATTGCATGGGCTCAAATAGGAACCAAGAAAGAAAAAAGGCCAAATTTTAGGTCACACATCACAATGGATACATCAAGATCCCGGATAGTGCAAATTGCCACCCCGATGATGGACACAGAAAGATGTGGTAACATATAATATCTCCACCATCAATCTGGGTACATCCACAAGGGAGGAGAAGATTGATAAAATTCAAGGGTCTGTGGCTACAATTTTTCATCAAATTGATGCAGAATGGATCAACCAAGATGTGATTTTGACACTTCTCTCAAATATGCCCACTAAGACACCAAACCTCACTTGACTCCACAAAGTAACCCAACTACAAACATGGAATTTGTTAGATCAAACATGATCAAAGGATGCAAATGGACATGAGACACTTTGAACTTAACAAGTTAAGCTCACACATCCCATTTTTATGCTTCAGAACACCCAACTACTCAACAAAACAACACTAGGCCTATTTCCCTTTACATCCTTGTCAATTAGGATAGTCAGTAGAAAACCCCTATAAAGACAAGAACTAGATAGGTGGCCCATGATTTAGACTCCTCAAATATACCATTACAAATCCCCAAAGATTTAGGGTATGACATTTATCTTATACAAGCACCAAGGATCAGTTTTGTAATGCTCCAAGGGAGCCTTTTTGACTATTCCAAAAAATAACCAAGTTACCTAGGCACACCCCAACTCCCCTAATCCAATAATATGGTTCTAACAACATCAACACAAACATTTCAACCCATTTTAGGCATTCTACACATAAACTTTCACTCACAAATCCACAAACTCAAACTTTTGCACCACAATTAGGCTTGTCACATGAGGATGCCAAGCATAATCTCCACAAAGTCACTCCAAACCATCTTCCATTATCCAAGACCATTTCTAGCATAAAATACATGATGCATTCTTCCATTCAACCAATAATTAAGCTTTGACCAAGAAGGAATGGCGATTTGCATGCATTTTTGTGATCAAAACCCTGGTTTTGAGGGTTTTTGACTGGTTTTAGAAAATTGGTAAGAAATTCTCTAATCCTTTATGGTTTTGCACTAGACCATTTACAAAATTAATCCAACTGAGTCCTCTTTCAATCGATATCAACCTTGGAAATGTATATGAATGCTACAGGCTGTACCAAGTACGAGATCAACAAGTTTACACAAAAAAATAGAGAAAAACAGAGTCCTTTGCATTCAATATTCTTTCCAGCTTAACAATCAACCTTGCCTTGACCAATAGAGGCCTATTTAATCATTTTCAACCTCCTCCCAATGTCCCTCAACTATATTTTGAATTAAAGGGTTGTTGGGAACTAACAAACTCCATTTTAACCCGCAAGTTGCCTAGTTAAGACCACTTAACACTACACCCAAGAACCTGACTTCACTACAACCTCAAAAGATGTAAAGACACCTCAAAACATATTAAAATCATCAAGGTGACTCCCTTCTATTACCTGGTTTCATCATAGCACCTTGATTCGTTACTTGGCCTAGATGCACCAAGTTTACATGGTGAGGAGGATACCTAGTTCAACCATTGAAAACCTATTACAATGAATGAAAACTAATTCCAAACCACTAAGAATGGTGCTTTGGACCTTATTACACCACACACAACTTTAAAGACAAAAAAAGATTCACCAAATCCTCATGGAGGCATGTAGACCCCAAGGTGCCCCTACACCATACACCCGGGGTGGAAGAGATATCAAATACCACCTGAGATTAGTTGTTGCAGATTAATTCCATGTTTTTTGATATATTCTTCACTCATCCAAGTTGCATCTTCAAGTGGAATACCCTGCCACTTAACCAAAAAATCATTATATACCTTCTTTCTTGTCCTTTTTACCTCCTTAGTGTTTAGGATAACCTCAAGTTTCAAAGGTTCAGATGGTGGAAGGTCCTTCACCCAATCCTCATCATCTTCAACACTTGCACCTACATCCAAAGATCCTTTAATGGGGTACAAGTCAACAACATTAAAAATGGGGGAGATAGCCACTCCAAGAGGGAGTGCAATCTCATAGGAATTTTTCCCAAACTTGTGAATGATCTTGCAAGGGCCTATTTTATTCATTTGTAACTTTGTGTATTTTCCCTTAGGCAACCTCTCCTTCTTCAAGTATGCAAAAACTAGATCTCCCACTTTATATTGAGCATTCCTTCTTTTCAAATCTTCCCTCCCTTTGTATTTATCTACACTCTTCTTGAGATTCTCCTTCACTTGATCATGAATGGATTTCATTGCAATGGAAAAATCCTCCCCATCTGTACTTCTCTTCTCCATTCCCTTCAAATCTCTCAACACAAATATTCCCCTTGGGTTCATTCCATACAACACCTCAAAGGGAATTTTACCTATGCTTCTATTTTGGGAATCATTATAAGCATATTCTGCATGGAGCATTACCAAATCCCATTGAAGACCATGCTCTTTTGTCAAGAACCTTAACAAATTACCATGTGATCTATTGACCACCTCTATTTGTCCATCAATTTTAGGATGGTAGGCAAAACTATATTACAAATTTGTCCCTAAATTCTTCCATAGGGTCCTCCAAAAGTGACCAATGAATTTGGAATCCCTATCTGACACAATGCTCAAAGGAACCCCATGGATCCTCATAATTTCTTTGAAGAATAGTCCTACAATATTAGTGGCATCATTATTACTTCTACAAGGAATAAAGTGTGCCATTTTACTAAACCTATCCACCACTACAAAAACACTATCAACTCCCCTTTGAGTTAGGCAATCCTAAGAAAAAATCCATACTTATGCTCTCCCAAGGTCTATTTGGGATTGGTAGAGGTTGGTATAGGCCAAAATTTGAAGTACTTATCTTTTCTCTTTGGCATATAGTATAATTCTCTACAAACTTTCTTACATTAACCTGCATTTTAAGGCAAAAATAAAACCTCCTACCCTGCTCCAAGGTTTTGTCAAGTCCAAAGTGCCCTCCGAGACTCCCACTATGCTTTTCTCTTATCAAATTTTCCCTCATAGAGCACTTGGTTATGCAAAAATGAGCCCCTTTAAATAATAGGCCATCTTGCAAAACATAATCAACATAATCACTATGAAAAGCATATGAAAACTGAGAACAAACATCAAAAGTATCCTTGAAATCTTCATCCTCCTTATACATACCTTTGAGAGATTCTATGCCCACACTTTGCAACTAAACCTCTTGAACAAACATGACCCTTATACTAAGGGAATCTACAACTTTATTTGCTTGTCCCTTCTTGTTCTTTATAAAGAAGGTGTATGCTTGTAGGTATTCAACCCACTTCATGTGCTTTTGGTTCATCTTTTCTTGTCCATTCAAGAAACTAAGTGCATGGTTTTCAGTGAATACAACAAAATCCTTTGGTAACAAGTAGTTCCTCCATTTCTTTAAGGCTTGGACCATAGCATACAACTCTAGATCATATGAAGAATATTTCCTCTTAGCCTCATTTCATTTTTCACTAAAGAATGCAACCGGTCTTCCCTCTTGACTTAGGAGAGCACCTATTGCTTGACCACTTGCATCACATTCAATAGTAAAAACTTTATTAAAATCAAGAAGAGCAAGGATAGTCTATTGTGATACCTTTCTTTTCAAATATTCAAATCTTTCATTTGCTTCATTGGTCCATTGGAACTTGCTCTTCTTATCTCCCTTGATTGTATCTATGATTGGTGCACAAATGTGACTGAAATTATTTATTAACTTTCTATAGAAGCTTGCAAGGCCATGAAATCTCCTCACATCACCAACTAACCTAGGTTTTGGCTAATTGAGAATGGCCTCAACCTTTGATGGATCCATTTTCAAACTTCGTTTTTCTATGACAAACCTAAGATAGATAAATTCTTCTTTCATAAAATCACACTTTTGCATGTTGATCAGCAATCCCTCTTCATGCAAGCTCCTTAGCACCATATGAAGATGCTTCAAATTCTCCTCCTTGGACTTGCTAAACACAAGAATGTCATCCAAATAAACCACAACAAATTTTCTAATAAATGGTTTCAATACCTCATTCATTAATCTCATGAAGGTACTAGGGGAATTGGAAAAGCAAAAATGCATCACCATCCACTCATAGAGACCCTCATTGGTCTTGAATTGTGTTTTCCATTCATCCCCCTCTCTGATCCTAATCTGATGGTATCCACTTTTCAATTCAATCTTAGAAAAATAGCAAGCCCCTCCTAGATAATCCATAAGATCGTCCTTTCTTGGCATAGGAAACCTATATCTTATGGTTATCCTATTTATGGCTTTTGAATTAGTGCATAACCTCCATTTACCATCTTTCTTAGGAGCCAACATGGTTGGAACATCACAAGGGCTCAAACTCTCCCTCACTAGGCCTTTGTCCAATAGTTATTGCACTTTTTTTTCTATCTCTTCATGTTGAGAAAGGGTCATTTTGTAGGCAACCGTATTAGGCAATGTGGCACCTGGTATCAAATCAATATAGTGACTAATATCTCTGATTGGAGTCAAGGAACTAGGAAATTCATCCACCACAATCTCCTTATATCTATCCAACAAGGTTTGGACTTCACTAGGGATGAATCCTCCTTTGTTTGTAGAGAAAAAATACCTACACTTTGGCTTAACAATCAAGGCAAACCCAAGACATCCCTCATCCTTTAAGGTCTGCAAAAACTCCTTCTCTCCTACCATCATGATGTTAGAATCATGTTGTTTATCCATGCCTTCATCCGGCAAAGGATTCAATGTGAAAGACTCCCCATCTTTGTTGATCCTATAGGTGTTTTTATCCCATGATGTTGGGATTTTCTATCATACTACCAAGGACATCCTAAGAGTAGGTGACAAGAATCCATGGGAGTAACATCACAAAGGATCTTGTCCTTATAGTCCCTCATTTGAAATTCCACCCAATCTTTCTCATTGACAAGCACTTGTTGATTCTTATTTAGCCATGACACCTTGTAAGGATTAGGATGAGGAATTTTTTCAATTTCAATTTTTCTACCATCTCTAAGGACACTATATTATCAGTAGAGCCTGAGTCTATAATTACATTGCATACCTTTCCATGGCATTTGCATGTGGTCCTAAATAGGGACTTGCTCTGTGGTGGTTCCTTGGTACTTGGTACCTTGAAAAGTTTCCTCTTCATCATCAAGTTCTCTCCAATCTCAGGATCAATAGGTCTTGAAGGTGAAGTCACACTTTGAGCATCCTCCTCTTGCACCAACTGATTTCTCCTATCCCCACCATATTATTTTGAAGCTTGTTTCTTAGGACACTTGAGGGATGGGTGTCAAAACTGGTTACAAGTGAAGAATCTTCCAGAGAACGAATTTGAACCCATTCCATCAAATATACCTCTTCCATTAGATACCCTACCCCTAAATCATCCTCTTGACTCTTGAATTTGTTCTTCTTTTCCACTTGAATCCCCTTGTTGTTTTTATGATTGATTTATTCCACCAAAACTACCTCTTCCTTTGAAATTTCTGCGTCTACCCCTTCCTTGCTACTCTTGCTTCCTTCTCATTTTCTCTTCAGCCCCACATGCCACTTGAAAACATTATTCCACTATCCTAGGGGTCATTAGGCTGATATCATATTGAATCAAAAACCTTAGGCCATTCAAGTACCTGGCCACTTTCTCCTTCTCATTCTCCACATGGTCACACCTCATACAGAGCTTATGAAACTCTTCAGTGTAGGTTGCCACTTCCATGTCCTTTTGTTTTAAGTTTTTTAACTTCTTGAATACTTGCACTTCATGATCTGTAGGGAGAAAATTTTCTTTGAATATGCTCACTATTCTCTCCCATGAAGTAATCATGTTCTTGCATTCCTTCACTCTTTCTCCTTGGTGATAATTCCACCAAATAAAGGCTGATCCACTCAACTTGGTCTTGGAAAACTTAACCTTCTTATTATCTGCCATTTCCCTGTACTCAAAGTAATTTTTTAAGACATCTATCCACTCTAGTAGTTCCTCAACATTCATCTTAACCCCATACATTGGTATGTTAATTTTAGGTTCAGAGGACTCTTCTTTTATGGTTTACAAAGTAGCCAAAAATATCCTTTCCGCATGAGCCACTAGGTGGAGTCTCTTCCTCATTACCATCTACCTCTTCCTCTGAGGTACCTTCTTCATCAGTAGCCACTCTTCTCCTTTCTCTAGATTCTAATGCTTCTACCTTCTCTTTCAGGGCCTTCAACTCCTTTGCAACCACAAACCCACCTTTAGGAGTCATTGTTCTTCACCCTCTCCTTACTCACAATCCTTTTACAACTTTCCACAATCAGAGCTTGCTCTGATACCACTTTGATACAAAGTGGATCAACCAAGATGTGATTTTGACACAACTTCTCTCAAATATGCCCACTAAGACACCAAACCTCACTTGACTCCATAGAGTAACCCAACTGCTAACATGGAATTTGTTAGATAAAAAATGATCAGAGGATGGAAATGGACATGAGACACTTTGAACTTACCAAGTTAATCCCACACATCCCATTTTTATGCTTGGGAATACCCAACTACTCAACAAAACAACACTAGACCTATTTCCCTTTGTATCCTTTTCAATTAGGATAGTCAGTATAAAACCCCTATAAAGACAAGAAGTAAACAAGTGGCCCCTGATTTAGACTCCTCAAACAAACCACTACGAACCCCCAAAGCTTCAAGGTACGACATTTATCTTATATAAGCACCAAGGATCAATTTTGTAACACTACAAGGGAGCCTATTTGACTATTCCAAACAAGAACCAAGTTATCTAGGAACACCCCAAATCCCCTAATCCAATAATATGGTTCTCATAGAATCAACACACACATTTCAACCCATTTTAGGCATTCTACACCACAAATTTCACTCACAAATCCACAAACTCAGACTTTTGCACCACAATTAGGCTTGTCACATGAGGATGCCAAGCCTAGAATATCCACAAAGTCACTCCAAATCCTATATAATTCTCTAAGACCATTTATACCATAAAATAAATGATGAAATATACCATTCCACCAAGAATTAAGGTTTGAACAAGAAGTAATGGCGAGTTGCATGCATTTTTGTGATCAAAACCCTGGTTTTGACCAATTGTAGAAAATTGGTAAGAACTCATCCAATCCTTTATGGTTTTTCACTAGACCACCACCAAAATGAAGCCAAGTCAGCCCTCTTTCAATCCATATCAGCGTTGGTAATGTACAAGAATGATATAGACTGTACCAAGTATGAGATCAACAAGTTTACATAGAAAATTAGAGAAAAAAAAGAGTCCTTTGCATTCAATATTCTTTCCAACTTAACAATGAACCTTTCCTTGACCAAGAGAGTCCTATTTAATCATTTCCAACCTCCTCCAAATATCCCTCGGTTGTATTTTGAATTAGAGGGCTGTTGGGAACTAACAAACTCCATTTTAACCCCCAAGTTGCCTAGTTAAGACAACTTAACACTACACCCAAGAACCTGACTTCACTACAAACTCAAAAGATGTAAAGACACCTAAAAAAATATTAAAATCATCAAGTTGATTCCCCTCTATTAATTTTTTGCATCATGTCACCTTGATTCTTTACTTGGCCTAGATGCACCAATTTTACATGGTGAGGAGGAGACCTAGTTCAACCATTGAAAACCCATTACAATGAATGAAAACTCATTCCAAACCACTAAGAATGGTCCTTTGGACCTTATTACACCACACACAACTTGAAAGACAAAAAAATATTCACCAAAGCCTCATAGAGGCATGTAGACCCCAAGGTGCCCTTGCACCACAAATGAATTAAGACCAGTCCTCCAAGGAGGAATTAAAAGCACAGGTGACAAATCTCACTACCTACATACAAAAATAATCTTCTGCCAGATAACTACCAACAACATCATCAGCCCAACCACTACTGCTATAAAAAGAGAAATTAGACAAACTAGAGAGAAGAAAGAGTTGGACCAAGGCCATCAAGGATTGGTTTTGATGTGTAATTTATAATGGTGATATGGGCATCGGTTTGTTGGAAAATGGTTAGTGCTCCCCTCAGGATTCGTGACATGGATTAACTACATCTCATGGATCCGTTAATACTCACAGTTGTATTGGGCATTAATAGGTTGATCTTTTGGTGCAATGAAAACTGTGTTTCCAACAATTGGTATCAAATCCAAAGGTGTTAGGTTCAAATCCCCTTGGGTAATGTTGAGGGGGAGATTATTAGTAAATGGTTAGTGCTCCCCTTAGCATTCATGACATGGCTTAACTACCTCTTGTGCATCTGTTAACTCTCATAGTTGTATCAGACATTAACTGTTCGATCTTTTGGTGCAATGACAACTGTGTTTCCAAAAAAGTCATGCCCTCCAAACCATCAACAAGTTCTAAGACGTGCAAATGAAATTGGAGGATGCTGAGAAGACTTACCACTGCTTCACTAAATTATATAGGATAACCTATCCTAAGCTTGAAGCTATCCTCAAGATACCTAACAAATTATGGAAAGATGAGCTAGGTCTAGCAAAGGATGATCAATGGCTTATTGAAACATGGAAAATGAACTTAGACCACATAAAAGAGGTCTTGGAATGAGTGATCCATAAGGTAGAACCTGATTTAGAATGGGCCAAGGAGCATAGGGCATATGTTGAGGATTACCTCAAGCTAATAACCGACTATGAGATGTCGACCCTCAAACTCGATTGAGAGAAAATCAAGCTATATTTCCATAAGAAAATTGAGTAAGGAACAATAGATTTGCTAACATTGGATTTTATAGACTTTGATGCTCATGCCTACGTCCAATCCGAAAAAATAGTTAAGGCTACACCCAAGTGCATGAAGAATTGGGAATTGATCACAAGCTAATCAAAGAAGTTGTAATTAAGGCACTTCAATCAGATATAATGGAGTGGGATAAACTTTGGATACTGATTGGAAAGTTTGTGGAATATGCCAGATTGCAAAAGGAGGCTCGAAAGCTTGCCATTGATGATGAGTTCCTCACTGTGTAGTTTCAACGAAGAGCAACCAGCTAGAAGAAAAAGTGCTACAGTGCTAGACATTAGAGGAAAAAACTAGCTAAAGACAAACAATGTATTTTAAATTGTAAAATATTGGGGGTAGGTGAAACCCTAGTTTGTGTTGAATCTTGGCCACTCATTTTTCTTTTTGAGCACTATAAATAGGAGGTCTCCTCTCATTTTCAAGAGACATTTGAGTTATTGTAAAGACATGTTGCTTGCAAAAATAGGGGCCCATAAAAAAAAGCCTTCCCTTGAGTTTTTTTTGAGTAGAGGGTTTAAATAAGTCTATGACATCTTGGGAAAAAGACCTAGTGGAGGTTTTAGAAATAGAACTTTAGGCTTTGGGTGTCATTTGCACAAGACATATTACAATTCGAGCTAGGGTTTTGAAATATCAAGAAATTTATGGGGTGTAGCCTATGACTTATAGCCTTGAAACAAAGTACTTTCACAATTTTAAGAAACCTTGACAATTATTTGGAGAAGCTTTAATTTTTTTTTAAAGCAAATGAACCAGTACAATCTTTTAAAACAAAGAAAAACACAATTGATACTTGTCCTCAAGAAATCACAAGATTTTAGAAAACAAAGAACATGGTGTATACATTACCTATGGTTTTTCTTGTAAAGAATTTTAATGGAAGTGATGTTGGAATTAAATGTAAATAGCTAGCATCATTTGGTACTTGGAAATTCTTCTTCAATGTGGAATTATGTACAAAAATAGCAATTCAAGGAACTTTAGCATTAAATTTTGGTGGCACAGTTCGAACTCCACCATTACTATTCACTCACATGAGAAAAAATGACTATTGTACAACACTAACTCATTTTAAATACCAGTCGTTGATCTGAATCCATGCAGGCAAGAAAGAGCAACCCAAATTGAGTCAATGTGGTTTGAAAATGCCACGTTCGTCCACCCAATCCTAAGCGAATGAAAATTTCACATACAAGGCACCACCTCAGCATGCATAGGTCCCACTTTGATCATTTCATACTCGACATTGGCATCCATGCATCAGTATTTCACACACCTCATAGCATTATTAAAATTAGTGTTTTAATTACACGAGGTCAGTGAGTGATGACCATGATATATCGTTACATGAAATTCGTTAATCGAATAGACCTCATTAATCGGCAAGAAAACAAGGATTGGGCCCCACTATCACAAGAAACATATGGTAGAATTTTGTACAACTCATAGTATTGTTGTGACATCATCAGAAATCCTTGTGAGGCTAGCAGGGAACGATCAGGATTTAGCCCATAGATTCGACAGTTAGAAAACCTACACATGCCACAATTGTTATTGATAAAAAGGGGACTAACTAGGCAGATGGAGAAATAACTCTTAAGGCATAAATTTAGATGCAATTCTAAAGTTATAACCATTTTATCAACTCGACATTAAGCAAACATTAAACACAGTCCCAATGCACAAAAAATGACAGGCCAGGTTAAAGGGGTCAGTAGCATGAACGAATTGAAGGACTTAGATCATGACGTATGCAAACGGTAACCTAGAACAATAGGTCAATGCACGATTAGAATATTTTAGGCCAAAGTAAAACAAAAGACAAAAAGCCAAGGTTTTTATGGCTAAAACCTTAAACCACAAGGGTGATGCCAAGCACCCAGGAAACAAGAAAGAACACAATTGTGGAAGAAATTTTAAGAGCTCCACTAGTGGCTCCGACTAGGGATGTATTCCCCCTGTGGGCATAATAAGAAACCATAATCTTTGGAGAGAAGACTAGACACAGAGAGAACCAAAACTAGGAACTTTCTCGGACAAGACAAGTAGATGCAACAAAAGAAAACACACCACACCTATGTACACTAATTACAAGACTATACATTGTACATGGAAAATAAATATGTTAGGAGAAATAGGACTTCAAGAACTGTCCATGTACTAGAAATTCCAGAATCTCACCCGTAAGGTACTGTGAGAAGAATGAATCCTCCCCATGTATGTCAGCAATTACATATGGGCCTAACCATAAGGGATCAAACTTTCCATGTTTTCCTTTATCTTCCAATCTTGCATTCCACAGCAAAACTATTGCTCCAATTTCAAATTTTCTCTCAACCACCATTTTGTCATAGAGATGCATCACTTGAAGTTGTAGCTTCTCATTCCTTTTATGATCCTCTCGTTGAGTCTCATCCAATTGGTTCAACTCCTCCAACCTATGTTGCATCTCATCACACACATCATCATCATATTCTTGAACAAACCTATAGTAGGTTATTTTGTGGTATGTGTGCCTCTGCTCCATAGACTATATTAAATGGTGAATATCCAATTTCCTTTTGGATAGTTGTTTTGTCAGCCCATAATGCCAACTGCAACTTTGAATCCTAAGCCTTTTTATTTTTCTCAATCACCCACTTGATAATCTTCATCAAGATTTTATTGTTGGACTTAGCTTTTCCATTCCCTTGGGGGTGATAAGGAGAAGAATATGAGGTAGTTATGCCATATTTATTGCAGAAATAAAAAAACTCCTTAGACCTAAAACACATTGCATTATATGAAACAATTTTATCAGGTACCCAAAACCTGCTCAAGACGTTATTCATCAGAAAGTCAATGACCACCTTACTTGTAGCCTTTCTAGTTGGGATTTCCTGAAACCATTTGGTAAAGTAATTAGTTGCTACTAGTATCCATGCATGCCCACCACTAGATTTTTCAGATATCTCCCCTATGAAATCAATGCCCCATTGATGGAAAGGAGCTTGAGTAGATACTGGTCTCAATGACAGATTTCCAAAGAGTTTCAGCTTTCCAGCAAACCTCTGACTAACATCACATTTCTTAACATATATATGGGCATCCTTGAATATAGTAGGCCACCAAAAACCAACTCTCAAGATTTTATGAGTGGTTGTCTTGGCAATTTAGTGACCTCCACAAGCTCCTTTATGCATTTCCATCAGTAAATCTTCGGCTTGATCACCATCCACACACCTAAGTATGATAGCTTTAGGGCTCCTCCACCAAAGCTCATCATCAATGATGACATACTTGATTGCTTGTAATTTGATATTCCTTTTCTCATTGAGTGGCATGCCTTTAGGACACTGCATTGTTTGTAGATACTCAATAATTATCCCATACCAACCACAAGTCTACATATCACAGATGGGTGCCACATTCACTTTCTCCATTTGATTTATCTGATTGGCCTCTAAGTTGGTTTCAACCATTAGCTTAGCCAAACCTTGGCCCCTCACAAGCTTTGTAATCTATATTTTGATATTAAATTCTTGTATTCTATTAATCCATCTGCACCGTCTCCTTGTAGTTTCTTGTTGGGTAAAGATATCTTTAACTGTCGTTGTTAAAACATAAGCAACAACAATTTCTCCAATAAAGTAAGGCCTGAAATTTTTGATAGCTTTGACTAGGGAATATTCTTGTTTTTTTGTTACATCATACTTCAACTCTGTAGCTAGTAATGACTTACTAAAACAGGCAATCAGTTCCATCACTATTTTTTCGCAACAGAACCCCTGCTATAGTGTGAAAAGAAGCAAATGTGAACAACTGGAAAGGCTTTGAATAATCAGGGGATTTAAGAACAAGAGCCTCTTTGATAGCTTGAAAATATTTGGATGAATCCTTTGTCCATATCACCTTCTCTCTCTTCCTCAACATCTTGGAAATAGGGCAGACAATTTTGATTATTTTTCTAACAAATCGCCTCACAAAATTTATTTGTCTAGAGAAATATTGAATGCCTTTCACATTAATTGGTTGTGCAATCCTTTCAATAGCTTCTACTCTCTCTAGATCAATTCAAACTCCTTTTGAAACAATGTGTCCCAACAACTTTCCCTCTTTTACCCCAAAAGAACATTTCTTGGGATTCAATGATATCCCATATTCAATAGCCCTGACAATTTTTTTTTCCAAATGAGAACAATGGTCCTCTTGCTTTTCACTATGAGTAGTAAGATCATCTTGATAAATTGAAAGAAAAAGATCAATAAAATCTGCAAAGGCTACATCCATAGCCCTTTGGAAAATTTCACTTGCATTCATTAAACCGAATGGAATTATCACATAAACATATGTTCCCCAGGGGGTAATGAATGCAATCTTGAATTGATCAGACTCCTTGACCATCACCTGATTATAGCCAGAGAACCCATCCATCATGGATAACAACTCACAACTTGTAACCTCTTGCAACATAGCTTCCATGTTGGTCAATGGGTAATTATCCTTCAAGGAAGCAACATTTAAGTTCCTGAAATCAACACATAGTCAGATGCCACCATTATTTTTTCTCATAGGCACCAGGTTTGAAACCCAGGATGAGTGCCTAATGGGCTGAATGATCCTTGCATCTCTCAACTTGGAAAGCTCTTCCTACATCTTAGGTTGCAGGGTTGGGTTGATCGACCTATGCTTTTGCCTAGATGGCTTCAATGGGATTTCATGCTAGAATAGATCCTCCCTATATGCCTTGAGGTCATCATATGACGAAGCAAAAACATGCTTGTACTTTCTAAGTAAAGAAATTAGAAAATTTCTAACATGAGGCTTCATCCTCTTACCAATGTAGATATTTTTAGGAGAATTTTCAATTCGCAAGTTTATCTCCTCTAAATCCTCTTTGTGGGAAGGTTCCTACTTAGTACTTGACCTATCAGGGCCATCAAAAACTCTTTTGAGTGCAACCAAAACCTTGGAAATGGTGTTAGTTTTCAACTAGATTACATCATTCTGAAAGAGGGACTCTTTCCCATCAATTTCTACCACCAACGAGCCAAAATAATTTTCTTGGCTCTCATATTGGTCAATACAATGCATAAATCTTAGAATGTCAGTATCATCATCAAATATCAACCAGTTACAAATATTTTTAGGAACTACAAGCCTGGTTTTCACCTCTATCTATGAAATGCCATCAAAAGTCATATCATCAAGCTTAAAAAATATATTGGCTAACAATTCAGCGCTGGTATTCTACCCCCTCTCTACCCAATCTATGCCAAAAGCATCGAAAGTCTCAATAGTGTCCCAAACTGCATTCCTATATTGCTTGTCTCTTATCCTTAGCTACAAAACAAGATCTAATCTAGGAGACAACCAATTTAGAGTCCCCCATTACCCTTAATGATTTGATACCATGCTTTGAAGCTAACTTTAAACCAAGCAAGAGGGCCTCATACTCAACAACGTTGTTGGTATAGGCGAATTGCAGTAGAAAGGAGTACTTGAAAGTTTTACCTTGAGGGGAAGTAAAGATAATGCCTGCTCCTAAGCCTTCTTTAGAGCATGTTCCATCAAAATACATTGTCCATAGAGCCTCATTTGAGGATACACTTAGCACTTCCTTGTGAATGGGTGCAAGTTGAGCTTCATCTTCTGATATGTCCTCTTGAACTCGGAAGTTCTCTAGATTGGTTTCTACAAATTTTATCCTAACAGGCTCTTGTGGTTCTTCCACATTCTCAATCATGTGAGGAAATATTTTCTCCCTATTTATTTTAACATCCTTTTGATCAATGGAAAAGGTAGCAAAATATAAATCACACTATATGCTTCCACCCATAGAAGCACTCCAATGCCTTGATAACAACATTCCATAGTTGGGTGGGATATCCACCACTGTAACACTCATATACAACTCCTTTTATGGGAATGCCTCTAGTTTGTATGGAATAGTATTTATAACCCCTATGACTGGCACCTCTTTGGAATCCATTGCATATAATTTTCCATAAGTATTGTCAAACTTCAAATTCATTGCATGTATTATTTTTACTATCATCACATTATTGGATGCCCTAGAGTCAATCATATATTTCCTTAATAATTTCCCATCAATGATCAAACTTAAGAAGAAAGGATTTACATGGTTGGGATTAGTTTTGATAGTAGTTCCTAAGTATATTTGAGGGTTTTCAGCAGTTTCCTCCTCAACAACACATTTCTTGTCTTGATCCTTACTTGGCTCATTTTGATCATCAATCACCTTACCCTTTTTATTTGTGGGGATGCTATTTATAAGTGCAACAGTCTTATCTTTATGTTCCTCTATTCACATCATCTCCAAAAAGGGGATAGTGACTTTGACTTGGGAAAGCACTTGAAACATATCCACAGATGTATATTTTGGTAATTCAGGGAAAACTATGGCTTCAGATGTTACCTTCTCATCCCCTTTTGGAGTTTTATCAGAGTTAGACTGCAAATCCTTGACCTCAGTATTTTGAGAGGAAGCCTCACCATTTGTCTTGGCTTTGTCCACTTTCTTTGCCTAGATCCTAGCCTCCTTGACCTCCTTGGGTTTTGGATTTACCTTCTTTGCATCTACTTTGACAACCCCACCCCGTATGTCCTTCTCTTTGATAAACAAACTACAGGGCTTGCTTGAGTTTCCAGGGATAGTTTTGTTTCTTAAATATATATTGTTCCTTGCCCTAACAACCAGAGCAACTGTGTATTTCTCAATATCCCCATTAGAAGGTCTCCTTAAAATAGTATTATCTATTTCAAGCTCATTCACAAAACAATCACCATCATCTTCTTCATTCACAAACACTTGTTGATGATGCACATCATTTTTTAGCCTTTGCATGTCAACATCTCCCCCACATGGCTCATCATCTAAGGAGTAGTCATCATAAGAAAAATCAGATGGAACCAACAATACATTAGTCATTACATCCTGATCATTGGGAGATTGATATTATCCTTGGTCATCTTGGGACTCCTCTATTGATTGTACCACTACACATTGTTGTGATGAATGAGGAATTTGAAATGTCCCACACCATGGTAAATCTTTTGTCACATTTGTGGAATGATTTTGCAAGAGATTAGGTGGGATTTGAGCGTTCCTTTGATTTCATTGTACTAGCTTCCCATTGTTCTAGTTAGTATGATAAGAATAATATTGTAGCCTAGGAGGTCTCTCATTCCTTTGGAAATGAGGTTTATCATTTTTAGCTTGCTTTTGTAACACGCTAAGAACCTGATCTATCTTTCCATCAGAAGCCACAACTTTACAAGCCTTCTCAACCTCTTTTGTTGTAATTTTGGGAGCTTTAGGATCCTCCTTTCTTCCTATTTTCCAAAATCCCTCCTATTGTTCTCAATATTTATTTCCATATTATAGGATTCTCTCAGAAATTGAGGGTTCTTGTCTCTAAGAAGATAACACATTTTAGAATCATAAGCATTACAATACACCACTAAACAAGCACTTCCATTTGGTCTCGGGTAAGAAAGGACCCTAAGCATGGCCTTCTGAAACTTCATATTGAACTCGGTAGCCATTTCATTATGCCCTTTGGTGATGTTAAAATCAATCAATCTAAATATGGGATCAGTTTGATCCCCATACTGCTCTCTAAAAAATCTATAGAAGGCTTCTTTAGAGTTAATACTTGAATCAAGCAACCCTCTATACCAATCCCAAGCATCTTCTATCAAGGATTGCATAAATTAATTCATTGTCACATCATCATCCCACAGTTCAAAATCTTGAACAAAAATCTGAAACTATTTTAGGTGATTTTCACCACTAAAATAATTATTACCAATGAACCTAGGATGATGCTTTCATGTGTTATCAGGGACCAGTTGGATACCCCCTAATATGGTCAAAATAGAGATTTCTATATCTATTAGCCTGGGGTGGCCCCCTAGCATGTCTATCTTTGTGGACATCCCTTTGTTCATCCTCCTTATCCTCTAGCTGATGTCCCCTTTTGTCCTTTCCACCTCCACTATTACTTCCTTTTTTCTTACCACTTCCTTCTTCACCTTCTGAGCAAGAACTATTATTCTTATGGCCACCTCCACCTCTGCCACCTTGGTTACCACCACCACCACCCCTTTTGGAGTCTATTTTTCAGAATTCTTATTTTATGACCCACTTTAATTTTTTCCTAAACTAGATGCTTCACTAGTGGGCGTAGATATCTTAAGGAAAGCTATCTTTCTTTCCACCTCAACATTTGAAGCTTCTATTTCTGCTTTCCTTAATTCCTCCTACAATTGATCATTTATCAATTGTAACTGCAATATTTCAGGATTTGGGGGTGAATCTGACAGTCTAGGGTCAAATTTAACCCCCTTGTTAGTAGAACTATTGGTTTGAGCATGGGAATTATTTTTGGTTTGGGGGTTGAAGGAATTGTAAGAAGTTTTCTTAAATTGTTCGATGGGGCATTTCCCATGATCTGCAAAGGATGTTTTCTTGGGTACAGTAGGTGGGTCAGAGGTTTTAGTGGCTGGGTTAAAAGAGGTGTATGTGGTTGGAGTGGAGGTTCCCATGAATTGTTTCTTTAGGAATCTCACAGGCCCTTTCAATAGCTTCCTTAGTGACATTTTCCTCAGAGGATTTTTTCTTAGCAACATCTTCTCTCATTCTTTCTACCTTTTTCTTTTGAGCATTTCTCTCGATCTGCTTGGCTCATACTCTCTCTAGAGTCTCTTTTCTTTTCCTCTCCCTATTATCCTTTACTTCATGTAGCCTTTTCTCCTCTTCAATCCAAGCTTGCATATCCTTATCGATATCAACTTCATTCTCAAGGATATCTCCTACCTCACTTGGGGCAAGAGTGTAATAAGGTTGATCAACCTGATCCTCATCCTGAAGAATAGGTATTTCCTCATCAGGAGATGCTCCTCTTGGTTTAAAGTTTTGTCCATTAAAAACATACATAGCACTAGGCATCATAGCCTTTGAAAATTATTTGTCTTATTCCCGGAAACCCCACCTATCCTCCTCTCTAGATATACTATATCAGCATCAAGGACTTTCTCAACTGAAAAAAATTCATGATCAACATTTGAGACAACATTTTTTGATGAATTCTCATTGATAGAAGCACTATTTACTTCAGAATTTAAATTAGGAAATGAGATAGTAGGGGATGAAACTAACTTACCTGGTGTGTTGTTTACTTTCACCCATTGCTTATCGTTTTTAGGTTCAAGTTATAGTAGTGGCTTTGGGTTCTTCTTTGAATAGCTCCTAGTCTTCTTCATGGTTCTTGGTGCATGAGGATCCTTCTTTGCATGTTTTCTTTGAGAAATTTTATTTATACCATGTTTGAGATATCAGAGTCACCACCTAAAATTTTGGGAACTAGGAAGTGATTGCACTTCACTTTTGCACTCATGACTTTTGACAAGATCCTAAACAAAACCCAAAAAAATGACAAAGAATAGACTAGGAAATGACTCATATACTAGACATGAAAAATATAAAACAAAGTTCAATCAATTATTCTCCCATAATGAAGAATACCATAATACTTGACTCTGACTATACCAGATCTTCACTAGAGACTTTGAATTTGATAGGTTCCTAATAGAGTCGCCAATCAAAAACCAAGTTGATTCCTCAAAGATTCTATGAATTTTCCATATTCAATAATAAAAAACCAAGAAATGATTGGCCAACTTAATGAGACCAAGCAATAACACTTACTCTCCCACACTTTGGGCTCTACAAGACCCGAGAGGGTGATCCCGCAATGTGTTTCTTACAAATAGCTAAATAATCTCAAATATACATTGCATTACAATAGATAAATTCCTCATCAAGAAATTGGAAATTCCTTCAAAGATATAACCCCAATTAGTAGGGAATCACAAATACAACAAAGATAAGTCAATATGAAGGTTATTTTGAATAAATGTTCTAAAATAAAATACCACAGACATGAGAAATATGACCACTACTTTAGTATCAGTGCCATATAATAAAGCACAGAGTCAAATGAGAAAGAATTGAACTATAAGGAAAATTTCATCTTAAACGGTAATGATCTATATGAATCTCTTTACAATTCACATATCTATACTAAAAAAATATATTAATACTTATGAATCTAGCTGCCAACCTACATGAACTCACATAATAGCTATAGAATTTACCTAGTGCTTTGGATCAGAGTCACAATTAAATTATTATTCACAGTAAAGAACAATGAAAATCAACGAAACGAGTCTTTGACCAATATTTCATCAATAATTCATGCAAGGTATCACAATTGGAGAGAAAACAGACTCAAGAGGTTATCATATTCAGCACAAACATGCTTATGAACCCCATAATTGAAAAAATTCTCCTATCTGACTCTAAACCTTAAAACATGGACTCAATGTTCATACTCTTTTTAGTACCAATTCCGCTCTCTCAAATCTTGGATTCAAGAAAAGACCCCGTACATCGGCCCAAAATTCCCTTTTATAGAATAAGGGAGCAAAACAAGCTTCAGGCCAGAATGTACACATGTCCACGTTTGATTGGACTGTAATTCCCTTATAAAGTTATATTTGCATTTTACAATTGGACAAAATACATATAAGACAAAATTTATTTTCAATTAATGTGGAGAAGAAAACCCACCTTCCAAAAGGCATCTTTAACCGTTGTAGCACTTGATCCACCTCAACAATAATCCATGTTAGCAATGTGCACCTTGACCCAGGAGAAGTATGTGTATATTCAAATGGAACTTCTGAGGCTAGATATGTACTATACTTGACCAAGCCACACTTCTCCACCACAATACTCAAATCCCAAAATAATTTGTGAATCCCATTCTCCACAATTCAAATTCTTCTTCAGATGGCCACTTGAAATAAATAACCTGATTAATCTTATCTCTATATGGTGCATATTTCACCATCATCAAAGTAGCCTCCTTATGAAAATCTTCTAAGAAACTAATACCAAAAGACAGTTTCTCAAGTGTATCGTTCAACATACCAATATCAAAAAATTTGCATATTTCATCTATCTGAGTTATCATGATGTTATTCATTTGGTCCGTTGAAACCTACAAAGAATTTACTTCATCATGATTATGTTGGATATTTGGTAACTGAGTTAGGTCTACTTCATCATATTTCTCCTTTAATTCTTTGATCCTCAATTCCATAGGAGCAACATATCCCTGGAACTTTTGCTCCACAATCTCATTAACAAATTGGTAAGTTGGCATAACTCTGGGATACTTATCCTTCTAATGCTTTTCTCCCACCACCATGAACTTTAACTACTCATCTCTATGACTCCATCTATCTAGTAGTGGGGTGGCCAATTCTTTATCTCTTGGGAACATCCTGATTGCTTGCAACATCAAAACATAACTTCCATGGATACTATTTTCTTTTCCTTGGACTTTCTTATTCAAGTGTCTCAATATAGTAACTACAATTATTGAATTGCTTTTCAATGTTGATTCTTGGATCTATTGCAACATTTATTTATACTCCTCAGCTTGATGGATTAATTTCTCCCTTGAGAGCCCTTCTCCTAGGCTATTTTCCCTCTCAATTGTGATGGGAACCTGCCCCATATTATATGGAAAAATTGCTAAGGATTGTTCTTGTGAAGGAGGTTGAGGTTGTTCCACTGGTGGGTCACAAATAGTGTGGCTAGAGCTATCTTTTCCTTAAGACTTTAATGTCTCCATTTGTTGTTCTAGTAATGCCAACTCAGTTTCTAGCTCTACAACCCTTTGTTGACTCCTATTATATTCAATAATGAGATCATTATACTGGCCCCTCAGAGTATCTATATCCTTGGTCAAATCCTCAAAAATTTCCCTCATAAACTTGGCAATGTTTATTGGCATATCTGCTACCTCCAATGCTAGAGTATCAACAACTCTTCTCATGACCAAGTGACCACTGAAATCTGCTGGCTCTACAACTATTGGCTTTCTAGATCCAATAGACAATGACCAAATTTCCAAGGAATCCCACTCTTCACTGAAAGCTAAACCTTTAAGTGCCAGTGTAGCTTCCTCTTTGGTTTGGAGAAGTGGCCTATTGGCCCTTCTTATTGTATTGAATACCACAACATCTACTATATCCCATTCTGGGAGAAATAGTACTCCACTCTTTGGCACCAATGCCCTACCTTGCTCTAGTGTAATTTCCTTGAAGGTTTCCCTCCTTGAAGGGTCATACCTCACTGCAACATCATTTAACAAATCCACAACTAGATATACATTAGGGACTACTAGCTTGCTGAGGTCCAACCTCCAAGGGTTACATAGAGGAGCACAAAAATTCCTATTCCCAAACCAATTTGAGAACAATTGCCATCCTGTATATGACACCTCAACATCTTGAATTGCACATTGTTTATTAGTTAATCCTTCTAGAACTAGGGGCCCATAAAACAAAGCCTTCCCCTTTAGCTTTTAGTTAGTAGAGGGTTTCAATAAGTTTATGACATCTTAGGAAAAAGACCTAGTCGAGGTTTTAACACCAAAACTTTGAGCTTTGGATGCCATTTGCACAAGACAAATTACAATTCGAGCTAGGGTTTTGAAATATCAAAAAATTTATGGGGTGTAGCCTATGACTTATAGCCTTGAAACAAAGTACTTTCACAATTTTAAAAACTCTCAGCAATTATTTGGACAAGCTTTAAAACAATTTTAAAGCAAATGAACCAATACAATCTTTTAAAACAAAGAAAAATGCAATTGACACTTGTCCTCATGAAATCATGAGATTTTTGAAAACAAAGAACATGGTGTATACGTTACTTATGGATTATCTTGTAGAAAATTTTAATGGTAGTGATGCTGGACTTACATGAAAATAGCTAGCATCATTTGGTACTTGGAAATTCTTCTTCAATGTGGAATTATGCATGAAAAATAGCATTTCAAGGAACTTTAGCATTAAATTTTGTTGGCGCAGTTCGAACTCCACCATTACTATTCACTCGCATGATAAAAAATGGCTATGTACAACACTAACTCAGTTTAAATACCAACCATTGATCTGAATCCATGGAGGCAAGAAAGAGTGACTCAGATCAATTCAATGTGGTTTGAAAATGCCATGTTCATCCACCTAATCCTAAGCGAATGAAAATTTCAAGTACAAGGCACCACCTCAACATGCATGGGTCCCATTTCAATCATTTCATACATGGCATCAACTTCCACACGTCAGTATTCTGTACACCCTGCAACATTATTAAAATAGGCGTTTTAATTGCACGAGATCAGCGAGGGATTGCCATGATATATCATTACATGACGGTCATTGATTAAACAGACCTCATTAATCGGTAGGCGAACAAGGACTAGGCCCCATGATCACAGGTGACAGATGGCAGCATTTCACACACCTCATAGTATTGTTGTGATGTCATAAAAAATCCTTGCAAGGCTAGTGGGCAACGGTCAGGATTTAGCCCATAGATCTGATAGTCAAAGAAATTGCACATGCCACAATTTTTATTCATAAAAAGGGGACTGACTAGGAAGACGGGTAAATAACCCTTAAGGCATAAATTTAGATTCAATTCTAAAGTTATAATCATTTTATCAAACCAACATTAAGCAAACATTAAACACAGTCCCAATGAATAAAAACTGAGAGGCCAGGTTAAAGGGGTCGGTAGCATGAACGACTTGAAGGGCTCAGATCATGACTTATGCAACTGGTAACCTAGAACAATAGGTTAACACACGATTAGAATATTTTATGCCAAACCGAAATAAAAGACCAAAATCCAAGGGTTTTATGGCTAAAACCCTAAACACCAAGGTAAACCAGTGACGCCAAGCACCAAGGAAACAAGAAAGAACATAATGTGGAAGAAGTTTTAAGAGCTCCACCAAGGTCTTATCAAGAAAAACATGATAAGTTATAATAATATAAAAACCTCACAATGACATTTCTAGAACGCTTTGAATTATAAACTCTAAATAATGTTCCATGAAAGGATAATCAACATGTAGATGCAATGGCAAGCATTGCTTCCCTTGTTTCTCTCAAAGATTCTTCTATGAATTTCACATTTTTTTTCCACACTCTCATAACACCATTAATAGATGAAAATATGAAGGAAACATTAGTTTCCAATATTCAAACCTCTAATGAATGGTGTACATTGATATTCAATTATTTAAAAAATGGTACTTTTCTTGAACAAACTACTAAGAACACTAGAGCTTGTATTAAAAAAATTGCATCTCAATATATAATCCTAGCGAATGTGTTATTTAGGAAGTCATTTAATGGCCTTATTCTTATATGCCTTAAAAAATACAAAATCCCTATAGCCCTTGAGGAAGCTCATGTGAGTGCTTGCAGGGATAATTTCGAAGGAAGATCATTAGTTCAAAAGTTAATCTACATAGGATATTATTGGAAAAACATGGAACAAGGTTGTTTTGATCATGCTAAGAAATATCATAAATATTAAGAGCATAATAATATGATTCATGCTCCTACTTCTGAACTTTGTTTTCAAGTTCCTATTTGGCCATTTTTAGTGTGAGGTTTGGATCTTATTGGAAAGAATTATCCTCCTTCCTTAGGATATAAATTTATAATCACTACCAAAAATTATTTCATGAAATGGGTAGGGGAAATTCCTCCTCCTTCCATGATTGTTGATGTAATCTATCATTTTATCTTAGAAAACATTATTGCGTGATTTGGGCTTCCTTCCGCTTTAGTTTCAGATAATGGGACACCATTTAAGAACAATGAAGTGAAGAAATTTTTGGAATCATTTCACATTAAGCATCACTTTTAAACACCTTATTACCCACAGTCTAAACATAACAAATATTAGAATACTCAATTATCTTATGTGTTATGGGCTTATCACACAAGTATTTGTACATCTATAAGAAATACACCATCTAACCTTATTTATGGTGCTGATGCAATAATTCCTTTATATTTAGATATTCTCTCCTTGAGAATCTCTCTTAGTGGCCTTATTGATGGTAACACTTATAGACAAAAATTGTTACAACAGTTTGAAATTCTCAATAAAAAGTGTATAAATTCTCTTGAACATCTCCAAGATTATTCAAAAAGAATGCAACACAACTATAATGATAATGCCATTCCTCGTTATTTTAATAAGGGAGATTTAGTGTTGTATGAAAATCAATGTAATGTTAATTTTTCTCTTGATGAGAAAGGAAATTTCAACCTCAATTGGTTAGGACCCTATGCCATTGATAATGTTTACGAGTTTGGAGAATATAAACTTAAAGAAATGGTTGGTACACCTCTAAAAGAACCTATCAATTTTTCACATTTGTATAGATATTACACTTAGCAATATTATAAATAGTATGTATTTTATAGTATATTGTTAGATTAAGTAGATGGTTTTCTATTTTATCTCGCATTTCTTCATTCTTGGTAGATATTTTTGTGTATCTTGAGTTATTCTGAGTAATTATTCATTTACTTGAATTATTACTTTTTTTTGCATGTTACAGAACCATTTATGTGTTATGTTAAATTAGATAATTGAATGCATTTAATTTCAAAATTAAATCATAAAGGAATCTAGTTTAGCATGACTACACTCAATCAAAACAAAGAATGTAGCATATAAATAGACATAAGTTTTTAATTAGATCACATAACAATTTGATCATGGAGAAATTTATTAAATAATATTACCAAGATTACTTAATAAATCCCATTGGAATCTGATTCTAAAGTGTATAAATGATAGAAATGAAAAAATAGTCATATATAAAAGATCATAAAGTTTATATATGTAGTAACCATGCTAGAAAAATGTGGTGTGTCATATAATGATACATCTAGATAGGCCTATGGCTACCAAAATCCTTGGGGCCCAATGGTGGTGGTTCCCATCAAGAGACAGTGGTTTGGGAGTGGCTCCTAGAGATCATCTTCTCTTGTAGGCTCTATAATTGGCCTATGGCTATTCCCTCATGTAAGAGTGCTATGATGAACTCTTGTTTGATCTAATCCCTACTTGTTTGCACTTTTCCAAGATTTGTTTGCACCCTGTTGAGTTCTACCTATAAGATAGCCTATGTCTCACTCTTGAAAGGAATCAGAGTGGCTCTAGGATCCTTGTATGTATCTTGGAGCTCCTCATAGGAAGCTCTCACCCACTCCTCTCTAGCTTGAACCTCCTCAATGGTCCTCATTGCATCATAGGATTTCCTCCACTGAGATAGGGGCTTGAACAAATCAGCATTGTGTCCCATTCTCAATGGTGGCCTATGCTCAGACTGTATCAATAGGTTTGGGGGCATCAATGGAACTATGTCAATAGTGAATCGATTGAGGAATTTGAGCCAATATCATGTACCAATTGTAACAAACAAACAAAAAACACAAGTTGGAGTAAGTTATAATACATAAACATATCTAAAGCTAATATAAAAATATAAAAATAAACATCTCATCACCTAGATCTCCAACCCACCAATTGGAATATTGATACGACACTATGGGTGTTGTATCAAGACTCTATTGAGAAGATATGGTGTGATGGGAGATACATGGCTACTCTCTCCATGAACATGGGATTGGATGTCCTCTATAGTTGCAAGATGTGCTCAGGTGATGTGAAGACAAAATATAGGTCTCTTCTTGGGGCATCTATGTCCTCTATAGGCTCATTGAGATCCTCTCCTATTGGTTGTGGCATTGCAAGAATAAAGGTGTTAGTCATTGATTTAAATTGGTCAATTGGTTATCAATTGGCTGTTTTTGTCATTGATGTCAAGGATGTTGAGAAAATTGAAGTGAAGAAAGGTTTTAGGTTTTTAGTGGATACTTCAGGTTTTTCTCTGGGATTTTCTCCTATGTTTGTGTGGTTCAGACATGTTGTTCATGGTTGTTGGAAGCTGCTATATCCAAAAAAAATCTTTTGATTCATTGTACAGTGTGATTTATGTTCACCAGTTGTGAAATGTGGATTTCTATCTATCTGGCTGAGATCTGAGAGAAATGTTGTTGATCTATATTTCTCTTTGGTTAAGTTTTATGATTTGTGGTTCTCGAGTTAAGTTTTTATGATCGTGTTGAAGATAATTCTAGTGTCTAGAAGCATTTGATCATGCAAAGGGTTGCATGTGCTTAATTGTTCTATGTGTTTTACATTGGTTTGGTTGACCTTGTGTTGAAAACTACCTTCAAAGTTGATGAATAATGTTGGGACCTATTCAAGTTCTCATCAAGTGTGTTTTTAGGTTGCCCTTATTTTAATTCCACCCTTGGATGTTTTGGCATCGATGTAATTTGAATTTATTGATGGATGGATGACTTTAAAAATGTTTCAAAGTTGAAGATGGTATAAATACATGATGAGTTATTGATGGAACATGTATAAAGAGATAAGTGCAAATAAATAAAGTGGATATATACAAAATAGATGTGAATCAAAGTGTGTGTGTGATGCGAGTATGGTAGATCATTGTGAATTCTAAATGTTGAGTTTCCAAATGTAGAGAGATGAAGGTGTACTCTATCTTTCATGTATGTTTGCAAGTGATTGAGTAAATTGGGGTGGAAATATATATTTCATTTATATTTTCTTCTCTTTGTAACATATCTCTTCTATATTCTTTGTATCTATATGGCAGTGAGCCATCTAAGTGCCTAACCCTATTGTACAGTGAGCTGATCTGGATAGTGAGTCCTTGTTTTGGTAGTGAGACTTTTTCTCTTAGGAAGTGAGCCTTTGTAATAAATTTTGATATTCTATATAGTGTGAGTTAATCCTCACCATGGTTTTTCCCTTATTGGTTTTTCCATGTAAATCTGGTGTTACTGTGTTTGTGTGATGGTTTTCAGTTTCTACACTTGCACTTAATGTTTAATCATTTTAGTAGTGTTAAGGATTTGTGATTGATGTAAGTTCCAGTGAATGATTTAAAAGTTTAAATTTGTTACAACTAATTATCCCCCTCTCAATTTTCTTGTTTAACAATTTTTATTAGAGCTTGGTTCCTTGGAGAATACCTTAACCGCTTAAGGAAGGTCTGAGATGGCTGGAAAAGTTACTCATGATTATCTATGGTCCAATGGAACTAATTATGCTATCTTGAAAATATTGATGGAAGAATACCTAGAGTATTGTGGATATGATGTGGAGAAATCTTACAAGAATCCTTACACTCCTCCTGTTAATTGATTGAGTGCGATTGATGAGATCAAGGTACATGAAGTGAATAATAAGGTGAAGTACATTTTGAAGAAAAGTCTTATACATTCTGAGTTGATTAAAGTTCAGAATTTGAAGACTGGTAAGGAAGTTTGGGATGCTTTGGAAAAGGTGCATGAAGGTGATGAAAGGGTTAAATAAGAAAAGTTTCAAAATTTGGAGACACAATTTGAGCTCCTACATATGTCTAAAGATGAGAATGTTAAAGCTTATGTACATAGATTGTATGAGGTAGTTGTTGGAATGCAAGAACTTGGTGCTACGATAGATAAATATAGGATTGTAAATATGATTCTTAGAACTCTCCCTGATGCTTACATTGAAAAGGTATGTGTTATTGAATAACATATAGATTGCAAGACTTACACTAAAGATTAGCTGTTGGGAACTCTGACATCATATGAGATGAGAAAGCCAAATTTGAGAAATGGATCCAAATCAGAGATTGCTTTTAAGGCTACAAAAGCTAAATATCCAGGTGAATAAAATATTGATGAAGTAGAAGCTAAATTTGTGAGAAGGATGAAGAAAGGTTATGAAAATTATGAAGGTAAGTTACCCTCTAAATGTTTTAGTTGTGGGGGAATAGGACATTATGGTTTGAGGTTTTTGAAAAGAGCTAAGAGGAATATATAAAGATATGAGAAAGAAAAGAAAGGTAAGAAGATCAATAGAGCATATTATGTGTATGAGGATTCTAGTATATATGATGAGGAATTTGACTATGGAGATGATGATGACAATGAATGCTTATTCCTGGCTATAAAAGATGAACCTATTTCTACTATTTTTAAAAAATAGGTGAAGGAATTCCCTTCAGAGAAGGAGAAAAATGAAGGTACTATAGTCTCTACCCTACATGCTAAATAGGGAAAGAAATATTGGGTTGTTGATAATGGTTGTTCACATCACATGAGTGGTGATAAGTGTAAGTTTTTTAAACTCAAAAAATTATGATGGAGGCTTAGTTATGTTTGGAGATGATACTAGTGCTAAGATTTGTGGGATAGGTTCAATAAGTTTTGATGGAAAGCATAATATTGATGATGTCTACTATGTTAAGGGTTTAAGGAATAATATCTTGAGTGTTGGAAATATGTGCAGTAAAGGATATAGTCTTGTATTTGAGGATGAGAGATGTGAAATCAGGAAAGGATCTGAAACAGTGATTGCTACAAGAAAGAAATATGAATATATCATCGGTATCAAGATAGCTATAGAATGGAAAATTATAGAGTTGCAAGTCTACGGGGATTCTCAACTAGTCATTAATCAAGTCAATGATGATTATCAAACAAAAGATGACAAATTGATGCCTTATAAAAGGATGATTGATGTTTTCGAGAAATATTTTTTTGACATTAAATTTGATCAAATCCCTAGGATTGACAACAAATTTGTCAATGCTATGGATACCATTGCTTCTTTGCTACAAATTCCAAAAAAACATAGTTGTTATGAGTTCATGGTGGAGCAACTGTTTACCCCTACTTATGACAATCTTGAGTCCCAACTCATATGCCACCTTGTTGATGCTAATACCTTTATCTACGAAAATATTTACACCTACCTAAAGGATAATACCCTTCCTTCCGATCTCTCCCAAAACCAAAAATAAAACTTCATCCGCTAAGCTACCCGACATACCCTTATAGTGGATGTACTCTACTGACAAGGACTTGATGGAACACTCTTACAATGTCTAGAATGTGATGAGTCTAACATGGCTTTACAAGAAGTCCATGAAGGTATTTGTGACACTCATTCAAGTGGTCTAACCCTCGCTAAGAAACTCCTTCGTTTAGGATACTAAAGGCCAACTATGGAGAGAGAGTCCTTCCAATTTGTCAAGAGATATCAAAAATACCAGATCCACGATAATCTTATCCATGCACTAGCACAAAAGTTGCATCCCTTTGCATCAACATGGCCATTTTGTTAGTGGGGGTTGGATCTTGTAGGTAAAATTCACCCATCTTCATCTAATGGACACAAGTTCATCATTACAACCATAAAATACTTTATCAAGTGGGTCAAAGTCATGCCTCTAACCACCATCACAAGAAAACAGATCTGATCGTTCATCCTAAATTACATCATTTGTAGGTATGGTATCCCTCAATCCATTGTCACTGACAATGGTAGACCTTTTAAGAATCAGGACATACAAGAACTCTATGAAAGGTTTCATATTCAACATCGGTTTTCTATGCCATATTACCCTCAAGGAAATGGCTAAGCAGAGGCCTCAAACAAAACTATCCTGAAGATTCTAAAGAAATTTTTCAACGATGTTGGACATGATTGGTATATCCAACTGAACCCTACTTTGTGGGCCTATTGTACAAGCATCTGCACTCCCATGGGAGCCATCGTATATGCCCTTCTATATGGATCTAAAGATGTATTTCCTATTGAGGTTGAGATACCATAACTCTATGTGTCCTTGAAAAGTTTTGTTTTAGATGAAGATTACCAAGTGTCTAGACTACAAGAGTGGGAATTGTTGGATGAACATCGTCAGCTTGCAGTGGATCACTTAAAATCATACCAACAAAGAATGTCGAGGAGATACAATCACAAGGTTAAACCAAGGAAATTTCAGGTAGGTGATTTAGTACTAAAGGAAAATCCCTATAATCAGTAGGATTGAGAAAAGAAAGAAAAATTTGAGCCAAATTGGTTGGGTCCTTTTTTTATTGTATTAGTCTTTGGATCGGGGGCATATCAACTGTCTACACCAAAAGGGGATCTATTTGAAGAACCAATGAACAACCTTCATCTGAAGAAGTTCTACACATAATGCATCTAATGCATGCTTAAAAGTCTTGAAAAAATCATAAAAATCAGAAAAGTGCTGAAAAAATCATAAAAATAAAAAAAAGTGCTGAAAAAATCATAAAAATCAGAAAAAAGTCCTTAAAAATCAGAAAAAGTCTTGAAAAAATCATAAAAATTATAAAAATTCTTGAAAAAAATTATAAAATTTGAAAAGTGCAGTAAAAACAAATGGTGAAAACATGGCAAATAGACGCTATTTGTGAAGGGTTATATTTTCCATCTATTTGAACATATGTTGATCATTTGCTTCCTACTAACAGTGCGCATTCATGCCTATCATAAACTAAGCTTCATGTCCATATCCGACTACTGCGGTCGTGTACCACCTTGGCTTGGTTATCATTGTACATATCCATAATAATCTGGTTTATTTCTCATTGGGGGAAAAATCCTGAACTCACTGGGGGCAAACAACATTGAGTTTAAATCAACTGGAAAATAAACAAGGAAAAACTTGGCAAAAACAACAATCACTCTAACTGTCAACCTAAACATCGAACATCAACCAATCAACCAACCATCCAAATCAAATCAAACATCAAGACAATCAAATCAGTTCTCACTGGATGATCATCTTCTGAATCATGGTTGGATCACTATAGCACAAATGTTCAATTGTTATATCTTGATTATTGTTATCATTTTTCTAGAGTACCTCAATGGCATCATGAACTAGAGGGGCTATGATCGAGAATGATATTTTTTTTGTCTATTGTTTGTGAGTCAATCATTACTACTATGAAAAATTTTGTGGGACATTCTCTACAAATTATCATTGATGACATTCCGAATTTACATGGGGACATGATTAACTCTTGTATGTTCACGCAAGTGATGCTCAGGTTATCTCAATCCCATTATACCTAGATGCTTTTTTTATTTTCTACTATCAAATCTCAATGGAAGATGTATGGAAGTTGTACTCAGGTCATCATGGTCTAATTATACCATCTATGTTTGTACTAACTTTCAACATAATAAAGCACTCAATGATGATACCAAAAAAATAAAATGAGATGGCAACATTTCATAGATAGGATTGCATTCATATTAATTCTACATTTGCATTATAGATTTTTCCAAGGCTAATATGAGGTTATCTCTCATTAAAATATTGAGTACACTTGACATAAGAAAAAAAAATTATTCATTTGCATTATCATTTACATACCATATCATTAGAAGCATTGTCATATATCCATCCATACATCTATCATTATCATATTATGTATTTATCATATACCTATATTCACAAAATCCAAAATGATAAACCATTTATGCATTCATTTATCATAATATTTGCATCATGAAAAAATTCCAAAAATAAAGCATCATCCATAATAACATCATCATTCATTAATTCATTATCATACATTGAAGTCATAATAAATTCATTCTTTTGTTTATACAAAATACCATTCATATATGAATTCATCATAACGAATGCCATAATAGCATCATAATCCACACATCATCATAATTCACTCGCATTCATACATCTAGGTCATATATGTGCATTAGAAAATATCAAAAATAAAGAAAAATGCATTGCATTCCAGTAACATAATAATATTCATCGCATATAAAAGCATAATTCATGTCACATTGGGGCATAACATAAATTCATCTATACATTTTCATTCATCATACATCTATACCTTATCATGTATCTATACATTTATACTTATCATATCCAAAGGCACTTCATTCATTTATCATACATTAGAGATCATAAATCATTAATGTCCATGCATAAAATCATGTATTTACATTCCATATACTTAAACCATTTCACATTCATTCATCCATGTCATCGATATATATGTAAAAAATACAAAAAAATACAATGCATATGATATCATTTGCATAACTTCATCCATCTCATACATCAAAAATAAACACATCATCCATAAACACATAAAATCATACATCATTATCACATTAATTCATCCATACATAAAACATGGCATAATCATACAAAACATAGCATAACACATAACACATAAATTAACATGCATCCATCATACACATCCATCATAAAAACATCATCCCATCGTAGATCACTAATCATCATTGCATCTCATATATAGCCTCAAAATAATAATGTCAAAGTGTACAATGATGTCAAGAAATGAGAAATGATACAACATAAAAAATGTGTCAATATCAGGTCTCTAAATCAGTATACAACATATCAACCGTGACCTAGGGATCCTGTGGTGCTTCCCCTAGATGTCGCACCCTCTCTGACCCTCCAACACCTCTTGTCCCTGATGGCCCTGACCCTGGAAGTCCACCTGGTGGAACTCTGCCTGGTAGGCCCCTTAGAAGTGGTTGTGTGACACCCCTATTGGTGGTCCTTGATTGACTCCGACCAGATCTCGAACGAGCATAGCTCACTCTCCTCTCAGTGGGAACTACCTCATAATACCTGCCTCTATAATACTCTCCCTCCTTGGTAGACTCGCGAAGCTCTTTGACTAGATCCCCTGTATTGGCTCCCTCGGCCACTGTCTGGAGCCTATCGGCTACAACCACTACTAGCTCCCCCAGCCATCTGGTGAAATCCCTCTCTGCAGCTAGGGTGGAAACTTGTGCTGCTTGTGCCTACACTTTGGTTAGTGTTGGTGCCTATGTCTATAGTTTTGTCTAGGTCTCGGCTAGCTATCCCTACAAAGTTTATACATGTCCTTGAGCCTATGCTAGCTATGCCAGTAGTGCCTAAACCTACCCTTGCAATATATGGACCTATACCTCTAACCCGACAATCTATGTCTGTTGCCACTATGAGGGCATGTGAAGTATGAGTGATCGTTTTCCACTAGGTGTTGACCTCCTCCTCCTAGGTATTGCCCCAAAATCAAGCAACTCTCTCCCACCCCCTCCACCTCCACCATATCCTCCACCATCTCCCTTGTCATCACTCCCATCATCTCCCACCTCCTCCACTACCTCCTCCTCCTCCTCTCCTCTATCTCTCCTCCTTTGTACCGCCTGCCCTTCCCTCCTCCTAACCTCCAAAATAAGTGTTGAATCATCTAGAATTGAGATGCATGGAAAAGATGAATGTGAAAGAACTTTGCATAATCGTCAGTCATTTGCACATCAGTGATCTCTGGATGGTAATGCCATAAAACTAGTTGTAGACTATAATAGTCAGCACAAGCATCATCATAATCCAATTTAGGCCCCCACTCTAAAATATCTTGTCTTCGTTGGGCATAGTGTGTCACTTTCTACAACATACCTTGTACCCTATAGTACTGCTTGTGTACTCATCCCACAAGAAATCTCTCGATAATATATGGGGTCCTACCAATTAAATAGCTCATACTACATACAAATGACATCTCTGTATCATCCTCTGCCCATACCTTGTAGTCAAAGTACGGTCACCATATCATTGTGTCCATGTCATCCAAGACTCTTCACCAATACTCTATCTTTCTTAGCTTATGCTAGACAAGTGGCCTTGTATATCCAAAAAAAAAGGTCTCCCTACTGGTCGAGCCCTTCTTGCCACTAGTCATGTGATTGCTATATGCTTCTAGGCCCGGAGTTGTAACAAAGTGCACCTTGCTACAAGAATGCTAGCACCCTGATACACAACCTAATGTAGATCATGATACAAGTGTGTGAGCATACATGAACCCTAGGCATATCTGGTCCCATGTGCAATCATGCCCTCCAATACCTGACCCCAGCCAATTGAAAATCCCTTCAACCTATGATCGGGGCAAAGAAAACCACTAATAAACCCTGATAGGACACATGAAAATGGGTGATGGGTAGAAATCAACTCCTGCCAGGAAATCTCATATCTGACAAGATAATCATTGTGCAAGATCTATCGGATAGAATCAGTCCCCATCCTCCTCATGGTCATAAATTACTAGGTCACCCATGACTGGTATCCACAAAATCTGGTAAACATCCTTCGGGGTCACTATGATCTCACTAGTTGCCAAATAGAAGGTGTTGTGGTCATTGTGCCACCACTTTGCAAGTCTCGTCAAAATCCCCCTGTTAATCTAGTATTGGGGCATCTCAATCAATGAAGTCAATCTACACTAGTTAATAATAGTTAGGTCCATTGAGGTCAACTATTGGATCATGTCCCATGTTTGAGGAAAGCACTCTCAAACCAATAGCACTCCTAAGCCACCCTCCTATGATCATAATGCATATCAAGTCAATACATCAATCAAATCAACCTATCAATCAACATATCAATCAAACAAATCAGCTCACGTGATATTTTGATCAAATCTCAAGGAGCACCTATCCTATCATCAACTCTCATTTGTCATGAGGTCAATCAATAATCATTATCTATCCTATTATTGATCCTCTCCTATCATGAGGATGATCATCAACCTATCAATCAACATCATCATATCATCGACTAATGTGATCATCAACCATAGAAAACTAGGAGGGAACATTCAAAACCATCATTTTTTCTCAATGTGCTAAAATAGACTTTTTATGTGCTATTTTATCAGATGTGCTATAAAATTTACCATATGCACCATTACAATGTTTCTATGTGCTAATTCCTGGATGCACTAGAAAAAAGACTCTATGTGCCAGAATAGGTTCCTGATGCACCATTTCTTAGAAGCACTAAATTATTGACTCGATGCGCTACTTTATCCTATTTATGCACTAGACCTCCTATGCACTAATTCAAAAACCCATTACGCTAAATCGATGACTCGATATGCTAATCTATCCTATGGCCTAAAAGCTAACCCTATGCACTATTTCAATTTCCCTATGCATTGTACCGAGTACCCTATGTGCTAAAATGTGTCTAGATCCCAATTTTTAAAATGGAAAAAAGTGAGAAAATTCAAATGCAAAATCAAAAAGTAGGGTGTCTCGAGGTACGCACCAGAGCTCCGTATGCGGCTGGATTTTGGCGGTGGACTCGCTCAAATTTGTGGGTGTGGCGCGGAATTCTATCCATCCTATCTCTCCTTAGTCTCTCAAATTTTCACAATGCAAGGTTACAAAAAACCTTCTTTTTACCCATTTTAACCTTCTAAGGGGTAATTAAAGGGGGTATTTTTGGTGGCATTTTTTTTTTTTTTTCAAAAGGGGCCTTTAATCAACTAATCACCAATGTGGCAAGACTATTATCATTTTTTGGGAGATAAATTAGGTTACCATCATCAAATTCAAAAATCATCAGAATATCATTGAAAAATCATTTAATCACCAAAATTTCTAAAAAATTCACAAAAATCATTAAAAATTCAAAAATCCCTTATTTATCTCCCGAGGGGGCATCCATTCAATCATCACTAAAAAAAATCAACGTCTGGGGCATGTCAAATTTTTTCTCATCACGAACTGACAATTTTTTCTTTGAAGCAATGCGTCTGTGCACATCACTTCAAAGAGGGGCAAAATGTATACACATAAAAATGGTCTGGAGCACAATTAATTAAATACTTGATATTTAATTAATCAATCATAATTCTTTTACTTATATAAATTAATTGATAAATTTATTTATATGGTTCATCTCTTAATTATTCTATTCAAAAATCATTTTCCCTCTTAAATTAATTAAATGCACATTAAATAATTTGTCATTTGGTTAATCTCCCTTCTTCATTTAAATTTGTATTTTTAATTCAAATTTGGCACATGTCTCCATATTTCTCTAACTACCTCCAACTCATACTCCACATCATCACATGTCACATGATTTCTTTTATTTCTAATTTTTAAATTAGATATCCCTCTAACCTACTAACCTCCTTGGAGACGCATGACTCCTTATTTCAATTGATGCTCTTTGACACTTGGAAGATTTTCTCTTCCAAATGGAGCAGCCTCCATAAATTCCTCCAACCTCTTTGTGCTCCACCATTGATGTCTCAGGATCATGATCTCAATCATCCATCTCTGCCACCTCATCTCAGGCTTGTTAAAATCTATAAATAGAAGGCAATTCTACAGTGTTTAAACAAGTATTTTTTTCATAAACTTATGTTGCAGAAATATTATTAGCAATTGAGAGTATTTTGAGAGAAATTTAGTTAGCATTTGGAATTTTAATTCATATTAGTGTTATCATGGCAATTTCAGTTTTAGCATTTTAATTGTTGCATTTTTATACAACATTTCATTTAGAATTTCATCTTTATCACATCAATCATCTTAGCATCATTTGAATGAAGCAACATTACATCATATCATTTAGCATTGCAGTCAAAAATATCAAAAACATGTAGATATAGGCATTTATCTTTGCATTTCATACAACATCTCGTTTCTTAGGTTGTCATCTTGTAGATTCATGTGCACCATACAAATCTAAGAGCACACATTGAGAGATCGCTAAGAATAGAGGGCAATAGAAATTTTTTGAATGAATAGTTATAGCAACTTGTTTTGTTATTTCTATTTATTTATATGTAATACGTTTCATTGATGTTTGTTTATTTTTACTAATTGCTCCACTTTTGCACCACACAAAAACTACCTACACCATTGCAAAGAGCACAAAATTATACCCATTTCAAAAAAAATCACATTGAAAAATACCATTGTATTAAGTCTATCACCTCCTTTGATTAAATTAATCAGTTTAATTTAATTAACCCTACATTGCTATTTAAATAAATAAATCATTTTATTTAATTAAAATCTCTAAAGTCCTCCTATTAAATTAAATAAATTAAACCTTATTTGATTTAATCTAACACATTCCTTCTTTATTAAATAAATCAAATCATTTATTTAATGAATCATTTTCTCTCAATTTCTGACTTAAATCAATTCATAAATCTAAGTCTAAATTGTCACATCAGATAATTCTTCATTAAGTTAATCAAATCCTTGATTAAGTTAATCCTTCTCACTAAAATTCTCTAGAGAATGCAACTTGCACAATAAATCAATTACTTTGATTTATTAATTCTCCTATTTTCCCTCACAAAGCATCAAAAAGGGAATATTCCTTATTTGAATTCAAAAAGTCCAGATGGACTTGGTCCTTCCAACAAGGCATTAAAGGCCTCTTACATGCCCTTGACCTTGAGAGAAGTGACATTAACTTCATTCCTTTTCCCTCTTCAACATGTCATTTCTCAAGTTTGAAATGCCACCTAATTGCATTTATTGGCACATTGGCCAAAAATTGCACATTCCTCCTCCAATCACATGTGGACAAGTGGCCACTTCTCATTGGTTGGTCTTTTATCCCACATTCATCCAAATCCCTCATTCTTCCAATTTGAGTAAACTTACTATACTCAACTTCTCTCTCAAGCATATCTAGTTTCATCCATTTCTTCACATTCTTAGCTAGGTTATGCATATTTTTATCATGAAGCTTGATTGAATCTTCATCAAGGTGGATCACTCATAAAATCATCAACATTTGCAACTAAGGAGTTGGGAAAGGTCTAATTGCAACATCTCATTGGCACCAACTCCCCCATGGGATCAAGAGTTTGCTTTGTTTAAATTAGGATTTCATTTATCTTTCATATTGTTCTTCATATTTTCCTATTTTGAGCATTGTAAATGGATTTCATGGGGAATCCTTTGTCTTAACTTGCATATTTAATCTAATTATGTATTTGTTTCTCATGTTTATGTAGGTATAAGGGACTAAGGGATACAATCTCGTGCGGAGATCACAAGGCTGGATTCAACATCACACTAGACACACAAGCATACTATGGGGAGACGATTGAGTCTTTTAGTTGCAAAAGAAAAAGATCGAGAATAAGCTCGAAGTTATTGAGTGAAAACCACACTATGGCACTCTCTAACCATAAAATAGTAAAAATAAAGGACACATCCAATGGTGAAAAGCTCCCCAAGGCACCAGAGGATGAAGGATTCAATCTCCCCCTACCGCTCTACACTAGGAGAAGTCAATAGTATTGGCAGAATAGTGTAATCATGTTAACTTGGGAACAGAAACAAAGCCACAAATCACATTCTACGCCCAAAAACTTCAAATAGAGGAACAAGAACTATTGGTAGCATTCCTAAAAAGGAGAAAGGTAAATTTTGAGTGGACCTATGCAGACATGCCAGGCTTGGACCCTGAAGTAGTAGTTCATCATTTGGTCATTTACCCCAGAGCAAAACTAGTTAGACAAAAGCTAAGGAAGATGCACCCACAAATAGCCTTGCTTGTAAAGATTGAGCTGCAGAAACTTCTGGATGTTGGCTTCATACACCCGATCAACTATCCAGAAAGGGTATCAAATATCGTACCAGTCTCAAAACCAAAAGGGGGCATCTGCATCTGCACTGATTTCAGAGACCTAAACAAAGCATGTCCCAAGGATGACTTTCCACTACCCAACATTGACATGATAGTGGATATGACGGTCGGACATGAGATACTCTCCCTAATGGATGGATTCTCAGGGTACAATCAGATAATGATCGCAAAAGAAGACCAACACAAAACAACATTCACATGTCCTTGGGGCACCTACTGCTGGAACGTAATGCCATTTGGGTTGAAAAATGTAGTAGCTACATACCAAAGAGCCATGACATTACTCTTCCACGACATGATCCATAAAATAGTTGAAGATTATGTAGATGACATACTGGCTAAATCGAAGAAGAGACAAGACCATATAGCAACTCTAAGTGCTATCTTTGATAGGCTCGAAAAATATAAGGTTAGACTCAACCCAAAGAAGTGTGTCTTTGGGGTACAATTGGGAAAGCTACTAGGATACATAGTTTTAATGAGAGGAATAGAGGTGGACCCTGCAAAGGTAAAATCAATTCTTGAAATGGAAGCACCAAGAACATTAAAACAACTAAGAGGATTGCAAGGTAGACTCCAATCCATCCGGAGATTCATAGCACAACTGGTAGATAAACAGATTGCCTATTCACACCTACTTCACAAGGGAGTAGCTTTTAGATGGGATGACAAATGCGAGCAAGCATTCAACAAAATAAAAGAATATCTACTTACACCACTTGTGTTGATGCCACCAATTGTGGGGAAACCATTAATCATATACATCTCAGCAACAACAGCCACCCTAGGGGCCCTTTTAGCCCAACCTGATGAAAAGGGAACCGAGCGGGCTATCTATTACATTAATAGAACAATGGTGGGACACGAGCTCAATTACACATCAATAGAAAAAGCTTTCCTAGCACTGGTATTTGTGGCTCAGAAATTCAGACACTACATGCTAGTGCACCAAATCAAGTTGATCACCAAAATAGACCCTTTAAAGTACCTATTGTCAAAAGCAATGCTTACAGGTAGAATGGCTAAGTGGGTAATGATATTATCTGAATATGATATTGAGTATGTTGAACGAAAATCCATAAAAGGACAAGTCATTGTGGATCAGCTGGCAAAAGCTCCCCTCTGCACAGATAACCCACTCATATCATAATTCCCAGATAAGTCCCTTTTTAACCTTGGTGCCGCAGACCACTAGAAGTTATACTTTGATGGCTCTCACACGCAACATGGATCAGGAGCTGGTGTGTTCTTCATCATGCTACAAGGAGACTACATACCTAGATCATTCAAGCTATCATTCCCTTGTACTAACAATATTGTAGAATATGAGGCTTTGACCATAGGCCTCAAGATTGCAGCACAATGGTGAATCATGGCACTAAAAGTCTATGGGGACTCGCAACTTATCATCAACCAAGTCAATGGTGAAACCAAATGAAGGATGATAAGCTTGCACCATACAAGAAGGTGGTAGAAAGCCTAAAGGAATCTTTCATCAACATTACCTTTGAGAAGATACCAAGGACAAACAATAGAGTAGCCAATGCAATGGCGACAATTGGATCCTTACTGGACATTCCTCACAATGTCTCAAAACATGAATTCCTCATAGAGCAGCTTCTTGTACCCACATTCGAGGTACCAGAGTCAGAATACGCATGTGAACTCATTGGTCCCGATGATCTTTGGTATCATGACATATACACCTACCTAAAGTTAGGAATCCTCCCCACTGACATCACTCCAAACCTAAAATTCACTTTTGTCAAAAGGACTTCACGATTCGTCATCCTAGGAGAGATCCTCTTCCGTAGAAGTACTGATGGAACCTTGCTACATTGTTTAAAACCCAAGGAAGCCTTGACTGCTCTAACTGAGGTACACAATGGCACATGTGGGTCACACTCAAGTGGTATGACCTTGGCTAAAAAATTGTTGAGAACAGGGTACTACTGGCCAACGATGGAAAGAGAGGCACGCAACTTTGTCAAAAAATGCCTACAATGTCAATAGCATGGAGTCCTTATTCATGCACCAGCTCAAGAATTGCATCCATTGTTACACCTTGGCCCTTTTCACAATGGGGGCTCGATCTCATTGGTAAAATATCACCCACCTCATCCAATGGCCTTAAGTTCATCATCACCGCCATCGAATATTTCATAAAGTGGGTTGAAGCAATTCCCATGACCTACATCATGGGAAAACAAATATCCAAGTTCATCCTGAACTACCTCATTTGCCAATATGGTGTTCCCCAATCCATTATCTCTGATAATGGGATGCCCTTCAAAAATTAGGATGTCCATGATTTTTTTGAAAAATTCAAAATCCAACACCATTTTTCCACTCCATACTATCCACAAGGCAATGGCCAAGCAGAAGCTACAAATAAAACCATTTTGAAAATCCTCAAAAAAATAGTCAATGAATTTGGTCGTGACTGGCATCTGTAGCTAGATCCCACCTTATGGGCCTACCGCACTAGCATCCGTACGCCAACAGGTGCCACTCCATTCTCTCTGGTCTACGGATCAGAAGCCATCCTCCCTATTGAGATCGAGCTCCTGTCACTGAGGATATCACTGCAAAACCTCATCACAAATGAGGAATATAGGGTCACAAGACTCAATGGGCTGGAAATACTAGATGAAAGGCGCATGGATGCCCTTAATCATCTACAAGTGTACCCGAATCACCTAAAAAGAGCTACAACAAGAAGATCAGACAATGCATTTTCCAAGTTGGTGACCTCATGCTGAAAGAAAACCAAAAGAACATTCCAAATCTAGATACAAAGGGAAAGTTTGAGCCTAACTGGTTGGGACCCTTTATCATCGCTGCAAGCTACAAATCGGGGGTAGATCAGATGTCGACACTAGAAGGTGAGCCCCTGTAAGAGCCCATGAACAGTTCACACCTCAAAAAGTTTTATGCCTAAATCTTGCAAGGTATAGAACCCAAAAATACAAAAAACAATTAGAAAAAGTCTTGAAAAAATGGTTACTTTGATGAAAACCTGGCAAATAGGCGTCTTGGTGACAACAAAAAAATCAAAAAATAGTAAAAAGGAAAAATTTATCCTCTAGTGAAAACCACTTCAGTGGTGCTTTGGGCAAGTACCTTGGTGAAAATTTGGCAAATAGGCACCAAGTGTAAATAAAGCACCTTCCCCATCTACCAGGATTTGCATGACTCATTCCATCACTCATTCATCCACTCATCCGCTCGCATCCATACCATAGCCTGCGTTGGTGTCTACACCATATTCCACCATAGAACTACTTGTCATTTCTAAGGTCAGTCTGTCCTGCCTTTATTGAAGTAGTCTATTGCACCACACTAGGAGCACGTTCTTGCAACATTGGATCAGATTCACATATATTCTTGTGATCTTTTTCAAAACCCATCAAAAAACTCAAAAACATTCAAAAAATCAATCAAAAATGAAAAACATCCAAATCATTCAGAAAATCCAAAAACATGTCGAAATATCAAAAAATCTTCAAAATTCATTCAGTCTTGTTAGTCTTCCACCTTATTGAACTACGTCATCTCTGAGCTTGAACGTAGGCAAGGTTGATCTTTGATCATCCCCCAAGACAATAGGGTCAGTCCTTTAGGCATCCGTCACATTGGCAATCCGTTTTCCCATCCATCTTATCATCAAGTTAGTCCATCATCAGTCGAACTACGTGGTCTCTGCGTATATAACGTAGGCAAGGCTAATCTATGGATCAAGTCCTGAGACCCCTAGGATAGGTCTTTAAGTTAGTCTATTCGTCGTAAATCTTGAAAATACCAAAAACAACCTCAAAACATTTGAAAAAATCCAAAATGGTGCATCCATTTCATCTCGCTTTCACCCATGAACGTCTCACTCATAATAAAGTCAATCATCGCTTTCACCCTTTGGTGAGTCATTCAGAAGCAATTTTAGTAGGTCTCAAAGTGAACACCTTAATCATCAAAGTCTCAAGTCTAGAGTAGTAAGCAAGCAAGTTAGTCACCTCGAAGTATCAATAGCCTATCACCCAATTGACCCCATCAAAACCCTGATCACTACATGTCCTAGGATGAAGCTTTCCTACGATGGACATAAGCATCAGGTAACCCTCATAGTAGTTAGTCTTGGATGGCGGTATGAAGAACATTAGCTTGTGTGTTTACTTTACTTTGGTCTCTTTTGACTTATCTTATTTTGTGCTCATCCCAAGGACCTCTCTATGATGCCTAAACAAAACAGGTTTAGAGAGAAAAGAATGGGGCAATGATAATTATCTTTTATCTGCTATGCTTGTGGGATATGCTTGTAAAATAACTTAGTTATGCATGTTTTGTTTGGTTTGTAGGGAGGATATTTTAAGTATCTTGTTGACCACATAGGAAAGCTTGCTTTTCTATGTTTTGGTCTGAGATATTTAGAATGTGTGAACTACATCCTGAATAAAGTGTGAATGCTAAGTGTGAATAAGAATACTCCTATCTGATTTTCGAGTTAAAGTTCATCACACTAGGTACCATGCCATCCTGGTTCTTAATACCTTGATGCATCATACCTATGTGTGTTATCAAGCATAACGCAATTGACTATTTGAAAATCCTAATTCCTAGCAATGCAAATGTAAAATCACCATCATCATCCTCACTAACTCATTAATTATATGTTTCTTCTATCTTCTTTCCACACTAACATGGTATTATAATAGTAATCAAAATATCGCCCATGCATACATCCTGCATCCACTAGATAGTTAACATTAGAAGAGCATTACATCATAGTTATGAGGAATAATCTAAATTCATTATTCTAAAACATCTTAAGATATCATTACATCATACATTATCATCAGCAACCATTACCATTACCATTTGCATCCATTACCATCATTAATACGCATTACATCATTTAAAGCATGGAAAATACAAAAGGAAATGCATTCATTACATACACTACATCACATGAACCATAAGGATAGAAACATCTCATAAAATCACATATTTACATGTACATCATAAAAGGGCAAATCATTTCATATATATCATCAAAAATCACTGTTATAATATAGAATCGGATCAGGTGTCCATCAGATACATAATACAATAAGGCCAAATACTACAGCCCATATATCAAAAATAAAGCAAAATATCCTGTGATAAAAAAGGGGGCGAGCCCTACTAACTGTTACCCTCCCCATGTGCCTCTACTGGTCGCCTCCCTATCTGCTGAGAAAAGTCTGGCACCCTACGGTCTGATGGCACTACCTGTTGATAATGATGCTGATAATACTCGGTCTCTCTGATGGTCTCTCTGTAATCCCCAATATCAATCGAATGGGCCTAAGATGAGGATGCTGCACTCTCTAACTTCCACTACTGGCCTATCTCCTAATCCCTCTCAAATCATGCCTAGTCTCTCTCCATAGTGAAAACCTGTATCTGCCCCTATAGCTGCTGAATCAGCACATCTCGATGATCGGGTTGTCCTGCTGACTGTCCTGCTGGCTGCCCTGTCGGCTGCCCTGCTAGCTGATTCTGAGGATCTACCCTTGGATGATAATCTTGATATCCTGCTCAGACAGGTGACTGCTACACTCTATCCCTAGGAGGTATCTGATGAGGAGATGCCTCAACTCATCCTCTGTCTCGCCCCCTGCCACCTGCCCGACCCCTGCATCTGCATTGTGCGACAACTGCACCTGGAACTATCAATCTAGGGGGAGGTCTGAACCATGCCCTATAGGTTGCGGTGACTCCTACATTTTTTGGCCCCTGATCATATGGCCATGGTCGAACCACTAACTCCCTAAAAGAGGTCACCGCCTTGGCTGTCAAGATGGGCTAGCCCCATGCTATCTCCCTAGTAGTACGTGCAAAGCTAGCCACATACTAGTCATCAGGCCTGTCCTGTACCTCCCCAAACTGACGAGCAACCCTATCTGGAAGGTACCTCTCAATCATGGTATTCTCTCGGCCCTGCATCAGCCTGTCCTGTTGAGCGAAAAAGAGCTACTGAACATCATCTCCCCAAGGACCAATATCCATCCACAGTCTCTAGACAAACTCTCTCATCTCATCGAGAACTCACCGCCAATGTGGAATACCACTCGTGCCAGTAAATGAAAAGTGCATCAATGCCCTACCATACAGCCAAATGAGGGGATCATCTATCTCCAAAGGAACTGGTGTGATGTCTGGACGAAGCATTGAGATCCTCTCCCATCCCCACACATGCAGTAAAGTGCCTCCTACCCCGATGGACCTGTTGTCCAAGTAAGCAAACTCATGAAGGTCTCTATAAAGGGACGCTAGTAGTACCGGTCCCCAAGTGAAGCACTCCCTCTAATGAACCATCTGATCCCATGCAAGTCCCCATCCTAGACTGAAATATCGGCCCCGTCGATCAGGTACCACAAGGCCTGAGATAATAGCAGCAATGATCAATCGGTGCATGTGCACGCGGTCGCAATATAACTCTAGATCAATCTGACCATCACATAACTCAAGATATCCATCTGCATCACCCCGTAATAGGCCTCTCTGCTAGCATCTGGATCATAAATAACTCGGGTCTCATGAATTGGCAAGCGAAGGATGCGTTGTACATCCTCGAGTGTGATAGTGGCCTCGCTAGTAGGAAGGTGGAAGGAGGAGGTCTCACTGTGCCATCGCTCTGCCAAAGCCATAAGCATGCCTAGGTGAGCTCAAACAGGAGGGGCATACACAATGTACCAAAGGCAAATGGCACCAAGGTGCTCCTGGACCAGCTCAGGCATAGCCCCTAATCTACTTAGCATTAGCCATTGATGCTCCCGTGAATAGAGTACACTAGGCTCCTCCTGCATAGGGAACGTTGTCACATTAGAAAAATAAAGTTTCAAAGTTCAAATCTACCTTAAAACTGGAAAATGTGGTGCTGTTTGCGGGTGCGGCATAGTTTGGAAAGTTCCAAACTGCACCGCCATGGTGGAGTTTTCCATTTTGGCAGTTGCAAAGTGACCTGCATGGTGCACTTTTCATATGCGATCTTATTTGGTGCAAACCCTAATTTACTAACTACGTCGTACGGTGAAGAATGGACATGCGGTGGACTTTCGGCCAACTAAGTGCTAAATTACAAACTGGCCTGCGCGGGGCACTTCGCATATGTAGTGCAATACAACACCACATGGTTGCGATAAGACACTTTCAGCGGTGCCATATGGCACCGCACAGTTTGAAACTAACCTTAACCCTATTTAATGCACTAAAATGATAAAATTAAAAGACGGATAGGGGTACATACCATGGGTCCTATGCTAACTGGCCACTGATGTGTCCAAACCCTCTCTGTCATGTGCCTGGGAAGTTGTCGTTGCGCCATTTCCACTCAAGCTCAAAGCTAAGAATTGAAATTTTCTAAAGGCTAAGATTGCAAAATGAATTGAAAATGACCCCTCGCGGTCTATTTAAGCCTGAAAATTAGGGTTTTTTGACCTAATTTGACCTTCCAACTAGGGTTTTAGTCCCCTGACCCCATTTTCATCCAATTGAGACTCGTTTTGCATCCCTTCTGGCATTTTAAAGAAGTTTTCTAGCATTCTGGGGCATTTCGGGCTTATCGAACACCTTGTCATCTTTTTCGTGAGACCATCCAAAAAATCCAAAATTTTCGTCCGATCTCTCGAGGGGGCAATATCTAGTAATATCCTTCTGTTGGGGTAGCAGTGGGGCATCTGAAAATTGAGAAATTTTCAAACTTTTGATCACAGCAGTTTATTCTTTGAACCAATGCAACAAGTACATTGCTTCAAAGAGGGGCAAAATGTAGACATGGAAAATGTACAAATTCATTTTGGCACACCTGATCCCGATTACTAACAACATTTCATCTCAGATCAAATTCTTAGCATTTCATCACTTTCTATCCTTTAATTCAATAAATTACTAGTTATTGGATTAAGTCTATCACCTCCTTTGATTAAATTAATCAGTTTAATTTAATTAACCCTACATTTTTGTTTAATTAAATAAATCATTTTATTTAATTAAAATCTCTAAAGTCCTCCTATTAAATTAAATAAATTAAACCTTATTTGATTTAATCTAACACATTCCTTCTTTATTAAATAAATCAAATCATTTATTTAATAAATCATTTTCTCTCAATTTATGACTTAAATCAATTCATAAATCTAAGTCTAAATTGTCACATCACATAATTCTTCATTAAGTTAATCAAATCCTTGATTAAGTTAATCTTTCTCACTAAAATTCTCTAGAGAATGCAACTTGCACAATAAATCAATTACTTTGATTTATTAATTCTCCTGTTTTCCCTCACAAAGCATCAAAAAGGGAATATTCCTTATTTGAATTCAAAAAGTCCAATTGGACTTGGTCCTTCCAACAAGGCATTAAAAGCCTCTTACATGTCCTTGACCTTGAGCCAACTGACATTAACTTCATTCCTTTTCTATCTTCAACATGTCATTTCTCAAGTTTGAAATGCCACCTAATTGCATTTATTGGCACATTGGCCAAAACTTGCACATTCCTCATCCAATCACATTTGGACAAGTGGCACAATGCCATTGGACTATCTTTTGTCCCACATTGCTTATTTTCACTATCTCTTCCAAGATTTGAATCTATAAATTGGGGACTCTTCTCCTCAATCTTCATCCACAACTCATATGCAAAGTTATTCTCTTCAAGTGAGAACTGATTTTGCTATCTTCATCCATACATTCCTATCATTTTCACATTTGCACCAAGGTTATGCTCAAATCTCTTTGGAGATTTGACCATTTCTTCATCAATCCACATTGCAACCATAGGAATTGGGAAAGGTCCAATTACAACATATCATTGGCACCAGTTCCCCCATAAGATCTTTAACTTATTTGCTTAATTAGGAATTAATTCAAGTTTCTTGCTTCATGTTCTTCATTTTCCTAATTTTAGCTTAATAAGTGGATTTCATGGGGAATCCTTCAAATATTTACATGCATTTTGATTTAACACTAACAATGTTTGACTTCTTGGTGCATTTGCAGGTTTAGGGGTTCACAGAAAGGATGAGGAAGGATGACAAGGATTTATTGGTATGCCCCCTTGAGAGGACATGCAGGTTCAAAGAATATAGGTGTGCTTTCAAAATGGATGGGAAGACTAAAGGATGACAGATAAAATAATAGAGGAAAAAATATAAGGATGAAGGGGAGAAGATAAGGATGGTGATGATGTGTATGGAGAGGGGGGATGGATGATAATCATGTTGCAATGATATGAGAAACCTAGATTTTATATTGTACTTGACACTATGCACCAAGGTATAAGGAATCAAGATGACAATATGCCAAGTACATGATCAAAAAGGTTAAGTGAAAGCACATGCCTTATAACACCATGATATGGAAGACCATGATGCCCCTATGGCAATGAACTACAAAATACCATGATAAATGAAAATAATGATTAAAACACACAAGCAACAAGAAAGCATGCAAAACAAACCAAAAAGAAAGCAATGAATAAGATCCAAGCCAAGTTGAAAATTGATTGGTGGATTGATGGTGTTAACAATAAGGATATCAAAACTAATGATAAGAAAAATGTGTACCCTATTGGATGTTGTGGTCAAGTTTCTAATATGTGGTTTTTATTGATGTCAACACTATTAGCATTAATGTCTTTAAGACTATATATGTCGAGGATATTGAGAAAATTGTAATAAAATATGTTATAGGTTGTCTATGAAGCAGTGAAGATCGGTATGGTAGAAAGTTTAGTATGTTGATAGTGAGATGTTGTAGATTAAAGGGTGTTTTTTCAAGCCTATCTAGTTTATACTCTAAAAGTTTCAGAGGTGCGCATGAATATTTGAGGAAGTTATGAGTTTTTGTGTTCTGACAACTATTCTATCACTCCAAATTATATTCATGGAAGAAGATAACATGTATCTCATAATTAGAGTTGTTATGTATGTTACTGAGTTGTTCATGGGTGTTTCTAGATCATGTTCTATCTATGTTGCAGGTCCACATTGTTCATTGTGATCGCGATCCGAGATTTTCTCTTGTGTGTTCAGGTTTTTCATGTTCATGGCTGACAAAGTGTTTGAAGCATTTTGTGGATCTTTGAGGAAGAATATTTGAAAGTGTTTTGTGTTCAAAAACATTGTTTTGGGTCTCTACTATGTTGTGGCTGACCTTGGTTGATGTGCATTGATAATATTTATTGTTTTGGGATGACAATTTGCATTCATTCTATTATTTTGTTGAAGCTGACATGAAGCAATGTAATTTATTTTTGCGGATATATATAAGTGATTTTTTCTTCATTTGATGTATGTGTTGGGAAAAGTGTGCGAGTGTTATGTGTGAAATAAGTTTAGATCATTCAAAGGTAGATCTGAGTGTGAAGAAGAGTGAAATAAATTGAAGAAGTGTTCATGTGCTTAACCAAAACTGTACTCAAGAATTAGCAAATGCTACTTTCTTAATTCAAATTCTTCAGATGGATTTAATCTGAATGTATTATGTAAGATAGTGAGTCTTCCTTTGAGCAGTGAGCTCTAGGCAGTGTGCCTAAATGCATGTACATTCCTCATATATTCTTCTTATACTTTTAACAGGGTATAACTTGTGGATTAACCTCCACTATGGTTTTTCCCCTAACAAAGTTTCCATGCAAAAATATTGGTGTTATGTGTGTTTCTGATGTGTTGTTGATTCATGCTTTCACTTTATTAATCAGATCTAAGATTAAAGATTAATAAGTTTAATAAGTTTGAAATTATGAGACAAATGATTCACCCCCCCTCTCAGTTATCTACCATTGTGGTGCCAATAATTGGTATCAGAGAAAGTTCCTTGGAAGAAGTTTAATAGCTTGAGGTGATCCGGGATGGCGACATACAGGAAGGATAGTCTGAGATTTGATGGAACAATTTATTCTTTGTGGAAGACTCGAATGGAGTTTCATTTGAGATGCGTTGATGAATCCTACTGGAACATTACATGGAATAGGTATGTTATTCCTTAGAATGGTCCTACTACTGCTGCTGAGATTAGGGATGCTAAATATAACATTAGGTCTAAGGAAACATTGTTGAGTGTTTCAACTAATTCTGAGATGATGAATTTTATGGAGCTGAGGACTGCTTATGAGATCTGGAAAAATTTGGAAACCTTATATGAAGATGGCTAAGCTATAGAGTCTGAAAGGAAAATATGAACTATTGAAAATGGGTAATGATGAGAATATTGCTAATTTCATGCAAAGAGTGAATGAACTTGTGTGTGGTATCATATGTGCTGGTGGACATGGTGGATGAATCATAGATCATTGCTAAAGTGCTTAGATCCTTGCTTGATGCATAAAAAATCAAAGCTCTAGCCATTGAGGAGCTCTGAATTGTGACAAATATAACCAGAGATATGTTGGTTGGTAAACTTACTACTTTTGAGTTGAGTGAATTCAGTGATGCCCCTCCGAAGATAGAATATACATTTAAAGCTATTACTTCCAGGAGAGACAAGCAGAGATATGATTCGGGTGAAAGTTCTTCTAGAAAGGTATTCAGATATGAGGAAGAAATGAGACATATTGAAGAAGAAGAAAGAGAATTGAATAAGCTTGAAGTGCTTATTGTCAAAAGGGAAGCCAAAGGAGAAGGTAAGTATAAAGGAAAGTTTCCTATTAAATGTTTTTCTTGCAACAAGATAGGTCATTTTGCATCAAGGTGTCCTGAAAGAGTTCCTAAGCCAAGACCTTACAAGCCTAAATTTTAAAAGAAGTGTTACTATGCTGCTGATGAAGGTGTGATGGATGATGAATTTGACAAAGGGAATGTAAGTGAAGATGATTTTGTATTCTTTCTATTAAGGAAAATATTTTTTTGACTACTCAATCTGCTAGTTTTACAAATGTGGAGAAAGCTCTAGCTGCTCGAGTTGAAGAAAAAGATGAATGGGTAATTGGAAATGGATTTTCACATCACATGATAGGTGATACAAGTAAATTTGTAAGCCTGGATAATTATGATGGTGGTGTTGTAAGATTTGGTGATAACAATGGTGGTTTAATCCATGGTAGAGGATGTATTTATTTTGATGGTAAGCATAATACTGATGATGTTCTTTATGTTGAAGGTTTGAAGCATAAGATTCTGAGTGTTGGATAGATGGTTGATAAGGGATATAATATTCAATTCAAAGATGGAAAATATAGCATACTGAGAAGTTCTGGAAATGCGATTGCTTCAGGTACTAAAACAAAAACTAACATCTTTCATCTGAATGTCTATATTAAAAGTTATCTGATTGCTCAAGTTGATGAAAGTTGGTTGTGGGATAGAAGAATGTGTCATGTAAACTTTGACAATACTATCAAGATAATTTCCTCATAGGCTATGAGAGATGTTCCTAAATTGGTGAAGCCTACTAATACCATATGCAAGGAATGTCAGATGGAAAAAAAAACTAGAATTTGATTTTAGAGTAAACAACATTATTTAAATGAATTGTTGGAGCTTGTGCATACTGACTTGTGTGGTCCTGCTAGAATCAAAAGTCTACAAGGTTACAAGTACTTCATGTTGCTTATTGATGATTACTTTAGGATGATGTGGGTTACTTTCTTAAGGGAGAAATCTGAAGCTCTATAAAAGTTCAAGATCTTTAAGGCTATGGTTGAGATAGAGAAAGGTCTAAAGATTAAGTGTTTGAGATTAGATAGAGGTGGTGAATTTACTTCCAGTGAGTTTAATTCTTTTTGTGAAGAGCATGGGATAAAGAGACAATTATCTGCACCGCAGATCCCTTAACAGAATAGAGTTGTGGAAAGAAAAAATAGGTCAGTTCAAGATGTTGCTAGAACTATGATGTTGGAAGGAAATGTCCCTCATATTCATTAGAGAGAAGTTGTCAGTACTGTTGTTTATATCCCTAGTCAGGTACAAATCAAAGGTAATACTAGTAAGATTCCTTTTAAGCTATGGTTTGGTCATAAGCCTACTATTAGATATTTCAAAATCTTTGGGAGTAAATTCTATATTAGGAGAGATGAAGATATAGGAAAGTTTGATGCTAGAAGTGATGAAGGAATATTTCTTGGTTATTCTACTTGTAGTAAGGCCTACCGGTGCTACAACAAGAGATTGAAGAAACTGGTTGAAAGTGAAAAGTTTAAGGTTGATGAATAAATTGCCAGACCCTCCAGAATCTGTGGATATGATTCTGATGATTAGAATGATAGTACAAACAAGAGACAGATTTCAAATCAAGTTTAGATCATTCCGATGAATCAAGAAGATCAAGAAGAAGGAGAGACTAGTGAAAATATAGAAGAGAGATCACAAGAGACTGAAATTAAATAACACTCTAAGACTCCAAGGTATGTGAGATTAAATCATTCAAAAAATCAAAGTATAGGAGATAAGAACAAAGGTATCCAGACTAGGAGAAGAATTGTAGAAGAATATTGTTTAATTTCAAAGGTTGAGCCAAGTAATATCAATAAAGATTGAAAAGATGAACAATGGATTGAAGCAATGAAAGAAGAACTACAACAAATTGAGAAGAATAATACATGGATTCTTGTTCCTAGAGCTAAAGAAAAAAAATTTAATTGGAACTAAATGGGTCTTTAGAAAAAAAATAAATGAACAAGGTGAAGTTATCATAAACAAAGCAAGACTAGTATGTAAAGGATACTCTCAGATGGAAGGAATCAACTTTGAAGAAACTTTTGCTCTTGTTTCTAGAATTGAAGCTGTGAGACTATTTCTTGCTTATGTTGCTTACAAAAGCTACAAATTTAGTAGATGGATGTCAAGTCATCGTTTATAAATGGTGAATTAGAGGAAGAGGTGTATATTGAGCAACCTGATGGATTTCAATTGACTAACTAGGGAGATATGGGTTTTTGGTTGAAGAAAGCATTATATGGACTCAAGCAAGCCACTAGAACTTGGTATGCTAGATTGGATAAGTACTTGATGAAACTTGGATTTAACAAAGGTACTGCTGATAGTAATCTATATTTCAAGATTGATGATGATAAAGATTTGTTTGTGGAAGTCTTTGTTGATGATATCATTTTTGGAGGAGATGATGGTTTGTGCATGAAGTTTTCTAATGAGATGTAGAATGAGTTTGAGATGTCAATGATTGGAGAGTTGAAATTATTTTTTGGATTGAAAATTACTCAAGTAGATAAAGGGATATTTATATCTCAGTCCAAGTATGTGAGAGAACTGCAAAAGGAGTTTGGTATGGAAGATTCAAAACTAGTCAGTACACCCATGGTGACCGGATGTAAGTTGACACAAGATGATGATTCTTTGAAGGAAAATCAGAATAGATACAGATCAATGATTGGTGGATTTATTTATTTGAATCAAACTAGACCTGATATCATGAATTTTGTATGCATTATTGCTAGATTTCAAGTCGATCCTAAGGAATCTCATGTGGCTGTTGTGAAGATAATTTTTAGATACTTGAAGGGAACAATTGATTTTGGCCTGTGGTATCCTAAAGATGATGATATTAATTTAAGTGCCTTTACTGATGCTGATTGGTTAGGATATGTGAATGATAGGAAAAGTACTAATGGTGGCACATTTTTCTTGGGAAATAAACTAATTTCATGGTTAAGAAAAAAGTAGAATGTCATTTCTTTGTCTACTGTAGAGGCAAAATATATTGTTGCTACTAACAATTGTACTCAAGTATTGTGGATGAAACAGATGAAAGATATCAAAGTTTTGTATGATGAACCTACTACCATATTCTATGATAAATCAAGTGCAATAAACATTTCTAATAATTTGGTTTTGCATTCAAATACCAAGCATATATCTATCAAGTACCACTTTTTTAGAGATAAAGTGAGTGATAAGGAAGTCAGACTGGAGTATGTGCCTACTAAGGAACAAATTGTAGACATCTTTACTAATACTTTTCCCAAGGATACTTTTGAGTATCTTAGAGGGAAGTTAGGGGTGATTATCCCTCCTAATTAGAACTAAGATGCATAGTCTTTGCATTAGTCTCTGCATTCATAGTCATATCTTGATTCAGATTGATGTTGTGGTGGCTGCTACTCAGGGGGAGTAGTTAGATGATTTAGATATGTGGTTTAGAGCTTATGTACCTTTTCCACTGATGTCAAAGGGGGAGAAGAGTAATGTGAAAAAATATTGAAGAGAAATGTGTAAAGGGGAGATTTTTGGAAGCAAAGTTAGTTGCATTGATGGTGTGTTTTTCACATCATTTGTTTCTATCAATGCCAAAGGGGGAGATTGTTGGATTTTGTGGTCAAATATATGATAATGTTTGTCATTGATGTCAACACTATTAGCATTAATGTCTTTAGGACTGTATATGTTGAGGATATTGAGAAAAAATGTAATAAAATATGTTACAAGTTGTCTATGAAGTAGTGAAGATCAGTGTGGTAGAAAGTTGAGTATGTTGATAGTGAGATGTTGCAAATTAAAGGGCTTGTTTTCAAGCCTATCTAGTTTCTACTCCAAAATTTTTGGATTAATGTATTATGTAAGACAATGAGTCTTCCTTTGAGTAGTGAGCTCTAGGCAGTGTGCTTGAATGCATGTGCATTCCTCTTATATTCTTCTTACACTTTTAACAGAGTATAACTTATGGATTAACCTCCATCGTGGTTTTTCCCCTAATAGGGTTTCCACATAAAAATCTTGGTGTTATGTGTGTTTTTGATGTGTTGTTGATTCATGATTTCATGGTTATTAATCATATCTGAGATTAAAGGTTAACAAGTTTAATAAGTTTGAAATTTTGTGACAACTTATTCACCCCCCCTCTCAGTTGTCTTCCCTTGTGTTTCCAACATACCCAAGTATTTTTTTGTTAGAGATAATAAAAACACATGGATTGGGAAGAATAAATCCCCATTTTGATAATGGATCAAAGTGAATCAATGGATTTTAGCTTGATTTGGATAAAAATGATGAATTTATTATAGATGATGCACTAGCTTGCAAGATTGTATTGAATGAATTAGGATTGATTGAATTGGATAGGATTGGATGTGGATGGTTGGATTCAAAGGATATATGGATTGGATAAGATAAGATTGGATGAAGGATAAGACGATTAGAATAGAGGAATGGGGATCCAATGACAAGGATGAACAAAAGCATGGTAAAGAATGAAAGGATAATAGAGAGGGGTTTGGGTGATGGATGGTGATGGGAGATAAGAGGAAGGGAGCTCCAAGAAATAGTTGTAAAGGAATAATATGCCTCATACTAGATAGTAGCATGATATGGAAGGATAGTGCATAAATGACATTGATGGAAGTAAGAGTGAGGATTTCATTGTCCAAAGCATACATGGATATTTTTCCCATATATTTCTATAAATACCAAGGGTGAAGAGAGATGATGAATTGGATAGGATGGGAGAATGAAGATAGGATAGAAGATATGGGATGGAGGATGTGGATAGGATGATCAAGATCAAGTGGATCGAATATGGATTCATGGATATTTGACCCATAGGCTCTTCATCAAGATCAAAGATGGGAATGGTGAATTGATTTGGATAAGATATGAAATAAATGATATGGAAAAAATAGGGGGGTAGGATATGTGATGCTCATGTAGATCCTTAACCTTGTCAAGATCAAAGGAGTGGAAAGGGAGGATGGATAAACAATGAAGGATAGTGGAGGATTTGGATAAGATGTGGTATGGATAAAGCTTGATCTCAAGTTTAGAGTGCAAGAGGATGATGATATTACACATAAGTAGATGGATGATATGGATATGGAGAAAGGAATCAAGAATCTAGATCCATGAATAGTATCCCTTGATTATGTGCTATAATGGACCCTGGCTCTTGGAGCTATTCTCATAGACATTGGTAGAATGATAGTGTTGGTGTAATTAAAAGTGTTTTACCTTTCCTAAGTCATAATTACACCTTAGTTAAATTTACTTAGGTACCACATAGGAGGTAGTTGGTGAATTTCCACTTTTGGTGGACTTATCATGTTATTAATTTATCACATCCACATTTTGTGGACATATCATGTGACCACCTCTCCACCTTTTGTGGGTGATACACTGTTTGTGGTGATTATCACATTATCACTTTTCCACTTTAGGTGGAGTGATATCTTTTCATAGTTGTCTCATGTCATAATATTATGAAACTTGTCATAATATTATGCACTTCTATGTACTCATCTGGGCTATATAACCAAGGGGTCTCTTATTTAATTTTACTCATTATATTTTGCATCATTTGGTAGAATTCAGTTTACTCTTGTCATATTTTTTATATATCTCTTATGCTTGTGCTTTCTATTAGGCCTCTATATCTTGGGTGGTTATCTTCATAGCCAATTCTTACAGATAGTAAGGGGGCTAAAATGGATTAGAATATGGAGATGAATATGGATTTATGCAAAGGATTGGATAAGAGGGATGGACGGATAGAAAATGGATATTAGACACTAGATGGGTTGATGGAATACTTCTAGATGAGTGGATGGAAATGTTGGCAAGATCAACATTGGCACACACCTTGAAGGCTGGTGGAGTTGTGGAAGGAAGTGGATTTTGAATTTGGAGATTTAGATGGAGAAGTGGGTGTAGATTTTGGGATATAAGGACCCAAAATGGATGGAGGTGATGAAGGATTATTATATGGGGTGGAGTATTTAATATTGGACGAAGATTTTGGATAAACAAGTTTGGATGCCAATTTTGATATTTCTTTAGGATGCATTGATTCTATGAATATTTTGAGAATACACATGGTTTTTGAATTTGATTTTTTCTTCATGGGCCTTTTTGGCCTTTGGGATTTAAATTTTTTAATTTTGGATCATATTTTTCTTTATTTTTGCATGTTTTTTGGAGGGGAAATTGTTGATTCTTGAATTTTTGTCTTTATGCATTTGAGATTTGGAATCCAAGTTGCTTCTAAGAGAAATGTAATTGGTGGATGGATATGAATGATGTAGATGAAGTTGGAAAAGTATCAAGGGTTTGTACCTTTTTTTATATTGATTAAGGATATGAGGTGATGAATAGAGAGGATAATGGGATTTTGAAATAGGAATGTTAGGTGGTGGAATATAAGGAACCAAGATGGATGGAGGGGATGAAGGGATTTTTTTTGGGACATAGGGGCCCAAAATAGATGGATTATTATTTGGAACATAAGGGACCAAGATAGATTTAATGGAGGGTGGATATTTGGATTTAGATAGAGGAATTTTTGATTTAGGATAGGTGGAAGGAGTACCAACGTCTAGAGCTTGGTATATAAAGACATGGTATTTTGGTTTTTCTTTGATATTAAGGGGTTCTAAGATTCCTTGCTCATGAAGGCATGAACCTCTACCTTGATAATGCATAGTTTGACAAATCCTGTTTCTAATGGGATACTTGTTTTTTTGGAAGTAAGATGTGAGTCCATTTTGAGGGGGATATTACATGGAAGAAATGATATGTTCTTGGAGTAAACCAAATTGGATGAAAGTGGAGAAACCCATTTGATAAGTATGGGGTTAATGGGTAGCTTTTATAGGGGTTGTAATTTTTTGAAGGATTGGGTGCATGACATGAAGATGAAGGGATGGTTTGATCTTGACTTTGGGTAGGATCATGGAATGAGGTGGGTGGTATAGTGTGCTCTTGGTTATGAGATGAAGGAGGATAATGAAATGGAGTGGGAGGGTTTTTTTAATCATGAGAGGGGAGAGGGAAATTATATGGGGTGAAAGATGTACTTTGATCTTGATTTAGAGAGGGATCATGCAGTGGAGAGGAGGAGAGAGGACCATGAGAGGGGGATGAAGGTATATCTTTCTCTTGAGATGAAAATGGATCATTGGATGAGATGGAAGGGATATATTATTATTTATTGAAAATGGAATCATGTGATGGAGGGGGCTCATACTATGGAGGATGATAGGTTCCTTGATATCTATATGAAGGAGAATCTATGCTAACATGCTTTATATTATGAGATGGACATAGTTAATTTGATGTTGATGGTGTGATTGGGGAGGAAGGTTGGATAGATTATTCAACTTGGATAGGTGGAGTGATAGGATATTCATGAGATTGATAGGATTGGAGTTTATCTTGATGTGGGGGTGATGAAGGTGGATGAATTACATGGGAAGAGTGCACTTTATTTTTGTATGGGGAATTGGCCTCCTTTTCAAATAGTCCGTGGAGGAAATTATTATTAGAGACATGCAATGAATTTTATTGGTAAGATTGGGGTGATGTGGGGGATGAAAAGGTAGGTTAAGAGGTGGAAGCTTATATGGATTTGTAAATTGAATATGAGAATGAGGATTTTGAGAAGAATTTGGAAATGGGGATTTGGGATGTGGATGGGATTGGAGGGGGATTTTTTCTAGAGGCTTGGTTTCCCTTGTCAAAGGAAGGGGGAGGATAAGCAAGAAGATATGGATTTGGATTAGATTAAGATGGGGAGGATGGAAGTTTAGCACCAATACCAAGGAGATATCTAAGCATGATATCCATATCATTATTGAAGTAGTGAGTGAGGATAAAATAAATGGTGATGGATAGGGATGATGTGGATGGTAAGGTGTGGGTGGGATTTGAGGAGAAATTTGGCTAGGTAATTGGTGGAAGCTTGGATAATTTTTTCTAATGATAATGGATTAAACATGATCCACAATACTCTCACTATCATCATAGGGATCGTATTCAAGCTGGTCAAAAAGGCTATCCTCATCATTGTCAATATGATTGGGGTTTATTAGAATGGATGGAGATGGCTTATAATAGATTATGTTGGATGGAGGATAGGTTATATTGTTAGATATGGTCGAGGATTGGATTTGGATGAGGATATAAATTAGATGATGTATTAGAAATGGATTGGGGACTAGAAGAATAGGACCTAAGAATGAAGATGGAGGATGGGATTAAATTTTAGATCAACTAGCAAGACCTTAAAATGATTTTATTTGGTGATGAATTATTATCTACAGTTAAGATATACTAACACTCTTAAGAAAGAGTTGATTGGATTTGATTTCTACTTAAGATAGGAAAAGTTATTAAGTAGTAATTGATTTATTTTGATAACTATACTTAAGAGGCTAATATTCTTAAGAAAGTTTAGATTAAAGATGAAATAAACCTTAAGGTCTTGATTTTTTATTGGGAAATTGGATTTAAAGTGGGTGATAGTGGATTAGGGATATGATCCCTAAGTGGATGATTTTGATGATGATGAAAAAATATGGGGTATGAAGGAGGCTAAATCCTTAACCAAATTTTGATGTTAAAAGGATGATTTTGATTAAATATTAGGGATTGAATACTTGATTGATAATATAAATGGATAATGGTTGATTGAATTTGGATGAGGAATAGATGGATTAGATTAGAGTTTGGTTGGGATGAGATTAGGTTAATAAGGGGATTGGATTAAGATGATGCTGAAGGATGTGGATTAAGGAAGATAGTGAAGGATATGGATTAAGGGTGATGATGGATAAAGGATGGAAGTGGATTAAGAAAGAAGGATTTTGATGTGGATTATGGAGGATGATTAGGACCTAAAATGGATTAAATTAATATTAGGGTCATAACTAATGGATTAGGGATTGATTGGATATAGATTAAGGGATTATGAGGACAACATGAATGATTAGGATGAAGGGGGAGGTTAGGATGAAAATATATGATTAGAATGATTAGGGTGGATAGTTAGGATGGTTATGGAAAATTAGAGTGATTATAGATAATTAGGATGAATGGAGAAGATTATGATGAAAATGGATGATTAGGATGACAAGATATAGCCATGATGAGTTGAAGGGTGATTAAAATTATAATGGAGGATTAGGATAAGGTAATTAAGGTGAAAAGGGATGGCTATGATAGAAAAGGTGGTATGATTAGGATGTGGAATGATGGTTAGGATAGGAAGAATTGGTTGGGATGAGGTTAATGTTTTTCTTGATTTACTAGGAGATAAAATTAAAAGTGCACAAACAAACAAAGTGTCTATGAGGAAAAGGGAAGATAGGAATTCACTGGTTTAGCACAAGAAGACACACCAAGCACTTCCACAAGCCAATATCACCACAGGAATGCCTTCTCTCTCTCTTTGGGAACTATCTTAGTTCACGTAAACATTTCTATCTCAAATGAAGGGATTACATGATGATTATATTCATGGTATAATCCACATCCCTTGCACCACACTAAGCTACAATCGAAAGGTATTAATCTAGGTTACACAAGGTTGTTAGGGATTCCTCCAAATACCTCAAGGGTAAGTGAGGAAAAAATCCATATATGAAAGGGAATAATACCAAAATAGATATTAGAGGAGAGGGTAACCCACTCTGCACCTTCACTTCTCCAAGGTATAAAGGTCTTGGAGGCTTAGCCAGATTGATAAGATTCAACTTCCAAGAGAGGTGTCTTTTGATTCACCTCCTACTTTGTATACTCTAGATACTAGAACAAAAAAGTTGAGGTCATCCCCAAGGGTGATGAAATACCTATGAACACCTCCTAAAAGGAATGATCCAAGTATTTTTGGTCACCTAAGATCACACAATGTGCAAGGGGAGACCATACACACATTGGGTTCCTTGGGATAATGATGAAAAGAAAATAAAAGAATAAGTTATTTTTTTTAACCTTAATATCATAGGTGCAAGAGGAGAGCATACACACCACTCACTCAAATACGCATCAAACAATTGTTCATTATCCTTAAGAAAATTAAATGTGCCTAGATTAGTGGTAAAAAGGAAAGCCTTGGACAAGTGAATCTGCAAGAAATGTGTTAGTAGTTTGATGTTTTTTTTTCCTTTGACAATTGATTTCAAGTTGCAAAATAAAGGAGTTAGATTAAAAAATGATCACAGAAAATGAATGTTACCATGTACATAGCTATAAGTGTGGAATGAGGTAAATAATATAAATACACTTCTTAATACGACATTATATCAATGATTAAACAAATTGAATCAATTCAACAAAGTAATCAATTGAAAGTGTCCTATTTCTCTCTATCCTCAAAGATTTATTAAATCCTACTTTGCTCTCAGATTGTGTAAGCATATAAGACTGTTAAAATGACTATCTGAAGAACGAGATGATGATAATATAATGCTAAATGATAAATCAATTAAACTAACATGATATTGATGTGAAACAGATAAATGCAGCTCCAAGAGGCAGCCATTGTTGTGAAGCTTGATTGTTGAATTGCTTGAATGTTGATGCCTAGATTCCTGCAGAGTAAGGGTGCAAAAGCTTGATTATCTGGATCCTTTTCTTGGTTGAATAAGGTTGTATTTATAGATTGCCTGGCTGTAGAAATGCATAGGGAAAGCTTTGAAAGGCTTGGATTCAATCTAGAGAATTGAATGGTAAGAGATGGAGGAGATTGAGAGAAAGAGGGAGGTTGTCTCTACCCATGAAAACACCAGGCAAGAGAAGAGGAAAGATTGATGGAAGAGGATTGAGAGATCAAATTCCAAATTTGTCTCCAATTTGTCTCCAACACTTCCCATGAAGTTTCAATCAATTAATTTGACATATTTTTGACAAAATTTAGACATGGTTTAGACATAGGAAATCTAATTCATTTTTGAGAGAATATAGATTGGAATATTCCTTGTGCAACAATTCAAATATTTTGATTTATTTGAATTAATAAAGGAGAGATAAATAATTTAATAAAGCGAACTATAGGATAGTTGTTTATTAAATTAAAATAGAAGAATTGTGGTAATTAATCAATAAAGTGTTTTGATCTTTATTTAATTAATTTAAAAATGATGTGATATATTGAAATAGGAGAACGATAATTAAATCGAACAAAGTATTTAATTTTGTTTATTTAATTAAGACGAGATTAGAAGAATTTATGAAGAAAGTGAATGTGAACTATATTAAATAAATATTTAAATTTATTCAATAGTAGAGGGAATTAGGATAATTAATTAAATAATTTGTATTTAATTAATCAGATGCTCCAGACCATTTTTAGGTGTATACATTTTGCCCCTCTTCGAAGTGATGTGTTTACACGTTGATTCGAAGAAATATTTTGCTGCTACTGCTAGGATCGATGATAATCAAATAATTCTGTATGCCCCAGACATGATTTCCAGATAATGATAATTCTTTCATGTGCCCCAGACATGATTTTCAGATGATTTGATGATAATATGCCCCCTCGGGAGATAAATAAATGATTTGATGATTTTTAGAAAAAAAATTCAAAAATTTATGATTTTGTTGATGATTTGATGTGTTTCGATGATGAAATAATTTATCTCTCGACAAAATGATGAAGCAATGAGTCCTCTGATGAATTTTAATTAATTTCATGGATAAAATTAATCAAAATGTTTTAAAAATCCCCCAAAAATACCTTTCTAAAATTATAAATAGTGCTAAAAGGTCATTTTCAATTCATAATTTGCTTTTTGAGTTTAAAATTCTTAGTGATAGAGACATTTCTGCCAGTTGGAGCAAGATGCCTATTCCTTACCACACTCACCATTTCAAGCACGTTCGACATCACAGATGGCCACCTGCATATGGACCTCTAGTATGTACCCCTTGACCTCCTCGTAATTCATGAACTTTTGTTTTTTTATGCTTTTTAGGTCTTAGGAATGTCTAGGTGTCTTTTAGCGCTTTGAAGCCGTGCTGTAGCACTTTTTGGTAGGTAGACTAGCACTTTGAGTTTTAGCGCTTGCATTTAAAACTCTAGTGTTTCTAGTCAATAAACTAGTGCTTTCAACGAATTAGCGCCTTGAAGTCAGATTCTAGCACTTTGAGATTTTCAGCACTTTGAGTTGGCAGATTAGCGCTTTTAAGGTCTGTTCTAGCGCTTCTTGTAAAGTGGCACTTTGATGGCCTGTTTTAGCACTTTCAGGTGCTGAAATAGTGCTTTCATGGTTTTAGCACTTTGGGTCCCTATTTTAGTACCTCTGGATGATAAAATAGCGCTTTTGGGATTTAGTGCTTTGGAAGCCTGTTTTAGCACTTCATGTCAGAATTGAAGATTTTGACTTAGTGAACTTTGATTATGTCAATTGTGATCATGTCCATTCTTCTGATTGGTATGATTGACAATCCACATTCTTGATGTTGGATTTAAATTAAAGTAAATAAGATTAACCCTCATGATAGGTGAGAAGAAATTTTATTTCTTGATGATCCTCATGATAGGCGAGGACATGATTCAATATCTGATAAATCTCATGATAGGCGAGATCTAGATAATGGTTTAATGAACCTCATGATAGGTGAGGTTTGATTCAATATCTGATAAATCTCATGATAGGCAAGATCTAGATAATGTTTTGATGAACCTCATTGATAGGTGAGGTTGGATGTTCACCTATGAATTTTGATCAAAAATTCATACCAAAGTTTTTGAAATAGACTTGATAGTAGACTAACGTGTAATTCTTGATATAGTTCATTGATTGTGGATTTTTTGTTATGATAATAGGAGGATCTAGGTACTCTCCAGATGTGAGAGAGGTTTCTGCAGATGACTGATTTGATACCACATTTGACACTGAATGAGCTCCAGGTGATAGGCTAGTTTGGCCTCATGAGTTTACTTGACATGCCCCAGATTAGGATTAATCGGGGTTTGTTGACTGCACTGGCTGAGAGGTGGCATAGTGACCACAACAACTTTCATTTACCTACCGGTGAGATGACAGTCACACTAGAGGATGTGTGGCGTATCTTATGCATTCCATTCATGGGGGAGATAGTTGCATATGACTCTCATGGGACCAATAACAAAGATGCTCTCCGTCGAGTATTTCAGGATCAGGATATTGAGGGTCCGAGCGTTCGATGGCGGAGGATCGCAGACTCTTATGCGACACTACCAGCAGTGCTATCTAGATTTATTGGAGGATTCCTTTGCCCTTATCCCAGTTCAAAGGGATTCCTCATTGGCTGGGGTAGGACACTGGAGAGCATGTTGGTACATGGTACTAGATATGCGTGGGGGATGTGCATGTTAGCACATCTTTTCCATGATCTTCATTCTATTATGTACTTAGATGCACGCAGTATATCCATAGGGGTGACTCTGTTACAGATATGGGTTTGGGAGCACTTTGCTATTTGTCAGTTGTTTCCCATTGCAGATAGACCAGCTAGGAAGCCATATATTTTTAGATGCAGTGGTCGATTTACGCAGGCCCGGATGGGTAAGTAAGAGCATAGGAGGCGGGTTTTTGATGATACGGAGACAGTGATATGGTGCCCCTACCTTGACTATGAGGAGTGGGAGGAGGATGGTGCAGTGTTGGGGTTCTTGTGTGATTTGATGTACCTCATTGGCCGGACTCCATTTTTGATTGAGAGATTTTTGCTACGTCGGGTTTATAGATAGTATGGCATTGTTCAGTGCATGCCGCAGGGGTAGCCCACTATGCACGACGATGGATGGATATTCTAGACTAGGGCCCCACATTATTGTATGATGTTGTAGTAGAGGGTTACAAAACGTTACAGCCATCTGCTTGGGACATGCAGAGAGATATTGTAGTTGTGCTCGTGATAGAGGAGTACGTGACATTTTTGGATTTTGTTCCCCCTCCTCACCTCACCATTCCTGATGAGCCCACACCATTACTAGTAGAGGAGGATGCGGCAGAGGATGTCACTGGGGTTGAGGGTGATATCCCAACAGATGAGAGCTCAAAGAGCAGTAGTTCAGATAGTGAGGATAGCAGCAGCAGTGAGGACAATGATGGTGGGAGTGGAGGATATAGAGGGCCAGGTCTAGATATTCACAGTGCACCTTCTTCTAGTAGGCCTCATAAGAGGTAGGTAGTGACAGTGCCAGCAGTAGGGCAGCAAAGACAGATAGCTGGGCTGTAGGCATAGGTCCAGACTTTGCAGGCATAGGTTCAGACACTGCAGGGGCAGTTGGTATAGGCTCAGGGCATGCTCATGCAGACCTAGACATAGATGCAGGCATAGGCACAGACTCATGCGCAGGCCTTGGCACAGGTACAGGGGCAGTTAGCCATCGTGCAGATGCAGGTTGATACCCTGACAACCAAGAGAGATAGTGCACGGAAGATTGCTGAAAGGACACATGAGATAGCATATACTCTCCAGATATTGGCCGATGGCACCTCTATAGGTGATTACATGAGAGAGGTTCTACGGGCTAGCCGAGAGGCAGAGTTTTATCAGGGTCGTTATCATGATGCAGTGCCTGCCGAGTGCCAAGTTAGTTATGCCTCGTTGAGATCTGGATGGACTCATACGTGGACAGTCAGTGAGGGGGTGACACAGCCTCCACATAGAGATCCTAAAGATCCGGGTCCATCTAGGGGTGGTGGCAATACAGGTCCTATTGGGCCTATGCATTCTAGCAGTAGCAGGTCATAGAGGCTATTGTGATCCTCATTGATGTATTTTATGATGTACCTTCTTGTACAATGATGTATTTTTATGACTTCATTGTATACTTGACACTTGATGATATATATATATATATATGAGATGCATTTTGATATGATATTTTGATGGGTTTTTGATTTCTATGTAATGGATGCTTTTATTTATATGATTTTGTGATTATTTAATTCTAAATGTGATGATGTAATGATGTTTTATTTTAATGCAATGATGCAATGATATACGTATGGAATATATGATATATAGATGTGATGTGATGTGATAATATGTATGGATAGTTGGATAAATGCCTTTTTTATTTTCAAATATGATAATGATGAATGAGGATCTTATGATGGATGCTATATGTTTTTGATGAATTTTTATGTCAAGTATACTCAGTCTCTTTTGTAGATTAGATAATCATTGATTGGAATCCTTTATGCAACAAATACTCTGTAGATAATAAATGATGATGGATGTAATCTAATTTTAACATGCAATGATATGCAAAACAAATGTCATTTTAATAGTCTTTTTGTGCTTGGTATCGTCATAGAGCTTTTTTTTTTTTTTTGATATTGCAATTGAACACAAGCATCTAGGTATAATTGAACCAAGATGACCTGAGCATTCATTGTGCAAATAGGCAGAGATTATCATTTGAGTGTGTGAATTCTGAATGTCATTGGTGATACATTTGCATAGCACATCCCCTGACAATTCACACATTTATATGATTATCTCACATACAGCAGATAATAAAAATATCATTCTTTTTCCTCGTTCCTCTAGTTCAATACATCATTGAGTTACTCTTAAGAAATGATAATCAAAAAGTATAATTTATCCATTGTTCACTTAGAGTGTTTCATTCATTATTCAGATTTTTAGATCATCCATCCTGATTTTGACATGTTTTTGGATTTTTGAGTTTTTGACTAAAAACCTAACCTACAATTCTATCTTAGGGGTCTCGAGGGCTGATCAAAGATTAGCCTTGCCTACATTACACATGCAGAGACCATGTAGTTCGACTAACATAGACCTATGTTTTTTGGATTTAGCTTTTTCAGAGTTTCTTATTTGACATGTTTTTCGCTTTTCGATATGATACGGATGGTTGATGCTTCTGATGATGATTGAAATTGTGATTTGATCTTTGTTTTTGGTTTTCTACCATTGGATGCACTTGATATGTGTGGATTGCCCCTAGATATCCAGATGTTGCCCCCAAGCTATTGAGTTATATGTTGACCATGTGACATGATTTTGATAGCAGATGTAATGATGGTTAGACAAATGATATGATATGAATTGATACTAACTTTTTAGACGAAACGATCCTGACATATATCCAAATAGATGGGAAAGTTGATCCTTGAATCACATATGATGCCTATTTCCAAGTTTTTACCACATGCTTTGATTACACCCTTTGTATTTTTCTTATTTTTTTTAGAATTTGCATCGTGCACTAGGAGACCTTAAGCATAAAATTTTCTGAGATGAATACTATTGATAGGTTCATTAAACAAATCCCCTTCTGATGTTGATAGTTGATATGCTCCTGATCCATACACTGATATGACAACAAATGGACCAAGCCAGTTAGGCACAAATTTTCCTTTCTTTTCTCTATCCTGCTGATTCCTCAGATTTTCCTTTAGTACCAAGTCACCAACCTGAAAGACTCTCGATTTAACCCTATGATTGTAACTCCTTGACATCCTCTATTGATAAGTTGTTAGATGATTAACAACTTGTTGACAACGCTCATCTAGCAACTCCAGTTCTTGTAGCCTAGATACCCTATAGTCTTCATCTGAAATGATACCTTTGAGTGATACGCGAAGGGATGGAATTTCAACTTCAATGGGAAATATGGCTTCTGATCCATATACCAAAGCAAATGGTGTAGCTCCTGTTGGTGTTCTGATGCTTGTTTTGTAGGCCCATAGTGCAGGGTTGAGTTGAACATGCCAATCACGTCCAACATCGTTAACCGTCTTTTTGAGAATTTTGAGTATGGTTTTGTTTGAGGCCTCTACTTGGCTATTCCCTTAAGGATAGAACAGTGCTGAAAAATGATGTTGGATGTGGAACTTATCACATAGCTCTTGGACATCTTGATTTTTGAAAGGTCATCCATTATCAGTGATAATGGATTGAGGGATACCATACCGACATATTATGTAGTTCAAGATGAATGAGGAGATCTATTTCCCAGTGATGGTAGTAAGAGGGATTGCCTCTATCCACTTCGTGAAGTATTCTATATTTGTGATAATGAACTTGTGTCCATTAGATGAAGATGGATGTATTTTTCCTACCAGATCTAGGCCCCATTGATAGAAAATCCATGTTGATGTAAAAGGATGTAGTTCTTGTGCCGGTGCATGAATCAGATTGCTGTGAACCTAACATTTTTGGAATTTCTTAACAAAATGATATGATTCTTTTTCCATGCAAGGCCAATAATAACCCAAACAGAGGAGTTTCTTGGATAGGGTTATCCCACTCGAGTGAGTACCACAAATACCCTCGTGAACTTCTTGTAAGGCCATTTCAGATTCATTGCATTCTAGACATCAGAGTAGTGTACCATCAAGACCTCGACGATAAAGGACATCTGTGATTAAAGTGTGTTAGGCGGATTGACGGATAAAGTTGCGTTTTTGATTCCTGGAAAGGTCAGGAGGTAGGATATCATCTTTCAGATAAGCATAGGTTTTTTCATATATGGAGGTTTTAGTGGTTTCTAGATGACATATGGTAGTGGATTCTGATTGATAATGGGAAGGACATGATACTTGTTCTACCATAAACTCATAACAAACATGCTTCTCAGGAAATTGTAGTAATGAAGTGATCATAGCCATAGCATCTGCAGCTTTGTTCTCCACCCTTGGAATCTAATCAAACTTGATACTTTCAAAAGACTATTTCAGATGATCTATTTGTTGTTTGTATGGCATCAACTTTTCATCTTTGGTTTGATATTCATCATTCACTTGATAAATGACTAGTTGAGAGTCTCCATACACCTATAAGTCCCTAATTTTCCATTGAATAGTTGTGTTGACCCCAATAATCAATGCTTCATATTTCACTATATTATTTGTACATTGAAACATGAGTCTACATGACTCCAGAATTGTGTGTCCTTGGGGGGAGATGAACAAGATTCCTGCTCCCAATCCTTGTTGTGTGCATGATCCATCAAAATAGAGAATCCATTATTGAGGCATAGCTATCATAATGTTTGTATCTAGAAATTCCATTGTCACTGGGTGATTATCTGATAGAGGAGCTTCAACAAGCTATTCAACGATTACTTGTCCCTTGATTTCCTTTCTTTTGACATATTGAATGTCAAATTCACTTAGGAGCATAACCCATTTTGCCAATCTACCTGTTAAGGTAGCTTTACTTAGTAGATACTTCAAAGGATCAATCTTTGCAATTAACCTGATTGTATGAGCCATCATGTAGTGTCTCAACTTTTGAGTAGAAAACACCATTGCCAAGCGAGACTTTTCTATGAATGTATAGTTTATTTCATAGCCATTTAAAGTTCTACTGATGTAGTAGATGGCTTGCTCTCTTCCTTGATTATCCTCTTGTGCTAAGAGTGCCCCCAATGAGATATCAGTTGTAGTAATATACAATATAAGGGGTCTTCCTTCTATTGGTGGCATGAGAAGTGGTGGTGACATTAGATATTGTTTGATCTGATTGAATGTCGCTTCACACTTCTCATCCCACATGAAAATTATGTGTTTATGCAATAGATGATTGAAGGGGTGAATTCTATCCACCAGTTGGGAGATGAACCTTTTGATTGATTGAAGGCATCCTTGTAGTGATCAGAGTTGGATGATGTTCCTAGGAGGTGGCATCTCCATAAAAGCTTTGAATTTTTCTGGATCCACTTCAATGCCCTTTTCTGAGACAATGTACCCTAGAAGCTTTGCTGATGTAACCCCGAAGACACACTTCTTAGGGTTTAACCTAACATTAAATTTTTTCATCCGCATGAAGATTTTATCTAGGATATGTAGATGTCCATCCTTAGTAGTAGATTTTGCTAAGATATCATCGATATAATCTTCCATGAAAGTGTGCATCATATCATGGAAGATCATCGTCATTGCTTGTTGATAAGTCTCTCCTGCATTCTTTAAACCAAATGACATGACGTTCCAGCAAAAGGTTCCCCATGGACATGTAAAAGCCATCTTTTCTTGATTGTCTGGAGCTATTTTTATTTGATTGTATCCAGAGAAGCCGTCCATGATTGATAACATGGCATGCCCTACCGTCAAGTCTACAATGATGTCAATATTTGGAAGTGGAAAATCATCCTTCAGGCATGCTTTATTGAGGTCCCTAAAATCTGTGCAGATTCTAATGCTATTGTCCAACTTGGAAATAGGCACAAGATTTGATATCCATTCAGCATAATCTATAGATCGTATGAATCTAGCATCCAGTAATTTCTTTAGCTCTGTTTTGACCATTAATGCAATGTGGGGGTGCATTTTTCTTAATTTTTGTTTAACAGGCCTGATTCCTGTTGGTAAAGAAAAATGATGCATAAGCAAATTGGGATCTAAACCTGGCATATCAGAATATGACCAAGCAAAGTTGATGCTTCTTGCTTTGAAGAATTGGATGAATGCTGGTCTTTCTTCTTCTGTCATGGATTCCACCAGATGTAGGATTTTTGCCTTCTCTTATGTGCCAATGTCTACTGATTGTGTAGGTTCGACCAGAACTGATGATCGCTCATGATAGTGTTCTAGGAGAGTGTCAAATCTTCCATCCTTTATTGCCTCAAAAAGGTTTTCACTGTTGGATGCATTCTTTATTTTTACTTTTTCCAGATCTAATGCTGCCATAGAATGGTTTTCACCATTAGATCTATTTTCCCTATTGTTAATTTTGCAACTGGAAGATTTGACACCCTCCTACTGAGTCATATTGTTATGAGTAGTATGTATAGAATTTGTATCAGAATTGGTATGACATAGGAAATGCACGATGGCATCATCATTTGCAAATTTAGGTATAGTCAAAGGTTTGATAGGTTCCCAATCAATAAGTTCTGCATGGATTAATGGCATGGTATCATCGGATTGATTTTGGTCAATGCAAGTAAGGGTGAGGACAGCAACATCGTTATAGTCATTTGTTGGAATATCAAGATCGATGATGGTAATTTCTTCCAGATTGTCTAGTTTGCGCGAGGTCTATTCGTCCCCACTTGAATCATCGATATTTAGTGATTCTCCCATGATCGGACTAGACCCAGAGCCTTGGTCCTCCTCACATGTAGGTGCATATCTTTGAATCACATCGACTAGAATATCAATTTCAAGTAGATCACAAGGTAATGCCCACTCATATTCCTTTGAGTTTGTTTCAGAACCATCTCTAAAGTGAAGGATATTTTCCATAGCTATCCTTTTTAGCTCTTGCTTCTCTTCTTTAGAGTATCCTAGTCTTGGTTTTTCTTTTGTATGGAGAGTGAGAGTTGTGATAGATTCTGAGATTCCCTCCTTTCTTAACCCCAATGGTCCTTGTCCTTCATAACCCATCTTTTCAAGAATAGCCTTTCCTTTTCCATACTTGTCTATGTTGATGCTAATATTTTTGGTATCGGTCTTTGATGTTGATGTTTCTTCATCCTTGTATAGCCAATCCAGGATTGCTTTGTTGTCCGTTTCTTCTACTATGGTTCCATATTTTACAAATGTTTCTTGAAGAACTGTGGTAGGTACAGATGTTGGAGGTTTGATTAGTGATGGTTGACCATATTTCCTAGGAGATGGCATTAACTGTGATAAGTTAAGTGATTGCTCCATTGAGTACTGTCCCATTCCTTTATCTTTCAACTAAACTTGCTTTTGAAAGTTGTCTGATAGAGAAATGTGTGTACCTGGAATGTTTGTTTCAACATGGCTTGTTTCCTTTTCTTTACATTTCTTTTGTACCCACTTGGTAGTGATGCTTGGACTTTGTTTGTTCTTGGATGATGATGAGCTTGAAGCTTCCCTGTTGTGAGGGATAAAGGTGTCTTGATATATTCTTAATGTGTCACAATGTTGTGGATGATTATAATCAACAGTTACAATCACCTCTTGTCCGTTCACTAGAAACTTCAAGCATTGATGGTATGTAGACGGTACAGCTTGCATTTCATGAATCCAGGGTCATCCTAAGAGTATGTTGTATGTTAACTCTCTTTCTAGCACTTGACATGCTATATGCTTGATTATGGGTCCTACTTGAATAGGTAATACAATTAAACCTTGGGACAATCTTTCCTCCTCATCATATGCTTTAATGGTCATTTTCCTCTGAGCATCAATAGCATCTTCAGAATATCCTAGTGCACAGACTAATTTTAGGGTGCAAATGTTCAGACCAGCTCCCCCATCTATTAGAACTCTCTTAACGAGATGATTATGGATACATACTTCAATATGCAATGTTGTGTTATGTGGATGGTTTAATGAGACATCATCTTGTTCAGAGAATGACAGACAATGCAGGGTATTCCGATGTCCCACCATAGCTTGGAATTGACAAACATCCAGATTCTTTGGCACGGTTGTGGCAACTAATGCTTGTTCGAGAACTTCCTTATGTGATGGTGACAACTTAAGAAGCTCCAATATTGATATTTTGTAATTGATTGACAATATTATAGTGAGATTGAGGCATAACCTCATGTTGAGATCCTGCTCCTTTTAATATTACCTTGGCTTGCCCCCTAGCCATGACATATGCCAGTTGATGTTCTTGATTCCCTCGGGGGGTGTTTTGTATTTGATTGATGACATCATAATGTGATGGAGGTGGAACCGCATGTGTGGAGCCAATCCCCTTTGACACTACTTTTGATTGTCCCCTAGTTAGCGCATTAGCAGGTTGATCTTCTTGATTTTCTCTGATTTTTAAGACATTTATTTGATTATCAGAATTTTGCACACTTGGGAGTAAATCCAAAGGGGTAATGGTGTTGGTTTTGTTCTCAATAATGTTATTGCTAACTGCATGATCATGTTTGACTTTAGATAGACATAAGATTGTTGTGTCATAGAAATGATTAGCGTGAGTTCCTTTGTTGTTGGAGGATGATGCACCTTTGTCATAATTGGGCAAATGATCTTTGAAGGCCGAATGATCATTGTTATTTTGAGGTCCTTCTACATACACTTTGTTGCTGTCCACCAAATCTTGTACTGCATGTTTCAATTCCATACAGTCATTTGTTTTATGACCCTTGTTATTATGATAGTTGCAATAATCAGCGTTATTCCACCATGATGGTTTGACTTTTGGATCCCAGAACCTAGCTTCCCATGCTGTGAGAAGGCCTCTAGTAACTAGTTCCTTCATTGTTGATTCCATTGATTGACCTAAAGGTGTGAACCTACGTCAATTTGATGGTTTTTGATATGGTAGTTTTTTTGCGCGTTCGTTGTTCTGCATGGTATTTGACTTGACTTTTTGGCCACTGTTTTGATTGTTTGAAGAAGATGCAGTCAAGTTGAAAATTGGTTTGACATTTTTTGAATCGCTTGTTGTTTCATTTATGTTGCGATTCTTTTGCCAAATTTTTGGTTTATCATTGTTTGAGTGTTGATTGGAGTAGTTATTTGATTTGTCATTGTAATGTTTGATAACTCCTCATTTTACTAATGCTTCCTCAATCTTAAGACCATTTTCTATGACTTTTTCGAAAGTGGGTGGACATTGTAATTCTAGCCTATAGCTCATTTCTTCTGTCAAGTTCTCAATGAATAATTCCATCTTTTCTTCCTCTGGAATAGATCAAGGATACCTAGCGAACAGTCGTCACCATCTTTGGAGAAAAGACAAGAATGTTTCTCATTTGTTTTGCTTTAAGTTGTAGAGATCCTTGATAGTAACATCATTTTGGATGTTGAATGAATATTGAGAGATAAACTTGTTAACAATTTCCTCAAATGTTTTGATACCAAGTTGCAGTTTTGAGAACCATTCCATACATGCACCTCCCAAACTCCTTGGAAATAACCTCATCAAATAAGTCTCTTCTTGAGAAAACTCAAGACTCATCATTTTAAATTCTCTTATATGATCTATTGGATATGTTTGTCCATTGTACTTATCGTACTTTGGGAATTCGCAGTGTCTTGGAGAAGGTAGCAAACCAATTATTGCATCAAATGGATAAGGAAAAATGTCCTGTATTGCATATCTCTTGGTAGTCCCTTGTGTCATATCTTGTATTTTCTGTTGTAACAGTTGCATTTGAGATGTTAAAGTGGCAACTGGATCTATTGTTAGTGTAGGTTGTGGTATCTCGATCTCATTTATTTCTAGTGTTTCTTTCAAACGGTTTACATCGAAATCTTTTGGAATTTTTTCCCCTGATTCGGCTAACATTAAAAGATATTTTTCCATGTCTTGTTCTAGAATTTTCTCCATAAATATGTGAAACTTGGGATCTTTTTGAGCCACTTGGATATCTTTTGGAGTTATTTCATTCTTGTCATTGCGGTTCAGATTATACCAAGGATTTTCCTCTACCATGTCTTGTGATTTTAAGATTTCTTGTTCCAAGAATCTTTGTTTTTGGGATCTAGTTAAGATTGGCATACAAATTTTTGCCCTTTCTTCTAAAATGTTGATCTTATGTGCGGGATAGTGTCAATTTTGAACTTGTATAAATAAAGTTGAATAAGATGACATATCTTATTGATGAGACAATATTTAAAAAGTTAATTGCTATAATTTGTTTCATGATGAAGGATGATAGTATCCTGATAAAGAAACTTTAGTATAGTAATTGATTTTGTATTTGATTTTGACACTTGTGATTTGCAAGATCTTGTTTCAGTTGATAAGTTTGGAAATTTATATAAACCTTTTTGACTTTGGTTCCTAGACAGTGATTCTAATAAAAAGAAAATTTGATTTTGATGAAAATGTTGATAGAATGACAGAGTGATAGACTGGTTAAAATTTTAAACTCTCTGTTTTAAAAGCGCTAAAACAGAGACCAGAAGTGCTATTTCCTAGAAGCACTGGAATAGAGTCCACAAGCGCTGACACAGATGACCAAAGCGCTATTTTACCAGAAGCGCTACAAAAGTTGACAGAAGCACTATTTTACCAGAAGTGCTAAAATAACGACCATAAGCACTAAAACAGAGCCTGAAAGTGCTATTTCATGAAAGCGCTAGAACAATGACCCGAAGCACTGAAACAGGTTTTCCAGAACGCTAAAAATAGGACTTTTAAGACTTTCTACTGCAAAATTTGATCGGGTCTTATGGCATACTATATGAGAGATTGCGGAAGATAAGAAGGATGAATCCGTTGACTACGGTTGTGGAATTGTCTGAGAGCTCCTCTTTGAAAGAAGGCTCGTGAATAGAGCTATTCTACCGTGTAATCCAAAGAGTGACCACTAGCAAAATCGTGATAACGGTGAATGAATGTTCTATGTTGTAAGAAGAGTTTCTGATTTTGATATAGAAAATGTTGTCTTCTTAATTTATTTCTATAACTGAGAGGTTGTTTGGGCTTTGTAACCTTGATTTTTCTTTTGACAAAGGTGGTGGATCTCCACTTTCGCAGCATGAATTTTCTATTTGTTTTGACTTGACGTTTTTAGGATGATCTTTAAATCTGATTTAAATGAATTTATGAAAACACAACAAGTAATTTTTGAATAAGTGTTTTAAAACTAAAAAGATTGTGTATGTTCAACAAATCATGAATGATCTTTATTGATTTTGATAGGTTGTCTTCACAATTGTACACAAATCAAACAGAATCACACTTAAGGACAAGTAGGTCATCATTATACTCACAGCCCACATCTTGCAATTACGTTGACTCACACAGTCGTGTCACCCCCTAGAGGGCGCCCGTGTTTTTTTCGTTGCCAGGTGCGTACTCAAAGTGACGGACGTAGATACTGAATCCCTTGAGCAAACAATCCTTGGTAATTATATGGTGAGTGTCTTGGGGGTAGATTCTTCCCTCCCCTTGCACCATGAGTATGGCAATGTATGGATACTGACTCGGCAAGCAACTACTCTATGGGTCATAGATAGGGTTCTATTCGGTGTGGCAAATAGATAAACTCCTTCAGGAGACCTCCCAATCTTTAGAACAAAGGATTTTGGGATGGTTATCTTTCCTACTATCGTCAATTTGGACTTTCATCAACAAATTGCATTTTTATTATAGTCGGTTGGATAACCTAGCTTTGGTTGTTCCCACTTAGGTCGTTCCCATAGGGTGAGTAATTTTTCCCACTATGACAGGCCTGCTAAAGGATTTAATAAAGCGTAAATGACATAAAAGAAAAGTGAATCTGGCACTTTGATCACCTAGTTAAGGGGAGAGCATACGCCTAATCACTACAAGCACAACATATAGATTTGTTCTATTTTAAGCCCAAAAAAAGAAAGATTCTTAATCTAAGTGAAGGTGTTGCTTCACTGAAATCATTATGTTCTTTTTAACTTCTATTGTAAAAATGCAGTGACTATCCTAGGATTGATAGATTTGCTTTAAGAAAAACAAAAAAAAGTGACTATCCTAGATTGATTAATTTTATTCCAACTTTTGAAATGACTATCCTAGATTGATCAATTTTATCCCAACTACGAAAAGTAAATAAAATCTGGCTGTGGAAGCGTCAGATCCAGACTGTTTTTACAAAAGCGCTAGAACAGATAACTAAGGCGCTAAAACCCAGAAGCACCGAAATTTATCTCAGAAGTGCTAAATCACTGAAGCGTCGAAATAGTGTACTGAAGTGCTGAAGTTTTCCATAGAAGCGCTAAAACACTTGAGGCACTAAAATAGTTACCAGAAGCGCTAAAACTCTGAAAGCGCTGGAACAGGGACCAGAAGTGCTGAAACTTTTAACGAAGGTGCTAAAATAAATCATGTTGTGTAAACCTATGTAACACTTTCCAAAAAAAATTGAAATTTTCATAAAATTGGGGTTCGAGCCCCACGGTGGGTTCCAAATTGTAAGTATAGAATGAGGTAAATAATATAAATGCAGTTCTTAATACGACATTATATCAATGATTAAACAAGTTGAATCAATTCAACAAAGTAATCAATTGAAATCATCCTATTGCTCTCTATCCTCAAAGATTTATTAAATCATACTTTGCTCTCAGATTATGTAAGCATATAAGACTGTTAAAATGACTATCTGAAGAGTGAGATGATGATAATATAATGCTAAATGATAAATCAATTAAACTAGCATGATATTGATGTGAAACAGATAAATGCAGCTCCAAGAGGCAGCCATTGTTGTGAAGCTTGATTGTTGAATTGTTTGATGTGTTATTGCTTGAATGTTGATTCCTAGATTCCTACAGAGTAAGGGTGCAAAATCTTGATTATCTGGATCCTTTTCTTGGTTGAATAAGGTTGTATTTATAGATTTCTTGGCTGTAGAAATGCATAGGGAAAGCTTTGAAAGGCTTGGATTCAATCTGGAGAATTGAATGGTAAGAGATGGAGGAGATTGAGAGAAAGAGGGAGGTTGTCTCTACCCATGAAAACACCAGGCAAGAGAAGAGGAAAGATTGATGGAAGAGGATTGAGAGATCAAATTCCAAATTTGTCTCCAATTTGTCTCCAAAACTTCCTGTGAAGTTTCAATCAATTAATTTGACATATTTTTGACAAAATTTAGACATGGTTTAGACATAGGAAATCTAATTCATTTTTGAGAGAATATAGATTGGAATATTCCTTGTGCAACAATTCATATATTTTGATTTATTTGAATTAATAAAGGAGAGATAAATAATTTAATAAAGCGAACTATAGGATAGTTGTTTATTAAATTAAAATAGAAGAATTATGGTAATTAATCAATAAAGTGTTTTGATCTTTATTTAATTAATTTAAAAATGATGTGATATATTGAAATAGGAGAATGATAATTAAATCGAACAAAGTATTTAATTTTGTTTATTTAATTAAGACGAGATTAGAAGAATTTATGAAGAAAGTGAATGTGAACTATATTAAATAAATATTTAAATTTATTCAATAGTAGAGGGAATTAGGATAATTAATTAAATAATTCATATGTAATTAATCGGATGCTCTAGACCATTTTTAGGTGTATACAATAGCCATACAAATTTGGAAACCCTTTTTGCAATAGGGGGGTTGCCACACTTAGCCCAATGATAGGATTTGGTGATTTTGTCTTAAAAAGGAATTAAACCCCTACACCAAATATTAGTAACTCAAAAATAGAGGTTAGATGAAGAAAACAACTCAAAAAACCTCAAAAATGAAATCTAAAACACAGGCATAACTTTATGCACAAATCTACTCTTCTATTGAGATAGTGGTGTAGTTTTACAAATAGGAGCAAAAAATAGGTTCCAAAGGTCAAAAAATAATGTTTTTCATTAACTCAATTCAAGAAACAACTTGAAGATGCAAGTAGTGACACAAACATGAAATTTAGATGCGGAAATAGCTCAAAAAACCCTAATAGATGGACACTAAAACATAGGCACAACGTTATGCATAAATCCGCACTTATGTTAAAATAGAAGCACCACTATGTGTAACAAAGGCACAACTTCATAGGAAGAGTTAGAAAATGGGTTTAAGGGTTCACAAAATAGAGTTTTTCACCAACCCATCTAAGGAAAAAGGTAGATGAGCCTACAAAAGGCCTGAAAATATGAAGATCTTTCCAAAATATGTTAGATTGTATGGTTAAAAGATCTAAAAAATGAGAAAATACTAGGTGACCTAGAAACTCTGCAAGAAACCCCAATTATGAAATCCCTAAAAAGGACTAGTTTAAGCATGAAAACAATGATTCCAACTTTAAAATAGAGTGTTATAATGATAATACAATAAAAAAAAAGACATGAGAAGTTAAACCAATCCTAAATCTAGGTGAAAACCATCAAAAACTAGTGTAAAAATGCAAGCACATTTCTAGGTTGCACAAGCACCACAACATAGGCACAAATTTGTGATGAAATTTTAGAGGTGAAAATTTATGAACAAATTTGTGCTTCTATTTAAAAATGGTACCTTCCTATGTAACAAAGGCACAACTTCACAGTTGTGACCCAAAAATGACACCTGCTTCACCAAAACTCACAAAAACTTGATGAAATGTTAGAAAAGTGGTGGGGTAACCCATAGGCATGCCAAAATAAAGAAGGGAAAATATATTATGAAGGAAAATGGATGAACATGCATAACATAAATGAATATAAATAAATTATACCTTCATATTTTCCCTCCTTATGGATTGAGATCATAAGATGCACCCATGTCTTGTAATTTTTCTCAAGTGTTGATAGTGGATTTGGTTTCTCAATATTTCAGCAACATAATATTAGCATAGAGAAGTGATGAAAATGGGATGGGATGCCTCTCATTTATAGAAAATACATAAGAGGAATCAAGGGCCAATATTTCTTTTTTGATGAATGGCTAGGATTGATTGAGAGGTAGGGTTTTGATTAAGGTTGAGAGCAGTATTAACCTTGTGACAAGTGTCACATGAGGAAAAGGGGGTAAGACTGAGGTGTGATCACACACCTTGGGAAGGCATATATTAAATTTACGTAAGAGATAGGTTGGCTCATAAGTTTAAAAGGGTTGAAAACCTAAGATTGGAGCTCCTGGAATTGGATCAAATTTTATTCTCAAACATAGTGTTGGACACGAGGTACCCTTGTTCTAATGACTCTTTCTCTTTTAAATTACAAATTAATCATAATATCTTTATCATTTGTGTTATCTTTAATTTAGAAACTCTTTCTTGGCATATATTTTCACATGGGAAACTGGGTCTAAAATTAATCTTTCACATTTGTATTGGGATCTAAGATAAACCATCATATTTTAATCCCTAATATCTACTTATGTATGCTCTCCTCTTGCATCTGAGGGTGATCCTGAGGATGAGAAATAAGTAATTTTCTTTTCTTTTTCAGGTGGGTTTTTTGGGGATGACCTCAACTCTCATATTTTGATGAAGTATAAATAGTAGGGGATGAATCAAAAGACACACCTCTTGGAAGAAAAATATTATCAATTTGGGTAAAGAATTTAAGAAATTTATACCTTGAAGAAGTGAAGGTGGAGAGTTGATTACCCTCCTCCTAGTGGTTCGATAGTATTCCCTTTGATCTATGGATTAGGCCCCACATACCCTTGTGGTATATGGAGGATACCCCTAGTTGAGCTTGTGAAGCCTAGTTGAAATTTTTTGGCCCTTTTATTGTGGTAGGTTAGTTCCTACAAGGATTGATAAACCCACTTGAGTAGGCTTGTTCATGTGTTTAATATTATTGAATGTTTAAAAAAAAAATTCCCTAGTTGAAATAAAAAGGGGACACAAAATCCAAATTGAGCTATAGGAATTATATTTTGTATTATTATATGTGGTTTTTAATCTTTAAATAAATTGCAAAAACTCAAAAATAACAAATTAAAATCAAATCAAATCAAATATCCTAAAAAAAGGAAGAAAATGTATTTTCTTTATCTTCTTAGATTTAGAATTGTTAATCTTCTCAATCTATATTTATGAAATATTTTATCTTTTGAAAAGGTCAATAGAAATCTTGGTCATTTTTATATATCTTGCTTAAGCAAAGTGTTTAAAATGAAAACATTGTAGCACACTGCATTTAATTATCAAAATAATATTTTTAACATATCTCATAATGCATCTATTCACTACTCTACAATTTTGAGTTATTATTGTGTACAAAAATTATCCTTATGTGTATTTGATTTATTTTTTAGTGCTTCTATGATATCTTGGGTTGAATCTAATTGATAATGCTATGCTCCTAAAAACTTTTACTATGATTTTAATAATTTCTAGCATGCATTTGATTTGACCTATGATGAGCTTTTAATCAATCTTGCAACACTTTTTATTGAGTACTACTATCCTTAGAAAGTTTCCAAAATCGTAACTATCGTAGGGGAAATATGAGTGAGCTAATGAAAGCATAATTGAAGCAATTAAAGTCTAAAAACACTAAGAACTTACAAAATTGTGATCATACAAACCCATACTCAATGAAATTAGTTTGAAAAGCTTTCCTATGATTGAAAAATCTTGATGAGAGGAGTGATTCACAAAATATGTGTTCTAAATGCTCAATAGTGGCTCAATAATTCAAGAGAGTTCCTATGCTTATAAGGATTGTGAATGATTTTCATGTTTGGGATTCTTGTTTTATAGATTTTGAGAATTCTTATCAATGGTGGAGATTTGATCTGAGAATCAAAGGCTAAGAGGAAATCAAGGAGATGAAGGAAGATCAAGGAATGAGAATTCATGAGAGTCGAAAATGCCCCTATTTTCATGGAAAATTGGTTGAAGATATTTCAAATTGGAGGGAAGATATTTGAACTTGAATTGGGAATATTCTCTTTTGAAAAAGAATATTCTTTGTGCAAGTTGGAAGGTTGGAGGAAACATAGCCAATCAAAAAATTATGAAAATTATTTAATTATGAGGATGAGAAGAAAATTTAAGATTTTTAATTAAATAATTGAGAATTATTTAGTCAAGTGGGATGAGGGATTTAATCAAATAATTGGAATTATTTAATCATGAAGTGAATTTGTATGAAAAATATGAATTAATCAAATAACCTTAATTATTCACTTAATAGGGGAATAAAGTGAAAATTAATCAAATAATTGGAAATTATTCAATTAAATGGAAAAATTATATGATAATCAAGAAAATGGTATTAGTAAGTTGAATCGATATGTTTAGGAAAATTTTAGGCATCTGCATTTTTCCCCTCTTTGAGACAATGTACGTATTGCATTTTTTTATTTTCAAAGATGTCAAGAGTAGGACACTCATGTTTTGGAGGAATATCATCTACATGTTCATCAAAAGTAAGAATCTCATGGGTAGATGTAGTAGTGATTTTTGTATGGATATTATCATCATTTATGAAATCCTATATGGATTGGAAAATAATTATTAGATCATGGTAGTATTTTGGGGAAGTGAACTCTTGATCTTGACTTATTTTAGAGAAACTTTTGTTAATGGATTGGAAAATACCCATTAAATCATGATAGTATTTTGGGGAAATAGAATCTTGATCTTGGATTATTTTAGATAAACTTTTTTTATGCTTAGGATCATGTTCTTGACATGGACCTTGGGTTGATGGTCGAATATGGATGGAAGACTCTTGGGTGGTCTTAATGGATTTAGATGATGTGATGGAGGATTCTTTAAAATGAACTTCTTCAATGTGTTCTATCATGAAGTTGAATCAGGGGTTTATGTTGTGATCTGAGATATATTTAATACCATTATTTTGAGGTATAACATTGCTAGACACTATTGAATGGTCTTGATCATGCATCAGGAAATTATCTTGATTAATTTCCAATTTTTAATCTTTTGAGAAATGGTTGGTATTGGTGTACTTATTAGATCCTTGGATGTGTACTATTACATCATCATAGGAATAATTCACATTGTCATAAATTGTTATTTTACTAGAATCTTTTGTGTTTCCATGTTCTTATGTTGAGATGTAGTTGTGACCATAAAAAATGTAGTATCCCTAGGAGATGTAGATGTTAAAGTTAGATGAAGATGTTTTAGTTGAGATGTATGTGTTGCTTCAAATTGAGCTAATAAGGACAAATTGAGTGCTTTTGGACCAATTTTGAATGTTTTTGGATGAATGGAGGATGTGAAACCTTGAATTTGGACATTATTTTTTGACTAAATCTCTTACTTAAAATGTGTTTAGGGATGATCCTTGCTTGTACCAAACAAATCAGTCCAAGATAAGGAGGATGATAATGAGATCACAAACTTTGGGAGTAGACTAAAGAATCCAAAGCAAGTTAACTCACAATGTTTTGACATTAATTCAACTAATTACTTGAAAGGAGATACTTTTTAACGAAAAAAGATAAATTAGGATATGAGTAAGCAAATGAAAGCATAATTAAAGAAATTAGAGTCTAAAAACACTAAGAAATTATGAAATTGAGATCATACAAACCCATACTCAATGAAATTAGTTTTCAAAGATTCAAATATTTAATCTAAATAAATGAACAAAAATTCAAAGTAATGAAACCAAAAGAGAGTGCAAACCTTCAGTCCCATTGTGGATTGATGCCAATTTGTGATGTGGATTGCTCAAATTCAGCATAATCCGTGATTGCAAAATCTTGATGAGAGGTGTGATTTACAAAATAGGTGTTCTAAGATACTCAGGATTGGCTCAAGAATTCAAGAGATTTTATATGCTTATGAGGATGTGAATAACTTCCATGTTTGAACATCTTGTTATTTTACTAGAATATTTTTCTTTTCCATGATTGGGCATTGGATCTTTGTACATTCTCAGATCTTTGTTTCCTAAAGATCTTTAGTTTTGATCAATATTTAATTCTCCTTGATCAATAAGGTCTTGTATGAGATGTTTTAGTTTCACACAACTTTGTGTATTGTGAACTTTTGTTCTATGATATTGGAAAATTCAATTGACATTATACCATGAGGGTTTGATTTGGGGTTGGGATAATATTTGTACTGAAGAAGCTCAATATGTTTTGATTGGATCAATTTATTTAGGACTGTTTCAATGGGTTCCCATAAGGGAGTAAATTGATGTTGATGAGCACTATTAGGTCTCGATGGGATTGGTTCTCTTCGAGGATTGGTATTTTCTGTGTCCTATTGTTTATTACTATCAACCACACTATCATTCATTACATTCTTTTTTTTATCCCATATAAGGGGTTTGTCACTTGAACTAGACAGTTGGTTGGTGTCTTTATATATTTTCACTAATCCTTTAGCAATAAGTGCTCTTTCAATGTTTAGAACTTTTAAGATGAGTTCTTCAAAGGTTTTGATTATACAAGAAAAATAGGTTTTGAAGGGACCTGAAATCCTTTACAACTTTAGGTTAAAAAAATCTGCTCAAAAGATATAAAACTAAAACATCAGCAACAACCCAAAACCCAAAACATCAAAAGATACAAAATGCTGCTCCAAAGATATAATAATATCCTACCAATAGTAGCCAACAACAACAAAACAATAGGAAATAAATCAAGACCCAGGAACAAAAAAACAACTAGAAAATAAAAAAAAGGACACTACTTCATACTACTTAAGGTGTTGGCCACCTCAAGCTTCTAATTCCTATGTATTCCAATCATGTTCAACAATTATTTTTTCTCAGCTTCAAAAGAATTCTTCCAATTATCCAGCCCTCTAGCAGTAGGGCCTTTACCATCATCCTTCTCACCTTTCTTCCCTCTACCTTTGGCCACTTGTTCCTTCTCCAATAAGTCAAAAAAATACAACTAGTCCTCTCTAAGCTCATTGATCTTGCAAAATAGGACCTTCAAAGAGTCTGCTCTGTTCTTCACTAAAATGTGACAAGCACAAAGAAGTTTCTTGATATCCACATTGGTTTCCAATACTTTAGCTTCTAAACTCACCAAGCACTGCTCACAAAGGGGCTCGAAGTCAATGAATGAACACTAAAGATCAACAATTCTATCAATCAAAATATTTGAGGCTGAGCTTTTCGGAGAATTCTACAAATTATCCTTCAATCCCCCAATTTTGATGTTGACCCTATTGAATTCTTAGAGAGTAAATTTTTCCATTTCGAAAGTACCAATAGCCACTGCCCTTGCCATGTCAAGAAGCTAAAACATAGAGGTGGAATCATCATTAAGATAGGAGAAGTCCTTTGATAGGGGATTAACCTTTAAAGGCTCTGACTTTGCTTGCTTCTTCTCAACATCCTCCTCCTAAACCTTATTCTCATCCTCAGGTTCCACAAAAGGAGAGTTTAAGACTGGGGAATCATCAATTTCCACCACCTTCTCCTCCAGAGCCTTCTCCTTGCAAAACTCCATGGTATCCTTAACCAAATATTTTGAGGCATGGTTCTTCATCTTGGCAATGTGCTTCGAAGCCCTTAGGTCTAGAATCCCCAACCTCAATATCATCTTGACCAATGTCCACAGCTTCATCCTTGGGTGCATAATCCCCAAAGCCCACCTTTGTGTCATCACCATCAGATTGGGATTCTGACTCATGAAAAATATGATGCTTAGCTACTCGTTTTCCTTTAGGATTACCCTTTTTCCTCATTGTTGAGGGGGCTACCATAGGGGATAGGGTCCCTCCCTCACCTTCATCATTCCACTCCTCCTCCTCATCCACACTGATATCTAAGCTAGAAGAGCTAGAAATATCACTTAGAACATTTTCCTTGCCCTTAATTGAAGAGGCAGGGATAAGGGCTTTTGCATGTTTCATAATTAACATAACAAGGCCCTCATGTAGGACCGATGCCCTTCTATTTTTTAAGTGTGCATACACAAAGAAATCCATGGAAGACAAGAGAAATAATGGGAAGGAAATAAATAATACATGCCTAAAATGATATAAAGGAGTAAAATGATGGCTAAGGATAGCAATGAACCTGACCTCCAAAGTCATATACCACATTATAACTTCCATAATATTCATCCATACCTTCTTCAAAGACTTCTTCTCATAGCCCCAAGTCTTCGTCTTAATGATTTTTTTTTGTTCATCATCTATGAAAAATTGATCCATTGCCTCCTCATTACTCTTCTTATCTTTGAAGAATTTATGGCCAACCATAGGCAACCCAATCATAGTAGCAATCAAATCTTCATTGATATCAACAACCAAGCCCTTAATCTAGAGTTTGTGATTGTGTCAATAAGAAACAAACTTCGCAGAAGAATTTAGGTTGTATCCATGTAGTCTCTCCAATAACAACGTAAAATTACCATGTTGAAGAATCCTCTGAATTTTCTTCTTCTTTCTTAGGCCCATACAAGAATGAGGCTCAATTCTACTTCTATCACCTCCCATGTTCAAAAGAACCGATATCAGAAAACCTTGGCAAGTAGAATTCATCTAATAACCAATAAGTTGAATGATACCCACAAAGAATGTGAGTCAAGTATTGGTACTAATGGTTAAATAAAACCACCACGTCAACTCAACCAAAGCCATCATTTCTCATTAAGATCCTAGTTTCCTCAGGAATGAGAGAACCTTCCTCCCATGCTCTATACTCATTAAGCCTGACAACTTCATTGGCAAAAAAATCTGCCAATGAATTACCTTCTTGATATATGTGATAAACATGAGTTTCTTCACAAGATCTCAACATAATTATAGCATCCTTTATTAGTTGATCAACATTCCAACTAGGATTATGGGTGCCATGTAGACAATTGATGATGTTTAACAAGTCTCCTTCCACCCATAGTTTAGAGTAATCCCTATCCATAGAAAACTTAATACTTATAAATGTAGCCTCTGCCTCAACATAGTGATTTGTTTGATTTCCCAACGAGAGCTCTTCAACAATTGTAACATATTACATGCATAGTTTAAAAGAAAGTTTCATGTTGAGATTATTTGCAATGATTTCCACTTATTTTTTGGGAATCAACCATTTTCACTTGCTTTCCTTATGTCGATCCATCTTTGTAAGAAGGAGGTGAATATTTCTCCTTTGTTCTATTTGACAATGTATAGTTCATTTAAGGTGACTTTTTTTTATCAATGTTGTATGAGAAGTGAGCAATGAATTGAACTATGATCTCTTGAAATATTTTTATTCCCGAGGGTAGATGTGAGAACCATTCAATATCTTTTCTACCCAAACTATATGGAAAGAGGCACATAAGATATGAATCATTATAGGATACCTCCATGCAAGATACATAAAACTCTCGTATATTCTCTTTGGGGTTACCACATCCTTTGTGTTTGTCAAACTTTAGAATTTCAAACTTTTAAGAAAATAGTAACATTGTTATGCTTATGTCAAATGGATAAGGACATAATCTTGGATAGCATATGATATTTTAGCTGTTCTCATTTGTCTATCTTGGATCTTTTGTGCAAAATTTTGAATTTGCAAGGATATATTTGTTAGTAGATTTTGATAAGGAGGGGTATTTGTATTGTATGGATTGTATGGAGTGTATTGAGGTTGAGGATTCATTTGATATTATGGATTGGTTTGAGGTGGAGGAGGTGCATTATATGAACCATATTGTTGTTAGGGAATGACACTTTTTTGTGGGTTTTTTGGTTGATATTGGGTATATTGCTGGTGTTGGGGATTTTTTAACAAATTTTTGTTGTTGTTGTTGTGCAATTAAGTGCTATTGTGCAAGTAGTTGTTGGTAAGAAATATTTTTTTTTATTGTGGGTAGGATTTTGTTGTTGAGGATTGATGTATTGGTATTGTGGAATGATGTTTATCCATAATTACATTATTTTTCATTATGGTGTTCTCCATGATATTATCATAGATAATGGTAAATCATTCAAGAACTAGGATGTTTGTAGCCTTCACAAGGGTGAAAGCACAAACCTGTGTCACACTTTCATCCAAATAAATAGTTTTGAGTGAACTAATTTCAGCTAGAAATGTTTTGGCTGAAACCATGTGGCATATACATGGCACAATGGTTTCGATCGAATAGGTTTCGACCGAAACCAAAAAAAATATTTTTTTCCCTTTCAACGTTCAAATCAACTTTCAATTTGGCTTTTTATATGTGCAGGGTTTCTATCGGAAGGGTTTCGGCCGAAACCCTTCCGATAGAAACACTTTCAACCGAAACTATCTAGTTGGCATCCTAGTTGGCAACCAGCTCAACATTTTTTAAAATTTTCTGAAACTTTCAACTTTAACTAAGTATTTCTCTAGTTAGAATGATTTTTCTGCAAAAAAGAAAAATACCCTTTTGTAGAGCTCAGAGTGGAGAATCCAAATATATAATTTTTTTAAATATTTTGATTAGTTTTAATATATATTATTTTTAATATAATGCAAGTAGGTTGTTAAAATTAAAAAAATAGGTTGATTAGAAATTAAAAAGAAATTAGTTAAACATATTAAAAAAAAGAAAAGTTATATGGGCTAGTAGAGGAGAGAGTCTTCTTCAAAAAGGTATAATTTATTTTTTGAAAATGATTTAAAAAATTGAAAATAGTTGGCGGCCCATGAAAACTGTCAAATTCTAACATGTTTGACTTTATAATGTTATTATGAGAAAAATATACATCAAAATTAGGGAGAAATGAAGTTACCTATTTGGAGAAGAAAAAATTAGGGAGAAATGAAGTTTTTTTCAATTTGTTTCTTGATGGCCCGTGAATTCACTCTTTTATGAAATTTTCAGCTTTCCAAAATTTGTCCTTAAATTGAAAAAAAGCGTAATGAAAACAATTTTTTTAAATTTTTAAAAAATTACAAGAATAAACTTCATCAAAATTTCTACAATTCATTAGTTTACACCATTTTGAAATTCAAAACATAAAGACCACTTTTATGTGGTCGAAGTTCAGAATTTTTTTTGTTGTTGGTCGATTCCTTTATCAAGTGTGACACAGGTTTGTGCTTTTACCCGCACCTAATTCCATATTGTTAGAATATAATGTTATTATGGGAGAACCCTTTTAACATTTATATTTTATTCTAATATAAGGTTATAAACCCTTATATTTGTGTGGGGAAAAAAGGATGTTAGATTTGAATTGAAGATGAACATGAATGCAATTTGACAAAGGAGTCTACTCTATAATCAAATGCACAAATCTAAAATCTAAAAATCCTACACATATGAAATGAAAATAAGCTATACTATTGCAAACATAATAAGTAACCCAATGATTACTGAATGAAATGAAAAAAAAGACAGTTTCACCATCCCATAGTGGAGTGTATTCACTTGATGTTGGATTGCTCTTATCATAGCGAAGCCTCCAAAGTTTGTGTGCAAAGTGTAGATGAATCTTTGGTTGATCGAAGGAAGGAATGAAGCTTTCTCAAGGATGATCTTGACAACACTTCGTTTCTCAATGTATGTTGACTCTCCGATCCTTTTTTGTGAGGAAAGAGGTTTGTTATATGGAAAATGAGATTTGAAATGGACGATCAAGATCATTTTGAAGAATATCCAGATCAACGATTGGAGCGTGTTGATAGGAATTAGACATAGGAAAATTGTGCAAAGTTGATTGCACAATTTGGATGATTGAGAAATAGATTGGCTAGTTAGGGATGTGATTGACCAGTTAATAGATTTAAATTGATTAGTCAGGATTTTGATGGCTTAGTTAGGAATGTGATTGATTAGTTAACATAATAGATTGTTCAGTTAAAATTTTGGATTGATTAGTTTAACAAATTAGATTGCTCAGTCAACAATCAGAATTTTCTCAATCAAAAAGTGGGTGAGGAATATGAATTAATTGATTTAATTAATTAATTCCCTTTTGGAGTTGAATGTGCAAATCAAGTTTGATTTTTGCAAACATTGTTGCATTAGTTTGATTTGAATTTTGATAAATTGATTTGAATAGTTTGATTTAATTTATTCAAATTTTTGGACAGAAAGTGTTGTATTTAAATTATTATTTAATAATTTAATCAACTTAGAGGAATAAGGTGATTTAGTGACGTAATTAAATAATTGGCATTATTTAATCAATTAGGACAAAATAAAGTGGGATTAGGAATTTATTAAATAAATGTGATTTATTTAATTGGTCGAAATGATGAAACATGAATTAATAAAATAATGTTGTTTTATTTAATTAATAGCAAAATTAGGGTTTTTAGGACTTTATTAAATAAATGGAATTTATTTAATTTGTCCAAAATGATGAAAAAGTGAATTAATTGAATAATGTTGTATTATTCAATTAATATAGGAATTAGGGTTTTTTGTAGGAATATTGCAGACTGATCGCAAGATGATCCTAGACATTATGGGATGATTTCGAGTCATTCTTAGATGTTATGGAATGATGTTCGATGTTGTTCAATGTTGTTCAATGTTGTTTGATGTTGTTTGATGTTGTTTGGTGATGTTTGATGTTGTTCGATGATGAATTAATTAAACAATGTTAAATCACTTAATTAATAGATGAATATGAATGCCAAAATTCTAGTTCATGAGCTAGGACATTTTTAGGTGTCTACATTTTCCCCCTCTTTGATACAAAGTTTTGGTTGCTTTGTTTCAAAGAAAATTACCCCGATAAGCCCCAAGTGGAAGATTTTCCCTAGTATGCCCCATAAAGGATAACATGGACGGTGCCCCCTCGGGAAATTTGGTAAAAATTTTGGATAATGAACCAAATTTTTTGATATAGGACACCTAACATGAAAATGCTACATGAATTTCAAACCATTTACACAAAGAGGTATGAAATACCTAACATGAAACTGCTACACGAATTTTGTACCATTTACACAAAAGGTATGAAATACCTAATGTGCAACTGCTATAGAAATTGTTTGAACACAACTTTCATACACTCAATAAAGAAAGTATTCACCATGGTAGTATTACAAAAATATCTTACAAATAGAAAATTGAAATGACACTCAATTTTCCCCATTCCTTCTCTAACTCCTTATGGACATCCTTGAGAGATCTTGGGAATGATTCAATAAAATAAATCACAAAAAGTAAGACCAAAAAAAGATAAAATAAAGTTGCAGTATCACTTGCCATATCTATTTAGGGTGGGGCTATTATCCGTTGTTGATCATGTCTATCATAGGAATGGATCCATTAAGGCATATCTTAGAATGTTGTTGGGTCTTGTCAAAAAGATATGTATTTGATACTTTGGCATTATTTTAGTCTATTTATAGTCAACTCTTATGTGATTTTTTTTTCTTGAAAGTTATAGCTGTTTTTGATTAAGGAAAAAATAGGTTTTGAAGGGGCCCCAAAACCCTTTAACAATAGAGAAGAGAAAGATAAAGCATGAACAAGTAAAATTTAGAGAACATTAAGCATGAAAGTTCTAACTGTTGATGTTTTCGTTGTTTGTTTATTTTTTTTGTCAAAGGATGATTGGGACAATTCGTTTATTATGTGTGAAATTTTTATTGTGGATGTTGATGATGGGATGGGCCTTTTTTTTTTCTTCTAATTTTTGTTTTTATGTTGTTTTTTTTTTTTTTTCAAGGAACTAACCTAGTGCCTCAAGGGATCATCAAAGATAAGTCTTGCCTACGTTGTATATGCAGAGGCTCATAGTTCGCCTGGTTTGACCTTTTCTATTTTGTGAATATTTTTGGTTTTTGCAGTTTGTATATGTTGTTGGGATTTTGCATTTTCTTTTTACTAAGTTGAAATAAATCATGTTCAAAACCTAAGGGGACTGACCTAGGGTCTCGAGGGCTAAAAATTCTTTCCTATGTTGTACATGCAGAGACCACATAGTTCAACCATTTGAATCAAAGCATAAACTATTTTGGGTAAACAACATTGATAGCTTGGATTGATATTCCACTTATGTGTCTAAAGGATATGTTGTAGGAAATCTACTTGAAATAGTTGTGAGATTCAAGAAAATGTTGATATCTTAGACTGTCAAGTGAAGGAATAATCCCATTATGTTGTCTTGTTTTTGATGTTTTATCAAATGCTTTTAATTTTTGTTGTTTTCTAGATGTTTTTAATTTTTGCTATTTTGACCATGTTGGGACATTCAAAGATCAAATCTATGACAAGCTTTTGAAATTGCCCCCAGTTGTAGACAGGATGAATTTCCTTAATCCCTGACAAGCCATGGTTGGATACACTATTTTATTAAGAAATGAATGGGTGGATGTTGTGTATAGTACTGATAGATAATGATGCAAGCTTATTCAAACATAGCTCCTGTTTGCTAGGTTTTCACTATGGTACATGTTCTATGAGTGCCACAAAGTGGTTTTCACTCAAAGAACATTTTATTTCTCTTTACTATTTTTCTTGCCTTTTTTTTACTTTTTTGTATTTTTATCTTCTTTTTGTATTTTTTTGGATTTTTACCCTTTTGCCTGGGGTATTCTGACACATTTCATGTATTGAACTTCTTGAGGTGGTTTTTGTTCATCGATTCAGCTAGAGGTTCTCCTTTGGGAGTAGCCAACTAATATGCCCTAGAGCCATAATTTTTTGTTATGATGAATGGACCTAACTAGTTAGGTTTAAATTTACGCTTTCTATCTTGATTCAATTGTATCTTTTGATTCTCCTTGACGACTAAGTCACCAAATTGAAAGTTTTTATCTTTGATTCTCTTGTCATAGCTTTGTTTGAGCTAATTTTGATAAACCTACAGATGGTTTAATGTGCTCAAACACCTTTCATCTAGGAGCTCTAATTCATTCATTCTAGATACCCTGTATTCTTCATTGTTGACCATTCCTTTTAGTGAGACTCACAATGAGGGGATTTCAACCTTGATAAGTAACACAACTTTTGATCTGTAGACCAAGGAAAAAGGTGTGGCACTAGTAGGTGTGTGGATGTTGGTTCAATAAGCCCATAAGGTTGAGTTTAGCTACAAATACCAATCATGACCAACATCATTGACAGTCTTTTTTAATATTTTTAGGATTATTTTATTGGATGCCTCTACCTGACCATTTCCTTGAGGATAGTAAGGCATAGAAAATCTATGTTGGATAGAGAATTTGGAACCAGTTTCCTGGACATCTTGATTTTTGAATGGGGTGCCATTGTCTGTTACAATTGTTTGTGGGATTCCATACCTATAAATGAGATAATTCAAAATGAATTTTGATATATATTCGTTGGTGATATAGGTTAATGGAATTGCCTCTATCCTTTTTGTGATGTATTTTTTTGCGATGATAATGAATTTATTCCCATTGGATGAAGCGGGTGATATTTTACCTACCAAGGCTAATCCCCATTATGAAAAAGGCCATGGTGTTGTGATGGGTCTCAACTCTTGTGCTCATGCATGAACTAGATCACTAAGTTGTTGACATTGTTGACACCTTCTAGAATGTTTAATGCAGTCTTGCTCCATGGAAGGCCAACAGTATATTTCTTTGGGTAGCTTTTGGACTAAGTTAGGTCCGCTAGAGTGGGATCCAAAAATACCTTCATGGACCTCTTGTAAGGTCATTTGTGCTTCTTCTATGTTAAGACACTGAAGTAACATACCATCTAGGCTATGATGGCGTAGGGTTTCTCCTAAGATCATAAAATTAGAGGTTCTACAGGTGAAGTTTTTCTTCTAAGTAGTCCTTAAGTTAGGTGGTATGATACCATTTTGGATATAGTCAAAATTATCTTGGTACCATGGGGAGTTAGGACCAACAACAACACATACCATTTTTTATTTTGGGATGTCGAATGCTGGCAAGAGTAGTTTTTCCATGATGAATTCATATTTAGGCACATTATGAGGAATATCAAGAAGCGAGCCTATTGTGGCCATTGCATCAGTAGCTCTATTATTGATCCGAGGAACTTGTTCAAAGGTTATTTTAACAAAATACTCCTTGAATTTGTCCACCATCATTTTGTATGGGAGAAATTTGTCATATTTTTTTTGGTGTTTGCCATTCACCTATCTGATTACTAGCTGGGAGTATCCAAAGACATGTAGCTCTTTTATTGTTCATTCGATCACCATTTTAAGCCCTATTGATGCAAGAGAATCCTTGGTTCTTGGCAATATTGCATCAACCAAAAATATTTTCATTCATTTTTGTTCTTGTTCAAGTTGGGAGATCTAGTATTTGTTTGTGTTTTCTCACTAGATCTCGCATACTTATGGTTTCATTGTGGACATTTTCAATTACCTTATTCCAAGTTTTCAGCTTGATTGGACTTTTTTCTAGTAATTTATCGCTTATGTATTGAGTGATAGTTTTGGCACTGGCCCTAGAATAACTTCAAAACCTATCGACTAGTTTGATCAATCACGGATCCTTCCCGTAACTTGTGGATCCTCACAGTGTATTTCTAATTGATCCATGGAGTGTCGCTGGTCTTTATTTTAGGTCCCCACTTTATCATGCACATCTATCATGCAAGAATTTCAGATTTGAGACTGACCTATTCCTGCATGTTGATGGTGAAAATGACACAAACAACATTAAAACAAAATATTTCTACTCTATTTCTCCTGAAAAAGAAAGAAAACATATAGCAGCCTAACTCCCAAGGTCCTGGTAGTTAGTTCTCAACTGTCTAGTGTCACTCAATTGGTCCATGCAACTATAATATTCAAGGGGCGTATGCTGGTAACAAAGAATGCAAGCAATGACTCATTTTACCAAACTATTTTTAGTAAATCAAGGGGGTTTCAAACAAAAGAAAAAGATAGATCAGAGGGTAAACCAGTAAACATGAACAAAACTCATCTAGCATCTAGACATATATCTTCAACAATGAAGTTTTTTCCAATAGATCAACAAAACCAAAGCATGATACAATTCACAGAATAATCCATACCATTGTATGCATCTAAGGTGCCTATTTTAATTTGCCTATCACAACTATTTCAAAGATTCAAAAAAAAAAGAACACACATTCATTCATTGCCAAGATCATAGATCAACAGACTTCAATAAATTTAATTCAATGATAATCTAATGAGATAATCCTTAAATCCAACTTCTTCTAATGAATTTCATCACATAAGAAAAAATCATGCTTCAGGACAATCACTGGCATATAGATAGATTATAACTCATCAGCCTTATCAATTAAAACTTAATTCTAACACCATATTGCATAAACCTATAATTTTATTTAACTGTAAAAATCAGGTAACAATGTATCTCTGTAATCACTATGAAAAATTATATCTCCTAATATCAGGTGGCCAATTCTATTCTCTATCAGTTGACCCTTACAATATGAAACCCAAAGGGTATTTATAGATATACAAAATCTGAACTCCACTTCTATTTTAAGTCTACCCACCCTTTTAGGGTTTACAATTATCCTTGGAAACTCAGTTAAACTGGAAGAAAAGAGAATAGAAAATAAGAAATTCATGCACTCCAAAACTGTCAGTGTTGCATGCAACATGCAAAGAAGAAAAAACCATGCATGCATGACATTTAAGCATGCAAAGTTTGCTCCATCATATATTCCTCATAGCTAGAGAAGACTTCTTGTAATGTGTCTGATTCAGGCCCATCCATCCAGCTCTCTTTAAACTTAATGCACTCCAACTCTACTACAGAAAACCCTCTCATATCCTTTAGCTTTGTCAACTCTCTCTTGGCTACTCTTATTTCCTTTTTTATGTCCATCAATCTATCTACTAGAAAATCTTCACCGACATCTCCTCTCTGCATAACCTTTTTAAGTCTTTCAGTCCATTTCTGCTTTATTTGACTTAAAGGTAAGCCTCCTTTTACAAGTACCTCAACATTTACCAAAATGGAAATGATGGCCTCTAACTCCTCAAATTGCTCATTCAATTCCTTAACAAAATCTTGCACCTCATTCCTATGTTTGAATAAGAAATCTGTTCTAAATCAGAGTATATAAGAAGTCTTTTCAAGAAAATATTTATTGTCTTCTTCTAATATCGATTGTTCTAGGAGGGTAGTCTTAGGCAACTTATTGACCTCTTTCAGTTTCTGACTATATCCCCTATGCTCCTCCTCTTGTGATTCCAAAGTTTTAACATATTGTTTCATTTCTTCCATCAGATCTTCAGCCACTTTTTAGACCTCAAAACTATCTTCTAGAACTTCATTCATTTCTTGATTCAACTTACTTACCCACCGATCTAACATTTCTGCCTTGCCGCTCACCTGTTCCAAATCCTCTACTTCCTTTTTTCTCAATAAAATGGGGGTCTCAATTGCAAGAACCTATTGTGACCTTGGAGTAGAAATGTTCTTGAGAAAAAAATGCAATTGATCTAGTTGAGCCTTAAGCTCATCCTTCCTTTGTTTATCCTTTAACATCCTAGACTTGGTTGAGGAGGCTACCACATCAATTAGATTCATTTTTTGATCCTGGGTAGGTCTCCCCAAATTTATAGTGCCTAGTTGATAATCAGTTAAATGCATATCCCCTGCCTCCCTGTCTATCATAGGTATGGCACACTCAGCCACAATTTATCCCTTGTTAGTCAACCTAGTAGAGTGCAGGATCTTGGCCTTCTTTTTAGGCCTTTCTCTTTCAATTTCCTTCATCATATCCTCCAAATTGAGAGGTTGAGAAGGTGTCGGTGTTCTCTTTTTTAGGTCTAATTTCAACCAAGTCAGAGCTCCTGGAGTAACAGTCATAATGGTTGAAGAAGAGGAGGCAGTAGCTAAGGAAGGTTGCACATTTACCCGAGGCTAAGAATCAACCTTCTATTTCTGTTGTTGTTCTTGTTCTACACTCATTTGTGCCAGCTTCTCCACTTCCTCTTATCTTTTTTCTCTTGTATTATCTTGTCTTCTTCCTCCTTCAAACTTTCCTCTTCTAATAGTTCTCTCTCCAATTTTTCCTTCTCCAATCTTTCCTTTTCTAATCTTTCCTTTTCCAGTTTTTGTCTATCTAGTCTTTCCTTTTCGAGTCTCTCCTTCTCTAAAGATTTAAGCTTTTCTACCTTTTCTTCTTCTTCTTGTTGCTTTTTTATCAACTCTTCAGCCTCTTTCTCCTTTTTTAATCATTATTCTTCTTCTTCTTTCCTGTGAGCTTCTTCAACAAGCTTTAACCTAGCAACTAGGACTTCTCTTTCCCTTCAGTATCTTGCCTTCTCTTCCTCAAGGTCATGAATCTTTTGTATCAATTATAACTTATCATTTTCCTCCTTAACCTTGAGCTCATGCTTATGTTGCCTTTGTTGCCTCTCTACTTCATCAGCTCTTGACTTAGCTTCAATTTGTTGCTGATGTAGTATGGCGTCAGCTTGTGTCTTGGCATCCATTAACTTTTTCTTTTCTATTGTTGCAGCTTGCTCTTCAGCAGTCTTCCTGACTTCTTCAAACAATTCCCACTGATCCTCTTGTGTCTGTACCTATTCAGTATCCTCCTCTAGAGGCATATTTTCTTGTATTCCTTTATCTGACATAGTTTCATCCAAATCTGTTCCAACATCATGAATTTCCACCTCCACTTCTTTTCCCTTTATAGTTTCAACCATACTATGAAGAGTCCCCTTTTGAAATTCTTCACTTTTTTTGTTTTGCAAGTGGGACTTGAGTAGAAGATTCACCTAATGTAGGTGTTGAAACAACCGATCCCATTTGAGCATCTCCTTCTTGTGTCTCTTCTTCATCAACTATTGGTTCAAGCTCTATTTCTTCAATGTCTGGAGGAAGGAACTCCAAAGGCTCTTTGGGAGGTATCGTTCTTTCAAGCCTTTTATATCCTTTCCCCTTCTTAGGAGTTGGTCCTTGAGGAGCTTTGGTTCTTAGAACCAACCATTGAATGCTTCTATCCAAGACTACTCTTCATATCTGCCTAATGTCAATAGTTTCCTCACTATCCCAGTCAATTGGATCCAAACTTTTAGTTCCAATGTTTAAAGCTTCATAAGATGGATCCAATACAACTCCATCATCCACCAATGTGTCAGGAATGTCATTTTTGACTCCAAATTCTGACATGAGTGAGATAGGTAATCTTTCATAATTCTTCTTCCTCAAATCATACTCATCCTATTGGTCACTCCAAAAAAATTCTAATAAATTGAAATGCTTATCAAACACAGAAGGCAACAAGGCATTCATCTTACCCTTTGGGTCAAAGTACGTACGAGCTATATAAACCTAGCTTTAACTGTATCAACTCACTACAGACCACCTTTTCTCCTACCAAATGTTGACAACTATACTCACCCAACTTCATGGGGAACTTGTGACATCCTGTTGTATGTTTCAATCCAAACCGGGGATTAACCCCAAGACCTTGATATACAAATTCCATTAACACTATCCTGTTATTGCAACACCTTGGTAGCAAATGTGGATGACCTTCAAAACCAGCTAGCCTAAAATATGTAAACCTGGGGTATTGAATGTACCAACATCCCCATTCAGCGATAAATGCCATGGCCTCTTGGCTCAGTCTGTACCCTGCATCTTCGTTGACTTGGTTAATGATCACATATATGAATGCATCATTAACCCTTCTAAATTGAGTCTCAACAACCTATAGAGACAACTGGTTATAATGCTCCCACACCTTCTTTTGTCTATCTAACACTCCCATTATCCTTACTCTATTCAAACTTGGGAAGATACCCAATCTTGGTGCTGCATACACAATGTAAGAAGTCATGAAAAATCATTTAGTCTCCCTAATGCTAGTCAATTGATCATGAATAGAATCTAATAAAATCATCGGCCAATCAAATTGATGGGTGCCATTTAAAATTATCTGGATGAAGGGAAATATCCACTCCTTGAAATGAAAGGTATCTCTCTTCCCAAAATCCCTAGACACCATCATTATTAAATCTAATACCTCTTTCTAGAAATCTACCCTATTTGGTTGGTCTGCAAGCTTGGTTAGAGACTTCTTCTCTATTTTTAACTAGTTTTTGTTCAAGTGGGACTTGTTGGATTCCTTATAATTTGTATATTTCTCTAGGGCCTGTGCCTCTTTTAACTGCACCAAGTTCTTAGGATCCAGAACACTAAATATACTTTGAAACATATGAGGAGTAAGATCAATGATTACATTATCTTGGGAATCCATGCATTGCCAGGTAGCCGGAGTGTAAGCTCCTATAGCTATCAAGATCAACTCCAGACATTGGATTGATAAAGGAAATAGAGTGATATGGACCAAGCCAAAATCAACAATTCTTTGTGTCCTCCCTGTTATATCTTCAATAAAGGTTTTTGAATACAGCTCCTCAAAATTGTATTGGCCTAAATTTGCGTCGGTGATGTCTGACCAATCTAATTCTACTTTGCTTACTTTGACAATAGGATTCCTGTGATTATACCTCAAGGTATAAGGTAACTATTCTGGCTTGATCTTCTTGGGTTTAGCTACTGCCTTTGATGTTCTTGCGGGCCGGTTCCTTTGGACAACTTCTCCTGATGTTCCCAACATCCTTTTAGCTTTCCTTCAACAAAACGTCTAGTTAGATCTTTGGAAAAATATCTCAAAATATGTCTTAAAATCATACCTTTCAAGAATACATCGAAGGTGGAACCAGGCAGAAAACATTTTCAACAATCCTCTTTTAACATACTACCAGGCTCAGAGCAAAAACTGTTATTGACATTCTACTAACAAGAAGCGGGCTCGGAGTCGAAAGTGAAATAGTGACCGAAACCGGAACTAGAATGGAAACTGATTTGGTTTCCTTCAGATTTTCTATTTTCATATTTTGTTTCGGTTCCACTTCTGCTTCCACCCAGGTTAACATTTTCATGAAATAAAGTTTCTTACTACAAGAAAAGTTAGAGATGGGATAAGAAATGGAATTGACAATAATCATAAAACACATCCAAAAGTCTAAATAAATTCGGATCTCGCTTCCGGCTATGTTGACCATGATGTCATCAACGATTTTACCAATTTAATGCATAACTTCATGATTAAAGACCAAGGTCATATTAAATGAAATGAGGCTTAAAATATATCATGAAAGGACCATGCCCATATGACTGTGGGAGTGATTGTATTTTAGGGCATCATATTTAATCATTTTAAATGTGATCACAGAAATGCATAAAACCTAATCTAGAAAACACGATATAAAAACTAGGGCACGGATTTAACCCCTCTATTTAACCAAACGAATGCGCAATAAATCCTAAGTAAAAAAAAGATCTCACAAACTCTAACTCACTATAAAATAGAATTTAATCTACATTACTAGCAAAACCCTAAATAAATCTACGTGTTTAAAACCTAGCATAGCATGACATGATCATGACAAAACGTGAAAACGACCATGCCCTAACTCACTGTAAAACAAAATTTAATCTACATTACTGGTGAAACCCTAATTAAATCTACGTGTTTAGAACCTAACATAGCATGATGCAATCATGAAAAAACGTGAAAACTACCATGCCCTAACTCACTAAAAATTAGAAACAAAAAGCACAAAACGAAAACAAGAACAATAATAAACAAAGAAAGAAAAACAAACACACCAACCTATTGAGACGACGAACTTGCCCAAAAATCAAAAGTGATCAAACACAAATAGAGAAGAAAAAAGTAAATAAAATGAGAATATGAACCCTACCTCGAATGCAAAAGCTGGCAAAACCTTATGAAGAAATTCACAAGCAACTATCTCTTCCGCTTTCAATCGATTCACTCAGAAGAACTCCACTGCTGCTCCACTATTCTCTTTGATTTCTTAACAATGATAATAATAACATGTTTAATCCCTAATCAAGATAAAATTTAGAGTTCCTACCTACGCATGGCAATTGTCATTAACGCATTAAATGTAGTTAAGTGGAGTCAGAACTGGAGAAGAACAAACACTTCACTACAGTGCGACTTCAATAAAAATTCAAGGACCAAGAAACAGTGGGAGCAGAATCGAAATGGAAACTAATTCAGAAAATTAAGGATTTTCCTAACTTCATTCCCGTTCTAGGTCCGGGTCTGCCAACAAAGCATAAAATAAAACCAAAAACAAAAATAAAATAAAAAGACCGAAATAATAAAACTTAACACAAGGACTTAATCTAAAACCAAAAGTTCAAAAAGTGGAGGCGGAGACGAGATGGATTTTGATTTTGCAATTTTGAATAAATACCAACTTAACATCCACTTTGATTCCGACTCTGACAAAGACAAAACAAAAGGTCAAAAAGAAAGACTATCGCAATGGGGATCGAAACGAGTTTTGAAAGAAGTTTTAGAACCCGATTTGATATCGGCTCCAATTCCGACAGACTAAACAAAGAAAAACAAAGTGTTGGAAACAAAAGACTCCAAACATTGTTTGAAAACAAAAAAGGATAAAAAAACACAAAGGGGACCCATTTTGACCAAGGCAAAAGATGGGGTAGTTATGCAAGGAATAACACTGCACACGTTACATTTTCTTCATTAAAGATTGTAATGATCTTTGGCTGACGTGGATGTTTTTCTTTGACCCATGGATATGATATAAATCTTTTATTGAATCATTAGATCAGAGGTGAATATCAAGGAAGTAGAATAGGATGTATATAGAGTTTTATCTATAGGTTTTTTTCTCACATGTATGAGCACTGTATTTTGAACATATTGTAATCAGGCCTATGAGCTGAATCTATATGCTCGGATGTGGCCGATTATATGTAATTGAATTTCATGATAATAAGAATGTGTTAATCTACATTTGCCTCTAGATTTTGTGTTTCTTTTGTTGTGTTACTCTAGATGCATGGCCCAGATTGTTCTCTTTGAGGACCCTCCTACCATGATTGCCACCAAACTGGTATTAGAGTGAGATCATTAGAGTTTGTGCAGTCTTGTTAAAGATTTATTATAGGGTGGCAAACTAAGGATCCGACCTACAACTATAGAATACTTGTGTATGGATGGCGAGAAGAAGGAATGGTAGAGGAAATAGAGCGTTTGGAAATGTAGACCCTATTGTAATGAATATGTTGAGAGGAATTTATGCTAGAGTGGAAGCAGTTGAAATGGCCTAGAGGAGAGGTTGACCAGTTGATGGTGTGAGTAATGAAGAAGTAGAAGAATAGGAAGAAGCTGCAAGAGAAGAGGAACTTGGCCTTTGATCATGGAGAAGAAAGGTTCATAAGAGCCCTAACCAAAGTAAACACTAAGCCACATTTTAATCCATCGGATTATAATGGTAAGTTGGATTCAAATGAATTCTTAGATTGAATAACAAAGATGTAAAATTATTTTTATTTTGAATGTACCCCAGAAGATAAGGATGTGAAATTCGCTTGTACAAAGTTGAGAGGACATGCATCCCTTTGGTGGGAACATTTGCAAATAGATAGGCAAAGAAGAGGAAAGGAGAAGATAAGATTATGGCATTGTATGGTGAATAAGTTGAAGACAAAGTTCATGCATGTAGACTACCAGATCAGTTTGTTCAAGAAGTTGCAAAATCTAAAACAAAAGGAATCAAGTGTGACAGAGTATACTGATGAGTTCTATAAGTTGAACATCATATATGGACATTCATAGGATGATATTGAGAAAGTAGCTAGACATGTAAATGGTTTGAGGTCATCTATACAAGATGATATTAGTTTGATTAAATTGTTGAGTGTGTAAAAAGCATATCAATGTGCCCTAAAAGTAGAAGAGAAGTGAAATAAAATACATGAGAAGAGACAGAGGGGAAGAGGTGGAAGATTTCAGAGAGGAAGAATTTTTACTGGAGGAGGAAGACGATATTTTCCAGATCAGAAGAAAGATAAGGAGGTAAGTAAGAATGAAAATTCATACCGAAGAGATGATGGAAACTCTTACAAAAGAGGAGGATATGGTGGTTACCAGAGAGAAGGATATAGAAAAGATGATAGAGGATAGGAGAAAAGAGTATTCAGGGGAAATTTTTTCAAATGTGGTGGAGAAGGACATAGAGCCTTTGAATGCAAACAAGGAGAGACAAGAAGAAAGATGAGAATAATAGAATAACAAACTTTATTGAGGAGAATCAAGCTAGATCACCTCATCACCTAGAAGAAGGATAAGTGTTGGTAAATAGGATATTATTGTGTCAAAGTGAATTGGAGAAGGAACCATTGCAAAGAGAATTTGTTTTGGACCAGATGTAAGGTAGCTGATAAATGTTGTAAAGTGATCATTGATAGTGGAAGTTTAGAGAACCCGACTTTTAAAGAAATGGTGACCAAATTGAAGTTGGAAAGATTGAATCACCTAAAGCCCTATTAGATAGCTTGGATTCAAGATGAGCATAAGATACTGGTAAGTGAACAATTCTTGGTGAAATTGAAGATAGGAAATTATCATGATGAAGTTTTGTGTGATACCATGTTAGAAACCATGATCACTTGCATGCAATCACCTATCACATGCAAAAGACATGCAGAACCAAAGAAGATGTTCGGTAAACCTCAAAGTAAAAATGCATTATTGAGAATCAATTATTACAAAGAGATCAATCCTTATGAAGGAGATCAAGAAACCCTAAAAGGGAAACCCTAAATGAAACCCTAATGTGCACACTTAATAATTAATCAATTATTAATGTGCCTAAGTTTAGCTTAAGCAACTAAAGGAATAAGTGACTTAATTAATTAACCAGTATGATATAAATAATTAAGTATAATAACTTATTACTCTAACATAGAAACCATGATCACCTGCATGCAATCACCTATCACATGCAAAAGACATGTAGAACCAAAGAAGATGTTTTATAAACCTCAAAGTAAAAATGCATTATTGAGAATCAATTATTACAAAGAGATCAATCCTTATGAAGGAGATCAAGAAACACTAAAAGGGAAACCCTAAATGAAACCCCAGTGTGTACACTTAGTAATTAATCAATTATTAATGTGCCTAAGTTTAGCTTAAGCAACTAAAGGAATAAGTGACTTAATTAATTAACCAGTATGATATAATTAATTAAGTATAATAACTTACTACTCTAACACCCCCCCTTAAGATGAACTTAGGAAGAAGCTAAAACACTAGAAGAAGATGCATGAAAGAAAATATGGGTCCCGACAACTAGGCCTGATCAGGTACAAATGCAAGAATGAGGTGGAGAACGAAAACCCAGTGGGACAAAACCCCCCTACAATGAGATGACATGTTGTAAAGAAGCACTGGAAGAACACTGTAGAGTAACACTAGAACCACAATCTGGAAAGCAAGGAAAGATACTTTTGTCTACAAGAAACCATATCAGAATCATAATGATGCAACAGTAGACCCGATGCCATGGAACACTCAAAAACTCCAAATGGGAACAACCTTGGAATCTATGAAGCAACAGTCAATTATTGAATGAAAGTGATACTAAAATGAAGTGGAAAGATGCAAGGTGCACTCTCCCAACTACCAGAACATCCAAGTAATCTCCAAACAACCCATCGGGCCAAATCTGGACTAAGCAATCAACCTAGGATAGATATAGAAAAAGTGCATGGATAGCTACATAGAGCTCCTGAACACCTTTCCAACACCGCAAAGATAGTGAAAATCAGAGATCATGGTAAAAAGTTATGAGCTCGAAAGCATAAAATAAACATCTAACTTCAAACAGCAATAAATGTAGTAAAACATAAAAATACTATAAAATAAAGTGCACCACAAGAAAGTTCTTGGAACCAGATTTTCGGCAATATCTCATTTGCCTGATTTCGATACTGCATGCCCAAGTTATGCCAAAAAGAAAAAAAATTCTCCTTTAGGGAAAACTGGGGTTAGGAGGGGGCAAAAAAGCATCATAGAGACGTGATGTCATGCTAATGTCAGCGGTTCACGAGGATAAAATTGATGGCCATTTGGTCATCACCGCAAAAAAATGGCCCCCTGCAAAAACAATTTAGGCCCCTGGTCACCCATGTGACCGAGGGTGCAGAGCCCCTAGTCCTCCATAGGACCTTGGCTAGAGCGGAGAAGCCCATAGGGGCTTGCAAACAGCCCTCGATTGGCCATATGATCGGAGCGGAGTGTAGAGGGAGCCGGTGGGGCTGGGCGGAGTTGGTGGCCACCCAGTGGCCGCCTGGCGGCGGAACCCTTCAAACTGGCCATGCAAAATCTCCAGCAAGTTTGCTAATTTTTGCACTATTTTTGAGATTTTTTTGCTTCGTGAAGCATGCTGGGGAGGCCTACGGCCTCCCTGGCAATTGTTTTTTGCCTCAGGAACAAACTTCTCCAAAATCGGTGATTTGACAGGCATTCTAGGGTTTTGGGGCACTACGAACATGATGGCGACGTTCTTTTGAGCCCAAAGTGTCCCAAAAAATTGGCTACCCCCAGATATTGCAAAAAAAATGCATGTGGAAACCCTTGCACTTGAAACTTACTGAAAGGCCATATCTTCATATCACGAACAGGTAGCTGCAGGTCTAGAGCTTTGATACCACGTTAGAAACCAAGATCACCTGCATGTAATCACCTGTCACATGCAAAAGACATGAAAAATTAAAGAAGATGTTTTGTAGACCTCAAAGTAAAAATGCATTATTGAGAATCAATTATTACAAAGAGATCAAGAAACCCTAAAAGGGAAGCCCTAGTGTGCACACTTAATAATTATTCAATTATTAATGTGCCTAACTTTAGCTTAAGAAACTAAAGGAATAAGTAAATTAATTAACCAATATGATATAATTAATTAAGTATAATAACTTATTACTCTAACACCCTCCCTTAAGCTGAACTTAGGAAGAAGCTAAAACACTAGAAGAAGATGCATGAAAGAAAATATGGGTCCCGAAAACTAGGCCTGATCAGGTACCCATTTACAAATGCAAGAATGAGGTAGAGAAGGAAAACCTAGTGGGAAAAAAAAATTATGCCTATGGATGTATGCCATATTTCTTTGGGAAAACCTTGGCAGTATGATAGATAGGCTATTCATGATGGAAAGAAAAACATCTAAACTATTTTTTCTAATGGGATGAAACAAATTTTTTTACCCTTGGAGAATTTTCCTAAAGTTGAATTTTGTATGAATGCTAGAGTTTGTTTGGTTGATGGAAGGAAGTTTTTGGATGGAATGAGACATGAGAACATGTGCTATGCCTTGATTCCTAAGAAGGTTGAAGACTTGAAGCATGTAGAAGGACAACTTGAAGAGATAAAGGAATTACTGGTAGAATATGAAGCTATCATTTTAGATAACGTACCTGATGCATTGCCACCTATAAGGAGTATTAGTCATTGTATGGATCTGATTCCTGGAGCTAGTTTACCTAATAAATCAGCACACTGGATGACACCAACAAAGAATGAAGAATTGAATAGACAAGTGCAAGAATTGTTAACAAAAGGTTTGATTAGAGAAAGCTTAAGTCCTTGTGCAATACCTGCTATGTTAGCACCTAAGAAGGATGGAGAATGGAGGAAGTGTATAGACTCTAAAGCCATAAACAAGATCATAGTGAAGTATTGTATGAGTGGTTGGTGATGCCTTTTGGACTGACAAATGCACCAAGTACTTTCATGAGGTTGATGAATGAGGTATTGAAGAAATTCTTGGGTAAGTTTATGATTGTTTACTTGGATGATATCTTGATTGTCAGTAAGACTAGGGAAGAATATTTTTTGCATATAAGACAAGTTTTATGGAGGTTGACGTAATAGTAGTTGTTTATAAACATCAAGAAGTGTAGTTTTATGAAGGAAGAATTGGTATATCTTGGGTTTGTGATATCTATGGATGGATTGAAGATGGATCCTAAGAAGATAAGATCATTTATTGAATGCCCTACACCTAAAAGCATTGGAGAGGTAAGATCATTTCATGGATTGGCTAGTTTTTACCAAAAGTTCATTAGGAATTTCAGATTTATTTGCAGCCCTATGACAAGGACAATGAGAGGAGATAGGAAGGATTTTAGATGGACATCTCGAGAAGAAAAAAGTTTTGAGTTTTTGAAAAAGAAGGTGACTGAGCAACATGTGTTGGATTTACTAGACTCTAGTAAGGAATTTCAAGTAGACTGTGATGCAAGTGGAAAAGCAATTGGAGCAATGTTAAGTTAAGAAGGAAGACCAATAGCCTATTTCAATGAGAAGTTGAATGATGCAAGGAAAAGGTATTCAGTGTATGATTAGGAGTTTTATGCCATAGTTCAAGCCTTGAAGAAGAGACATTATTTGTTGTCTAAGGATTTTGTGTTGTATAGAGATCATCAAGCTTTATAATATTTGAATATTCAAGGTAAGTTAAATCAAAAACACATGAGATGGGTGGAATTCTTGCAGAGTTATACCTTTGTCTTGAAACATAAGAGTGGAAAGTCAAATAGAGTTGTTGATGCTTTAAGTAGGAGAAGGAATTTATTGACACAGATGAAAGTGGAGATGTTAGACTTTGATGAATTGAGGAACTTGTATGAGGAATACCCAGATTTTGTAGAACCTTGGAGAGCATGCAAATAACCTATTTTGGAGGATAAAAGTCAATGGTTAGATTATTTCATTTAGGAGGATATGTTGTTCAGAGGAAACCAGTTGTGTATACCCCATATTTGAATGAGGGAAAAAATTTGTAAAAGAGAAATATAGTGGAGGATTGGCAAGACACTTTGGAATTGATAAAATAGTAGAATTGGTAAGTGAGAATTACTTTTGGCCCCAAACTCATAAGGATGTCAGGAAATTTGTGTAGAGTTGCAAAGTTTCTCAAGTTGAAAAAGGGAGTAGTCAAAATATTGGATTGTATAAACCTTTGACAGTTCCAGAAAGACCTTGGGAGGATATCAACATGGATTTCATACTTGGTTTGTCGAAGACACGAAGAGGTAGTGATTTTGTATTTAAGGTGGTAGACAAATTTTCTAAAATGGAAAATTTCATACCTTGTAAGAAGACAACAGATGTAGTACATGTAGCAAAAAAAATTTTCAGGGAAGTGGTTGGATTGCATGGATTACATTGAATTATTGTTTCAGACAAAGATACAAAGTTTGTCGGTTACTTTTGGGGGACACTTTGGAAGAAGTTGAGGATAGATTTGAAGTTCAATTCTAATTTTCACCCATAGAATGATGGACAGAAAGAGGTAGTAAATAGGAGTTTGGGAAATTTTCTAAGATGTTTGGTTGGAAAGAAGACCAAAAGTTGGGATTTAGCCATTGCATAAGAATAGTTTTCCTACAGTAATTTAGTGAACAAGAGTACAGGAAATACACCTTTTGAGATTGTTACTGGAGTTCATCGTAGAGGTATATTATAACTAAGAGACATCAGTAAAGAAGATAAAAGGAGTGCAGAAGAAAAATAATTCATAGAACACATGAAGAAAGTGCATACTCAAGTGAAGCAACATTTGTAAAACATGAACCGAAAGTATAAGGAGAAGGCATATGAAAAGAGGAGACATAAGGAGTTCAAAGTTGGAGATGAAGTAATGGTATATTTGAGGAAGGAAATATTTCTCATTGCAACATATAGTAAACTGAATATGAGAAAGTTTGGACCCTGTAGGATTTTAAAGAAGTTTGATTCAGGAAATGCATATGAAGTAGAGTTACCATATGACATGGGTATATCATGTATATTCAACATTACAGATCTATATCAGTACCACGAAGTAGATTTCAGTGAAGATAGTAAAGAAAAATTAGAAGAGAAGCTTTCTAAACAACAATCAGATGGGATAAAAGATATCTTGGATGTCATAGATAGGAGAAAGACTCATGGAAGACAATATAGATAATATCTGGTAAACTAGAAAGGTAGACCAGTGGAGGATTCTTCTTGGATTTCTTAGGCTGAGGTAGACCATATTGGTTTCCCTTTGGCCCTAGCTAAGTGAGGGACTCACTTTTCATTAACCCTAGATGTCTGATGCAGGAGCATCCTTGGTTCTTGGCAATCTTACATCAACCAAAAATATTTTCATTCAATATTGTTCTTGTTTTGTTCTTGTTCTTGTTCAAGTTGGGAGATCCAGTATTTCTTTGTGTTTGCTCACCAAATCTCACATACCTATGGTTTCATCATGGACATGTTCAATTACCTTATTCCAAGTTTTTAGCTTGATTGGATCTTTTTACGGCAAGTTATCGCTTTCGGATTGAGTGACATTTTTGGCATTGGCCCTGGAATAACTTCAAAACCTAACGGCTAGTTTGATCAATTGGGAATCCTTCCCGTAACTTGAAGATCCTCACGATGTGTTTCTAATTGATCTATGGATTTTCCTCAACCTTTATTTTAGGTCCACACTTCATCATGTGCATCTACCATGGAATAATTTCAGATTTGACTCTGACGTATTCCTGCACACATTACATTTTCTTCATTAAAGATTGTAATGATCTTTGGCCAATGCGAATGTTTTTCTTCGACCCACAGATATGATATAAATCTTGTAATGAATCATTAGATTAGAGGCGAATATCAAGGAAGTAGAATAGGATGTATATGGAGTTTGATCTATAGGATTTTCACTCGCATGTATGAGCACTGTATTTTGAACATATTGTAATTAGGCCTGTGAGCTGAATCTGTACACTCGGATGTGTAGAAGTTGTCAAAACCAACTTTAGAGTCCAATAACACCTGCACGCAAATGGATACATGTCACAAGGAAGAGAATGGATGAAAAATAAAATGAGGGTTTGAAGCTCTGAAAAATTGAGAGATTATATTATCAAAACAATTGAATCAATGAAATATACAATGGATCAATCCTTAAGAAAGGAGATCATGCAAAAACTAAAAGTAACCCTAATAGGAAGACATTTAATAATTAATATAATTATTAAATGTTACATTATGGAAACTAAAGAGAAATCTTAAGAGAGGAATAAAGGTAACTTAATTAACATAATTAAGTTAAATTCTTTACTCTAACACCCCCCCTTAAGATGAGCAAGAGTGCAACTACAAACATGTACAAGAAGGAAAAAGTAACTACAATGTTTGAAAGTAAATATAGGTCCTGACAACTAGGCCTGATCAGGTACCCATTTACAAATGCAATGCAAACTAAAAAAAATATGGTAAAGGAGAAAACCCATTGGGAAAAAAACTCCTCCCCAAAAACAAATGCAAAGAAAGGAATGTGATGCGCTTATGAAAGAAGGATAGGAGGTGGATTACATGATACCCCCCATAGGCAACCTCTATCATATAAGTACATGTACAATGGTCTCCATAGGAGAGATAGAAAGAGAGAAGAAGGCCCCCCCATAATGAAGAAACTCTTGTCACAATGGTAGATGCCTGATGTAGAATCCAAAAGGAGATCCTGAAGCGGAAAATGATAATCCTCTGCTTGGGAAGAAATAGATCCAAAGGACGATGACGAAGAAACCCTGTGAAGAGTGATGAACCAATCTGTCTCAAAATGTGTTCCATAATAGGATCTTGAAGAATCTCTCTGTTTGAATTGAAACAAATGATGTCAAATCCAAATTGATGTGGAGAATCCCAAAATGCAACCTTTGAATGAACTGAGAATGGTTGGCATACAGTGATAACCTGATTGTCAAGATAGAGGAGATGTATGTCCTCATAAGAATCCTCCAAATCTGCAATATAGGACTCCACAAACAAGAAAGATATATCTGCAACATAAGAGTCCAAAGTAGCTATGTTTGAAAGATGTATGATTCCCTTCTGCACTGAATCAGGAACAACAAGAGATGTTGATGAAATCTCAGTCTAAAGAGTAGGAACTATGAGACAAGCCTCTAATCCATCAGAACATGTAAGGGTGTCTAAATACTCAAGCTCCTCTAAAGTATCATGATCAAAGGGTGTATTCTCTCTCCAAGCAATGGGTAAGAGACAATCTGAAGTAGGATCCATTAGGAATGGAGGGATATTGGAGTCTCCATAGATCTCCCAAATACGTGTCCTAAGTGGGTGAGGACAATCAATGTCCGATATAGCCAACACATTGTCATGATCAACACTAGACAATATAAGTCCTACTATGTGATCTCTAATGATATCCCATGCTATTTTTCCCTCTGAAGTGGTTGGTTCAGGTATGAGATCATACAAATAAGGAAAAATATTAAGCCACCTACAATGTGTAAGTATGCGCTTTGCCCATGACTCATAATTACCCCGTTCTAGAATTACAACTGAAGGGTGAGTAGAAAAACCCATGATAACTCTTCAAATGAAAAAAACTGAGAAAAATAACCTTACCACATGTAGATCAAATGAAATAGAGCCTAATGATGCAAACAAAAGGTTCCCAAGTGCCAAAACATCCAAGTAATTAAGAAAAGTGTGAAAACACAAAAGACTAAATAAAATATACCTAGGGAAAAATCTTGGAAAATATGTCTAATTATTTTGCAGAGCACTGAACTAGCTTTTTGATGCCTATTTATTTGCACAAAATGGAGCTCGGATGCAAACAATATGTCTCTCAGAGTGCAAAATGATTATCTGACTTTGACTATGAAAAACGGCACCCAAAATGCAAAATTTTGAAAAAAATCTTGCACCATCAAAATAGGCTCGGAACCATATTTTTGACGCCTATTTTTGTTCAAAAATCTGAGAAAAAATGACCATTTTACGCCCGATTTAGTGCAACATGCTCAAAAAAGAAAAACAAATTTACATTGCCCTTAGGGTCTAAGACCTTGGGCCCTTGGTCACATGGCCGACTAGCGGGCTGGTGCACAGGAGCTGAGGTTGAAACCCTTGGGTCTGCATATGACCATGACTAAGCTCATGGGGGCTACACAGTCCACCGACGGTGGGCTGGTGCCTCAGTGACACCCAGGTTTAACACTGGCAGCACCAATGTTTTTTCAAAAACTTTTAAAAAATCAATTAAAAATTGATTTTTTTTTCTAATTTTTGCCTCGAAAATTCTGCCCTGAGGCTATACGACCTTAGGGCCAATTTATTTTTGCCTTTTTGGTCAACAGAGGCCAAATCGGACAAATTTTATATGAAAACAGGGGTTTTTTGATGCTCTGGACTCAATGGCGAGGTTCGTTTTGTCCAAAAATGCTCAAAAAATTAGGCAACCCCCAAATCCACTAAAAATCAACCTATAAAACTATGAAAGCCTGATCCAACCCTCATAGCTCCAAATTCTTCGAAGAAGAACAGGCTACAATAGGTCCGCGCTCTGATACCATGTAGAAGTTGTCAAAAACAACTTCTGAGTCCAAGAACACCTGCATGCAAATGGATACATATCACAAGGAAGAGAATGAATAAAAAAGCTAACGAGGGTTTGAAGCTCTAAAAAATTGAGAGACTATATTATTAGAACAACTGAATCAATGAATTATACAATGGATGAATCCTTAAGAAAGGAGATCATGCAAAACCTAAAAGTAACCCTAATAGGAAGACATTTAATAATTAATATAATTATTAACTATTACATTATGCAAACTAAAGAGAAATCTTAAGAGATGAAAAAAGGTAACTTAATTAACATAATTAAGTTAAAACCTTTACTCTAACAGGATGTGGCTGACTATATGTAATTGAATTTCATGATAATAATAATAATGTGTTAATTTATATTTTCCTCCATATTTTGTGTTGCTTTTGTTATGTTACTCTAGCTGCATGGCCCAAATTGTTCTCTTTGATGACCCTCCTACCGTGACTGCCACCACCTATAATAAGAGCTTCATACTCTGAGATGTTGTTTGTGCAGGGGAATGCAATCCTATATGCCTTGGGTATACTATCTCCCTATGGTGTGAGAAATAAAATACCGGCTCCTAAACCATGTTGAGTATGGAACCCATCAAAGTATAGAGCCCATTGCCTTGTCTATTCTATCATCAAGACACTCTCATTTGGAAAATCCACTGTGAGAGGTTTATGATCATCTATGGGTGCTTCGGCCAGTTGGTCTGCTATGACTTGTCCCTTTATAGCTCTCCTATCTATGTATTATATATCAAATTCACTCAAGATCATCACCCATTTGACTATTCGCCCTATTAAGGTTGCTTTTGCTAGTAAATATTTGAGTGGTTCCACCTTTGAAATCAGTTTAACTTTTCTATTTAAGATGTAATGTCTTAGTTTTTGTGTTGAAAACATGACTCAGAGAAAAGCTCTTTCAATGGGTGAATAGTTCAATTCATAGCCCACCAGTGTTCTGCAAATAAAGTAAACTACCCTTTCTTTATTGTTATCATCTAGTTGTGCCAGGAGAGCGCCCAATGCTACTTACATGGCAGATATATAAAGTATCATCTCCTTTTCTGGAATTGGTGGCATGAGTACATGAGGAGTAAGTAGATACTCCTTAACTTGATGGAATGCTTGGTCACATCCCCCATCCCATTTTAAGGTGATGTCCTTGTGTAGGAGATGAGTGAAAGGGTGAAATTTGTTTTCCAATTGTGTGATAAATTGCCTAATTTATTGTAGCTTCCCTTGCAGGCTCCTTAGTTGTTTGAGTGTGTTTGGTGGAGGCATCTCCATTATAGATTTTTCCTTGACATGTCCACCTCTATCCCTCTTCTTGACACTATGTACCCTAAGAGCTTTCCATACGTTACTTTGAACACACATTTCTTAGGGTTGAGTCTCAGATTATACATTTCCAATTGATCAAATACCCTTGCTAGGTTTGTCAAGTGATATGCCATCTTGATTGACTTTGCTAGGATTTCTTCCACATAGTCCTCCATGATTGTGTGTAGCATGTCATGGAATATGGTTATCATCACTCTTTGATAGGTTGCTCCATTATTCTTCATACCAAAAGGAGTTGCATTCCAATAGAAAGTTCCCCAAGCACACGTGAATGTTGTTTTGTGTTGGTCATCTAGAGAGATCTTTATCTGGTTATATCTAGAGAAACCATCCATTAAGGACAACATCTCATGCCCTACTATTAGATCTACGATCATGTCAATGCTTGGTAATGGGAATTCATCTTTTGGACAAGCCTTGTTCAAGTCTCTAAAGTCTATACATATCCTTATGCCCCCCAATAGGTTTGGACACTACTACTAGATTTGATATCCATTGTGGATAGTCAATGGGTTTGATGAAACCCACATCTAGTAGCTTCTTTAGTTCTACCTTTACCAATAATGCTATTTGGGGATGCATTTTTCTGAGTTTCTTCTTAATAGGCTTTTCTCTAGGGATGATAGCTAGATGATGCACCACTAATTTTGGATCTAGTCCAGGCATGTCAGCATAGGTCCAAGAAAATTTTACCTTTCTCTCATTGATGAAAACTGTGAAATTTTCTTTCTCCTCAAGCTCTAGTGATGTTTCATGGTATGTTATCTTTGGGTACTCTGTTGTACCAACATTTATGGATTGTGTTTCTTCTACAAGGAGTGTTGATCTTTCTTGATATTTTGATATGGGGATATTGAATCCTCCATCCTTGGGTGCCTCTGGGAGGTTTTCACCTTCGGATGCAACCTTTATTTTTCTCTTTTCTTGATCCAATAAAGCCATAATGTGGTTTTCTCTAGGGGATCATATCTTTATGTTTTTTCTTTCATTTTTGTGACTGGAAAATCCAATCTCTCCACTGATGTATGCCTCTTGTTCTAGTTCCATGACAAACCCTGCTTTGTGATCTCCTACTAGTATGCCTATTCGAAGTCCCATGAACTCTGCTATGACCTCATCATTCTGGAATTGATCCAAAACAAGTGTATGTTGTTGTTGATCCTGATCTATGAGTTGTGGGTAAAAGATTAGGAGACTATCATCTTGGTATGCAAAGCTTACAAAAGTAGGTGAAAGGGTCAATATGGATCTAGTGTCTTTTTCCCACTAGGTATCTAGGTCATCATTACTAGAGTTGAGGAAATCATATCTTGTGATGAAGGAAGGATAATCCCATTCATATTCATTAGAGTCCATTTCATAATGGTAATGGATGTTGGGAATGGTTTCCATTAATTGGAGAGGGAACCTAACAATTCTAAAGTTATCGAATAATTATTCAATAGGTAATTCATTTTCCATAACATGGTAGATATCCACTGCCTTAATGCTAGCATAAGTTTCTCGTTTCTTCCAAGTGGTTCGTCTAGTTTTTGGAATGACCATGTTTTCTGGTTTATAACCTAGCCACATATTTTTTTGTCTTTGTTCCACTATGATAGGATCTGATCAGTCTTGTTTGTGTAGCTTAAGGCCACTTGTTCCATTGTATCCCATTTGTTTGACTAATTGATACCCTCTAGTGTTAGGATGAATTAAAATGGGTTGTGGCTTTTGTGGTTCTTTTTGGTCCTCCTTGTAGATTTACTCATCTTTCATGTCTCCCCATCTAGTAAAGATAGTGGGTTTGAATATTATTTGCAATATCTTGATCTCTTTTGGACCTCCATATACTCTAGGTGTTGGTGGAAGCATACTGATGCAGAATGCTTGGTTAAAATGGTAGTGCCCATTGCCTTTGTCAAGTACTTGAATCTTGGCTTCCATTTTTGGTTTCTCACTCGATGTATTTTTGGTGGAGGTTGATGGAAGCATGGAAGGGTCAACATAATAAAATGAATGGAAGGCTATATCATTTCTAGGAACACTTTGGATTTTATGTTATTTCTCCTCCAGGTTCGCACAAAAATGGAAAGGTTTAGGATCGACATATAGTGTTACTTCCTTTCCTTCATGGGGGAACTTTAGTAATTGATGGAAGGTGGAAGGGACTACTTGTAATGCATGGATCTAAGGGCATCCTAGGAGTAGGTTGTATGGTAACTCAAGATCCAGTACTTGACAAGTAGTTTTTGTTATTGTTGGTCCTATCTACACCGACAACCTGACTATTCCTTCAGAATTTCTCTCCAAGTCATCATAGGCCCTTATGGTGATACTCTTTCCTTTTTCAATCATATCATTAGAATACCCCAGTTGTTTTATGAGTTTTAAGGTACAAATTTTTAAACTTGCATTATTATCTATCAACACTCTTTTGACCATGGTCTTATGAACACCAACCTCTATGTATAGAATTTGATTGTGGAATGTTATTTGTGGTAAATATTTCTCTAAAAAGACTAAGTGATTACTTTTTGTGATTTTTCCAACCATGGCTTAGAACTGACTAGGATTGAGGTCATTAGGGATTGACATTTCCAAAGCTCTTTCAAATATCTCCCTATGTGCGAGTGACAATTTTAACAATTCTAAGTTTGAGATGAGGGTGGGTGTCTTCTTTAACTATTCCACAATGTTGTAGTCACTTGGTGACTTGATTATGTGTTTGGGAGGTGCTCCTTGTATTGTAACTCTTTCGCAATGGGTAGTTATGTTACAGTTGTTGTCTCCTCTTTGTATCGTGACTATGTTTTCCCTATTTTCATCAACTTGTGAGAGGGTTCCTAAAACTGTGTCACCATATTTGTAATTAGCATTATGGTACTCTTGTCCCTTTCCTTTATCATTCCTCTTAGCATGGTTTGGGATTGGATTTGAGTATATTTATAGGTCCTTTTTTCTAAGCCGATGATCAACATCTACTTCCCCTTTGTCTATCAAGTCCTAAATGATGTGTTTGAGGCACATGCAATTGTTAGTCATATGTCCTTTGATCAAATGGAAATCACACAAGTCCTTTTCATTGTACCATTGTGTCTTAAAGCTAGGTTCCTCATAATTTGGGTGGTCATTTGTTTTAATGAGGTTCTGTTGTACTAGTTTGAGCATAACTGTCTCAAGTGAGTCAACTAATACACTAAATTGCCTCTTAGGTTGATTATATTGCCTATGTTGCCCTCCCTAATTTGTTTATTGGTTCACAACTTGATTGTTTTTAGGATAGGTAATCTGGTTGCTTTATGTTTTTTTGGGACCATATCTTGTTTGTGCCACCTGTGGTTTGTTCTAATTTGTGTTTTGTGTGTTCCATATTTCTCTAGCATCTACCACTCCATCATTTGTAATGTTCTTGTTTTTAGCCCAAATTTTGGGTCTATTATTTGAAGTAGAGGGATAGTCTTTTGAGCTATTTTTCTTTAAGGTTCCTCTTACTATGAGGGATCTCTCAATATGTAATCCCTTTTCAATTGTTTCTTCAAAGTCTATAGGAAATAGCATAGTGAGTTGGTAGTTTATTTTGAGCAGGACATTCATGATGAAAATATCCACCAACTCCTTTCTAGAATGGGCCATTTGCACCGACTGGCTTTGTGTCTCCATATTTTTATGTAGCAGGTAAAGGAATCTCCTGGGTTCTATTTGATTGTGGATAGATTGGTGATGGTGACATCTTGTTCTATGTTGAACAAGAAGTGGGTTATAAATTTGCTAGACAACTCATCAAAAGTTTTGATTTCGGGTTACAAATAGGTGAAACACTCCATAGAATGAACTATAAGGCTGCATGGAAAGAGCCTCATGAGATAGGCATCATTGTTATGTACCTCCATACATGATACCAATAAGTCTCGTACATGCTCTACCAAATCTCCTACTATTTTGTACTTTCTTTTAAATTTGGGTATCTCAAAGTATTTTGGAAAGGTTAGTGTCATGATGGAACGATCAAATGGGAATGGATAAATTTTTTGCATGGTGTAGGTCTTCTTCTATTTTCTTATTTTCATATCTAATATTTGTTAGGTGATAGCATCTAGCCTTAGTTCCATCTCCATTTTAGGTACATGTGTTTGCAAACCCTGCGTGTAATGACCTTGTTGTCCTACCAAGTTTTGGCTATAAATTGGGTATTGTGAAGGTACACGACCTTGATAGCCATATGAGATATAAGGAGGGTTGATTCATTTTTGTGTATAAGGAGGTTTAACTCCTTATTATTGGGGAGGAACATATGGAAGGTTTCCCTGATGATGTGTTTGTGGGTGACCTTGTTGATAGGATGATTGAAGAAGGGTGCTCTATGGTACACCTTGCTGGGTAGGACTAAATTGAAGGTTACCCTAGTGATGCTTTGACAGGATACCTTGTTTTTGGGATGACTGAATTAGGGAACTCTATGGAACACCCTATTTGGTAGAACTAAAATAAAGGTTACCTAGATGATGCATTGATGAGACACCTTGTTTTTGGGATGACTAATTGAGGGCGCTCTATGGAACACCCTATTAGGTAGGACTAAACTGAAGGTTACACTGATGATGTGTTGGCGGGACACCTTGTTGTTGGGATGACTGATTGAGGGTGTTCTATGGCACACCCTGTTGGGTAGGACTAAACCGAAGGTTGCTCTGATGATGCGTTGATGGGAAACCTTGTTGATAGTATTGCTGGTTTGGAAGGGGACCTTGTGTTCCATCTTGTTGAAGATACTAATTATTTTGAGGGGGACCCTATATTACACCTCGTTGATGGTAATGATTGTTCTAGGAAGGGTAGAAACTTGATGTATTTTGAGGTATATATTGCCCAGAAGGTGGATTTTTATTTTTAGGTTCATATTGAGATGGCCTTCCTTGGTAGATTTGGGCTACTATTGCTTGTTCAGCCTAAGTTGGTTTTTTGAATAAGGGGTTCTCTTTGGGTTGCTCATTATTTTTTGAAAACATAGGCAACATATTTGGCATCTCTCAAGGTTGGGTTATTTGTCTCACAACCGATTTGTCCCCTAAGGGAATAATATTGGGGTCTTTGAGAGCTTCTACGTTGAAGTCCATGGGAAATTTAGCACCACTTTGTGCTAACTTGAAGAAATAGTAGTTTGGGTCCTTTCTTAACAACATGTACATTAGTTTGAGAACCTTGGGGTTGTTAAAATGTTCAAATAGTTCCCCCTCGTTTAGCTCTTCTTCCCTATCTACCTCCTCTATAACCACTAGGTTTGGGTCCTAGTTACTTTGTTCCATAACCTCCTTTTGTTTGTGAATTATTTCTTCCTCAGTGAAAGTGTCTCTGTATACTGGTCTCTTCTGGGGAATTTCAAGATCACTTGGCCTATAGCCCCATAGGCTACTCTCATTGTTCATGGTATTTTTTGGTAGGATATTGGTGGTATTTTTTTTTTGGCTTCTATTCTCTTTCTATGTTGTGATCTCGTGGTTGTCATAAACAACTTAGGTATCCTATGGGAAAGTGGTGTGATCTCTAGTTGACTTGAATCCTAAAAACCTAATGTTGTTCTAAATGCAAGGATGAATGTGGGTATGTAAATCTAGTTTGTTCCTCTAGAGAAGTTCAATATCATGAAAAAGACCAATCTTTTGAACAAAAAATAACATATATCTCTGATTGTTCTCAAAAGAACATCTATAAAAGTTTGCTACCAATTTGTCTCTTTCTTTATGTAGCACTGAAAGGTGTTTCTTGAGAGCGTTTGGACTAAGATTCCTGTCTAAAATGAAAACTTGTGGGCTTTACCTTAAAGATCTTAACCTTGCGTGAGATCATGAAAGGGATTTTCACTGCCACACGGGTGGTGGTAATATGGGTCTCTCTAGTGCTATGCCAACTTTCTCTTCCTCTTCATCTAGGATAATTGATGTGGTGAGAAATTGGTGGGGTGATTCGTTCTTCTAGAAAATGAAAGTTCTCAAGCTACTTATGATTTCAATTTTTTCACCTTCGATATGTGTGAGACTAGGATGAAGGATCAGTGCTACAAGATCCGGTTGCTGAACTGGGGTAGTTGGTCACCAGATGGTCATAAATTTTGATGGTGTTATGGGATGGTTGTTGTGAAGCTCAACACCCTAGGGTTTGATTGTTTTTTTGGAATGATACTACTTGGAAATCAAAATGTTAAAGAACTAAGGTCTATATTCCACTTCCTTGTCTAAATGATATGTTTTGGGAAAGATTACTTGTACTATCTGTGAATCCCAATTAACTCTTGATATCATGGACATCTAAGCGGAGGAATGTCCTTAATGGTTTGTTTGATTTTGATTTCAAATAGGTAGGATGAAAATAGTGGATGTGGGACTATCTGACCTTCTAGCTTTCCAATTATTTTGGTTCAAACAATGATCCTATAAACAACTTTCTATCATCTTTTTCTCTATGTTTTGAGTATGGAAAGTGATAAAGCAACACTTGGAATGAATCAAAAAGCATGGACTTATGTGACCTTCATGTCTATAACTCAAGTTGTGAAATCACAACACCCAAGCCATAGTTCAGAAGTGTGCACCAGATCAAAGGGTTTTTGGTTCAACCATCTCATTTAGTGTTTGTTTTGAATGTGTTCTTTTTCTTTAAATCAATCACATAATTTGATATCAAGTTGTTTTGAATGTAATGGGCCAAATTTAACATAAACCAATAATTATAACCCTAGGGGTTAGATACCATTCTCTTAGGTAGGATTTCCTCATGCTCTAAAGAGACGATTTTACATGAAACTTATGGTGCGATCCTTTAGTCAGAAATGGAAAGTAACTTCTCGGAAGTAAACTCTGATGCACCACTTTCAAATAATTTTTTTGGATAATAGGGTGGCCTCTAAAACAATTTGGTTCTTAGTGATAATTGTGAATGCGAAAATTTGACACTCACCCACTAGCCACTTAAGGCTCTTTAACCGTTCCCATTCCACTTAAGCTATGGGGTTAGGTGCAGTCTATTATTGGCATGGCTTGAAGCTACTTTCTTATGATTTCACAACCTTTAATATAGCCCACCAATAAACGTGCTTCAAGACCTTGTAATGAGTTCTCCAATGTGGGATGTGTCTCAAAGCAAGCCTCATCTCTAAGGTAAAATTTGGAAAATAAAATGCAAAGCTCAAAAAAAAATTTTGCTCATCCAAGATCGCCAAAAGGTGCGAGGGGAGAAAACAAAACACTTTGGTCTGCCAATCCCTATATGCACAAAAAACACTTCATTGCAAATTGATTAATTTTAAACACCTTGAGCGATGTTATCCGCAAAAAATTATGAGTAAAGAAAAACAAAGCTATTTTTAACTCGCACCAATACGAAGTGTGTTGCAAGTATGGATGTGTTTGATGATCTTGTCATTAATATTATCATTGATGTCAATGTAGTTCAAGTTAAGTATAGTTGGTAATTGTATATTTGAGATACTATAGAAGTTCTTGGAGTACATGGAGCTATATTTATGAAGTTGTAGTTATATTTTTGCCAAGTGCTTTTGAGAAAATTTAAGAAATAATGAAGGCAGTGTTGAAGAGTGTGTTTTGAGTGTGTTATGGTATTATGCTCTACATTTAATTTGTGTTTATCCTATGACTATTTGGATCTTTAAATATGTTCATGAGCTTCCATGGATAATATATCTCGATTTTTAGCTTCTGGTTCGATGGAGGGTAAAAGATGTGTTCACCGGTGTGTGAATTGGCTTGACAAAACTATCCATTTATGAACTAGGAGAAAATTTTTGGCTCTATAGTCTTATGATATTTGGTTTCAGATCTTGTGGATTGAAGAGATGGCTCTTTTTGATGGTTTTTTTGTTCTGAAAAAATTGCTTGTGGTTTGGCACTCTGGAAGACCTGCTCTAGAGCTCCTGTGTTTTGTTGGCTAGTCTGGCTAGACTAGTGAAGAGTTCTCTGTGAATATTTTTTTGTAATTTTTGTGCATGTACCTGAGGTATTCTCAGAGGTGGTAAAATTTCTGGTGAAGTTTGTTGAGTGATCCACATGTGATTATCTTGCTAGAGATGCATGTACTTCAAAGATCATTAGTGTTCTCATTAGGTTTGGTTGACCTAGTGTCTACACATTAAATTAATCTTTTGCATCAACTTAAGGAAGCATGCTTGATCCAATATGTTGTTTGGGTCCTAAATTAAATATGTAATTGGTCCTCTCTCATTCTTATCCACCACGAGAATGTTGAATAGCCGACCTAGTTTGAATTTGTAAATGAAATTGTATAGCCAACCTTGGAGAATATTTCTAGGGTTGAAGATGGTATTAAAGAAAATCAAGTTTTAGTGAATTTGAAATCCATCCATCAACGAATCAAGCAAGTAAATGAAGTGTGCAAACAACTACGAAAAGAAAAGAGTTGAAGAGAAAATTGAGGCAAAAATACTTCAACGTGTTAGATTCCTGAAAGCAGTGAGCTAATGGTGTCTACAATCTTCTGATCAAGTTGTGAATTTTTGGAACCCTAGTGGTGGATCTTCATTTACCTCTTTCATTTTTCTTGTAGGTAGTGAGCCTCCTTTCTAGACAGTGAGTCATTTGAAGACAATGAGCCCAAGCATTTGGGTAGTGAGCCTTTGTATCTGGGTAGTGAACCTTTGTATTTGGTATTGCATTACTACTATATTGAGTTAATCCTCACTGTGGTTTTTCCCCCTTTGGGTTTTCCATGTAAATCTATTGTCTCTGGTGTTTGCTTTTTGTTATTTGCATTTCATGTTTACACTTAATAACAAATTGAAGTTAAAGTGAAAAGATTAAGTTTAGAAGTAAAGTTATTTGATACAACTGATTCACCCCACCTCTCAGTTGTCTTGTGAATTTCAACAACTGGTATCAAAGATTTGTTTCCTCAGTGAAAAGCTTAACCGTTTGAGGTAGATCAAATGGCACACAAGTTGCAGATTCTTATTTTTGATGGTGTTGATTACAGTGACTAGAAAGAACAAATGAGAAGTTATTTTATTTCACTTAGTTTCTTTACCTGGAAAGATTTGGAGACAAAGTATGTGATACCAGTAGCTGGTCCTTCCTCTACTGATGATATTGTAGCTTATGAGGAGAATGAAAGAGAAAGGTATGCTATCTTCAACACTCTATCTAAAACTGAAAGAACAAAAGTTATTTCTCTAGCTATTTCTCATGAAGTATGGAAAAAAATGAAAGACATTTATGAAGGGAATGATAGAGTTAAGTTGTCAAGGAAACTAACTGCTAAGAAAAAAATTGAGAGCTTGAGAATGGAAGATGGAGAAGATATTGCAAGCTATTACCAAAGAGATGAACTTATTGCAACTGAAATCTAGAACCAAGGTGGTACCATGTTAGATAAAGATATAATTGAGAAGATCTTGATGACCTTACCAGACTACACTGACAAAGTATCTTCTCTTGAAGAATCATATGATATAAAGACATTTACTAAGGAGCATATATTTGGTGTCCTGACTAAATTCAAGATGATAAAATTTTCAAGAGAGAAGGAGAAGACTAAAACAACCTTTAAAGAAATGAAGATAGGAGATGATTCAGAAGATTTGGAAGAAAATTTCACAAGGAGATTGAAGAATGGTACTAGTAAATACAAAGGTAAGTTGCCTTTTAAGTGTTTCAGTTGTGGAAATATTGGTCATTATGCATAAATATTCCTTAATAGAGCTACACACAAGAATAACAAGGACAATAACAATAATCACAAAGATAAAAGGGATAAGAAGTTCAAGAAATTATATTATGTCAAAGAAGATGCAAGAATTTTTTATGATGAATCTAATTTTGAAGAAGATAAAGATGAATGTTTGTTTCTAGCCCTGGAAAATAAAGTTGTATCTACTAACCATGAGAGACATGAAAAAGAATTTGGTTTGGAGAGAAAGAAGGATGAAATTGAAGGTACTGTGGTGACTACTTTTCATGTCAAACAGGATGAATAATTTTGGGTAATTTACAATAGATGTTCAAATCATATGACTAGAGATAAGAGTAATTTTACTAGACTTGAGAAGTATTATGGAGGTATATTCATGTTTGGAGATGGCTTTGGTGCTAAGTTTTTTGGTAAAGAAACAATTAGTTTTGATGGAAAACACAATACTAACAATGTTTACTATGTAAAGGGTTTAAGGCATAATCTCTTAAGTGTTGGAAAAATATGCAACAAAGGTTTTAAGATTTTGTTTCAAGATAACACTTGTGAGATTAGGAAAGGATCCAGAACTATGGTAGCAATTGAAAGAAGAACTCATGAAAACATCTATCAAATTAAGGGTGGAGATGGTCAGTGTTTTGTTTCTCAGACTAATGAGAGTTGGCTCTAGCACTAAAGGATGGGACATAAAAATTTTGATAATCTGATCAGAATTAGTTCTATGGAAGTTGTCAGAGATCTATTTAGAATCATAAATCCTTCAAATTCAATTTGCAAAGTTTTCTAGTTGGGAAAACAAACAAGAAACCATTTTAAAGGAAAGGATCAATCATCTACCAAAATGCTAGAATTAATCCATACATACCTTTGTGGTCCTACAAGAACATGAATCCTAAATGGTGATATGTATTTTATGCTCTTGATTGATGATTACTCTAGGATGACATGGGTTACATTTCTTAGAGAAAAGGCTTAGGATCTTGATAGATTCAAAGTGTTTAAGGCAAGAGTAGAAAATGTGGAAAACCTAAAAATAAAATGCTTAAGGTCTGATAGAGGTGGAGAATTTACATCTAGTGAGTTCAATGCATTCTATGAAGAGCATGGCATAAAAAGACATTATTTTTCTCCTAGAACCCCTCAGTAGAATGGAGTTGTGGAAAGAAAGAACCAGACTGTTCAACACACTTCCATAACTATGATGAAAGAAGAAAATGTTCCTAATGTGTATTGGAGAGAAGAAATCCACACTATTGTCTACATTATTAATAGAGTTTAGATCAGAGCTAACAACACTAAGGCCCCTTATGATTTGTGGATTGGTGAGAATCCTACTTTTAAATACTCTAAGGTATTTGGAAGTAGATGTTACATTAGAAGAGATGATACAAATCTTGGAAAAATTGATGCTAGATGTGAAGAATGAATTTTCCTTGGATATTCAAATAACAAAAAATCATATAGATTTTTTAATAAGAGATTGAGAAAAATAATTGAAAGTGCTAATGTAAAGGTTGATGAAGCTATGTATAGACCAGTGGAAATAAATGAAGTTGAACCTGATGATCCTATCTGTGTGCAAATACAAGAAGAAGAAAAGGAAGAGAAATAACAAATCAAAGACTCCAACACCTAAGACTCCTAAATATGTTCAAAGAAATCATCTAGAGGAATAGATAATTGGAAACATAAGTGAAGGAGTGAAGAAAAGAAGCAAAGTGGTTGAGGTAAACTTGTGTTTACTTTCTAAGATAGAACCTAAGACTATGAATGAAGTATGTAATGATGAAAGTTGGGTTAGAGCAATGAAAGGGGAATTATAGAAGATAGAGAATAATGAGACATGGGAACTAGTCCCTAGACCTACAAACAAGAATGTAATTGGTTTAAAATGGGTATTCAAAAACAAGTTGAATGAAGATGGTGAAGTGGTAAGAAATAAAGCAAGACTTGTATGTAAAGGATATTCACAGGTTGAAGGAATAGATTTTGAAGAAACTTTTGCACCTGTAGCAAGAATGGAGGCCATTCATATGTTCTTGGAATTTTCAGCTCATAAAGACTTCAAAGTGTATCAGATGGATGTCAAGTTTGCATTTACAAATGGAGAACTGGAATAAGAAGTATATATGGAGCAACCAGAAGGTTTTCAACTATCTGACAAACTAGACATGGTTTGTAAGTTAAAGAAGGAATTATATGGAATTAAACAAGCTCCCAAGGCTTGGTATGCAAGACTAGATAAATACTTGACAAAGCAAGGATTCATCAAAGGGCCTGCAAACAACAATCTTTACTTCAAGATTGAGAAAAAAAAAGATATTGATAGTTGTGGTATATGTTGATGACATCATCTTTTATGGAAATGAAGGTATTTGTAAGAAATTTTCTGAAGAGATGTAAAAATAATTTGAAATGTCTATGATTGGTGAATTAAATTTATTCCTTTGACTTCAAGTAAAAAAAATTGAAAAAGGGATATTCATTTCACAATCCAAGTATGTTAAGGAATTGTTAAAGAAGTTTGGGATGGATGATTCCAAATTGGTTTGTACCCCTATGGTAACTGAATGTAAGTTGAGTAAGAATGATGAATTTGCTAAATTTGATCAGAGCATGTATAGATCTATGATTGGTGGACTATTGTATCTTACTGCTACTAGACCTGATTTCATGCATGTGGTATGTTTAGTTGCAATATTTCAAGCAGAACCTAAGGAAGCACATGTTACAACTGTGAACGAGATATTCAAATATCTTAAAGGAACTCTAGATTATGGACTATGGTATCCGAAGGATAATGATTTCGCATTGAATGCCTACATTGATGCAAATTGGGTTGGTTGTGTAGATGAATGGAAGAGTACAAATGGTGGTGCATTATTCCTTGGAGGAAGATTAGTTTCATGGTTGAGAAAGAAACAGGATTTAGTATCTTTATCCACTAAAAAAATAGAGTATATTGTAGCAGCATCCTATTGTACATAGGTACTTTGGATGAAGAAAACCTTGATGGACATAGGTGTGGTGAGTGATGAACCTATCTCTATATTCTATGACTATACAAGTGCCATAAAATTTCAAAGAATCTAGTGATGCATTCTAGAACAAAGCACGTATCTATTATGTATCACTTCTTGAGGGAGATGGTATTGAAGAATGAAGTTAGACTTGAATATGTACCTACCAAAGAATAAGTTGCAGATATATTTACTAAGGCCCTTCCGAATGATACTTTTGAGTATCTCATAGGGAGGTTGGGGGTTACTAACCCTCCTTCTTTGAACTAAGTACACATAGAGGTGCACCAGTCCAGTGTATTCACAAACTCCTTTTGTTCTGGACTGATGATGGAGGTATACTCCTTAGGGGGAGTAGAGAAGTACATTGTTGTAGTATGTGATATAGGTGTACACCTAAGGGGGAGTGAACAAAGCTTTATATGGCAATAATTTCCTTTTCCATTGATATCAAAGGGGGAGAGAGAATCATGTGAAAATTTTATGCTTGGCAATTTTTTGCTTCAAAAAATCATGTATGTTGTCTTTGATGGTTTTTTCATTTTCACATTATGTGTTTCCATAAATGAAAAAGGGGGGAATTGTTGAAAGTATGTATGTGTTTGATGGTGTTGTCATTAATATTTTCATTGATGTCAACATAGTTCAGGTTAAGTGCAGTTGGTACTTGTATAGTTGAGATACTGTAAAAGTTCTTAGAGTACATGGAGCTATATTTATGAGGTTGTAGTTATGCTTTTTCCAAGTGCTTTTGAGAAAATATAAGAAATAATGAAGGGAGTGTTGAAGTGTTTGTTCTGAGTATACTTTGGTATTATTCTCTACATTTTCTTTGTGTTGATCCTATGCCTATACGGATCTGTAAGTATGTTCATGAGCTTCAATGGATAATATATCTCAAGTTTTAGCTTTTGGTTCAATGGAAACTATTTGTTTGTGGACTAGGATAAATGTTTTGGATCTGCATTCTTTTCATATTTGGTTTCAGATCTTGTAGATATAGAATATGGCTCTTTCTGATGGTTTTTGTGTTCTAAAAAATTTTCTTGTGGTTTGGCACTCTGAAACACTTGCTCTAGAGCTCCTATGTTTTTTTGGTTGGTCTGGTTTGACTGGTGAAGAGTTCTTTGTGAATAAAGTTTGTTGTAATTTATGTGGATGTTTTTTGTCATCCAATGTATGTGTGTATGTTGAGATGACAAGTTATGTTTTGTATATTTGGTATGATACATCTAATTAGGCTAACCTAATTGATGTTGGGATGAAATTGGTATAAGTATGAGTTCATTTTAGTGTTGGAAATATGATGTTAGTGAATATGCAAGTGTAATTGATGTGAATTGTGTGAAATTAATGCAAGTGTAGAGTAGAGCAGAGTAATGAAGTGTGTTGACTCGGTATATAGTAAATTTGGTGAAGTGTGTTGAGTAATCCTTGTGTGATTATCTTTCTAGAGATGTGTGTACTTCAAAGATCATTAGTGTTCTTATTAGGTTTGGCTGACCTGGTGTCTACACATTACATTAATCTTTTGCATCGACTTAAGGAAGTGTGTGTTTGATCCAAGATGTTTTTTGGGTCCTAAATTAAATATGTAATTGGTCCTCTCTCATTCTTATCCACCCCAAGAATGTTGAGTAGATGGCCTAGTTTGAATTTGTAATCGAAATTGTATAGATGACCTTGGAGAATGTTTCTAGTGTTGAAGATGGTATAAAATAAAATCAAGTTGTAGAAAATCTGAAACCCATCCATCCACGAATCGATAAAGTAAGTGAAGTGTGCAAACAAATGTGAAAACAAGAGAGTGGAAGAGAAAATTGAGGCAACAGTACTTCAAGGTGTTAGATTCCTGAAATAAGTGAGTTGATGGTGTCTACAATCTTCTGATCAAGTTGTGAATGTGTGGAACCCTAGCGGTGGATCTTCATTTATCTATTTCATTTTTCCTATAGGCAGTGAGCCTTCTTTCTAGAGAGTGAGTCCTTTGAAGGTAGTGAGCCCTAACATCTAGGTAGTGAGCCTTTGTATTTGGGCATTGAGCCTTTGTATCTGATATTGCATTACTACTATATTGTGAGTTAATCCTCACCGTGGTTTTTCCCTCATTAGGTTTTCCACATAAATCTGGTGTCTCTAGTTTTTTATTTTTGTTATTTGCATTTCATGTTTACACTTAATAATAGATTGAAGTTAAAGTGAAAATATTATGTTTAGAAGTAAAGTTATTCAATACAACTAATTCACCCTCCCTCTCAGTTGTCTTGTGCATTTTTGTTATTTGCATTTCATGTTTACACTTAATAACAGATTGAATTAAAAGTGAAAAGATTAAGTTTAGAAGTAAAGTTATTTGATACAACTGATTCACCCCCCCTCTCATTTGTCTTGTGCATTTCAACAAAGTGTTTAGGACATCAAGTAGTTAAGATAACAATGGTGAAAAATCATAAATAAACATTTGTTCATTTTTATGAGCTCCAATAGAAGTGTTTCTAAGAAAAATAGTCTTGGTCCTATTTTGGTCAACAAATGTGAAATATGCATGCGTCAACAAAATGGAAAATATTTTTCACTCCCCTGCCCCACTTTCTTTTATGCACCAAAATTTAAAGGTTCCTAATTATGAAAACATGAAATGTGTTCATTTTTAGAGCCCAAAATTGAATTGTTTTTGTTCTTTTTATGAGCACCAAATGAAATTTCTTAACTTAGAAAGCTTAAAATTGGTTCATTTTAACAGCTCCAAAATCAAATGTGAGTTTGTTGTTGTTCATTTTTAGTGCACCAAATGAAATTTTCTAACTTAGAAAAGCTTAAAATTTTGTTCAATTTTTAATAGCACCAAAACTAAATGTGAGTTTGTTGTTGGTTCATTTTAGAGCACCAAATGAAATTTCCAAACTTAGAAAGCTTAAAATTGGCTTATTTTAACAACACCAAAATCAAATGTGAGTTTTTTGTTGTTCATTTTAGTGTACCAAATGAATTTTTTTCCTAAGTTAATAACAAAACTTTTTTGGATCGGAAAAATGTTGGACCAATCGTCTTCCCTATAACAAAGGTGTTAGTTTTTTTCATAAAAATAATGCACCATAAATCCTGCAAGATCTTCCCAAGATATGTTAGAAACTTTCCAAACACAACACACAATCAAATTTTAGGGTTAGACAATTGATTAAGCATCAAAAACCCTATAACCTAGACTAAATGCATAAAAAATGAAAAAAACCTACACCATTGCAAAGATCATGAAATTATACCCCATTTAAAAAAAAAAAAAGCATTGAAAAATACTTTTGTATGAGCAAGATATGGTCATTTAAAGATAGGGTAAACAAAGGTCCTAATTTCCAATCAATAGCATGCCTGTTAGAAGAAAATGTGAGTTTCTTACAACAAAAGCGTCATTCCCATGGGAAAAAATGAACTTCTTAGAGCAAAGGCGACCTTTTTATAGCAAAGACAAGTTTTTGGGCCTGGAAAGGGAAAATTTCTTTTGGGTAGTGGTGTGAAATGACTTTCAAAATCTCTCTTGAGCCTTGTAGCTTCAATTAAACTCATGAAAACATTAGTATTGAGGACTATTGAGTCCCACTAGGCATGCGAGAATGTGTGAGGGGGAAAAAGGACATTAGATTCGAATTGAAGATAAACATGAATAAAATTTGACAAAGGAATCTACTCTATAGTCAAATGCACAAATCTAAAATCTAAAACTCCTACACATACAAAATGAAACTAAGTTATACTATTGCAAACATAATAAGGAACCTACCAATTACCAAATGAAATGAAAACAAAAGACAGTTTCACCATCTTGTAGTAGAGTGTATTCACTTGATTTTGGATTGCTCTTATCATAATGAAGCCTCCAAAGTTCATGTGCAAAGTGTGGATGAATCTTTAGTTGATCGAAGGAAGGAATGAAGCTTTCTCAAGGATGATCTTGACAACACTTCATTGCTCAATTTATGTTGATTCTTCAATCATTTTTTTAGGAGAGAGGTTTTTTATATAGAAAATGAGATTTGAAATGGACGATCAAGATTGTTTTGAAGAATATCTAGATCAACGGTCGGAGTGTGTTGAGAGGAATTAGACATGAGAAAATTGTGAAAAGTTGATTGCACAATTTGGGTGATTGAGAAATAGATTGGCTAGTCAAGGACGTGATTGATCAGTTAAAAGATTTAGATTGGTCAGTCAATATTTTGATGGCTTAGTTAGGAATGTGATTGATTAGTTAACAATGTGATTGATTAGTTAACCAAATAGATTATTTAATTAACAATTCGGATTGATTAGTTTAACAAATTAGATTTCTTAGTCAACAATCGTAATTTTCTCAATTAGAAAGTGGGTGAGGAATATGAATTAATTCATTTAATTAATTAATTCCTTTTTGGAGTTGAATGTGCAAATCAAGTTTGACTTTTGCAAACAAAGTTGCATTAGTTTGATTTGATTTTTGATAAATTTATTTGAATAGTTTGATTTAATTTATTTAAATTTTTGGAGGGAAAGTGTTGTATTTAAATTATTATTTAATAATTTAATCAACTTAGAGGAATAAGGTGATTTAGTGACGTAATTAAATAATTGGTGTTATTTAATCAATCAGGATGAAATAAAGTGGGATTAGGACTTTATTAAATAAATGTGATTTATTTAATTGGTCAAAATGATGAAACATGAATTAATCAAATAATGTTGTTTTATTTAATTAATAGCAGAATTAGGGTTTTTAGGACTTTATTAAATAAATGAAATTTATTTAATTTGTCTATAATTATGAAAAAGTGAATTAATTAAATAATGATGTATTACATTTTATTATTATTTTTTAGACTATAGGAATCAGGTAGCACAACCCCCCTATAAACTACAAGGTGCCTGGAAATTTTTTTAACGTGATCGGTAGGGCCGACACAACACACCCTCCTATACCACAGGGGTGGGGGAGACTAGACGTCATGACCAACCTCCTACAACAAGAAATATTTAGCCAACTGAGCTAAGGCCCCAACCAAATAATGTTGTATTATTCAATTAATAAAGGAATTAGGGTTTTTTTATGTCATTTTGATTTGGTGTGATGTGGGAATGTTGTGGTATGATTTTGAGATGATCTGAGACATTATGGGATGATTTCAAGTCATTCTGAAATGTTTAGGGATGATGTTCGATGTTGTTCAATATTTTTTGATGTTGTTCGATGTTGTTTGATTCTATTTGATGTTGTAAGATGATGAATTAATTAAACGATGTTAAATCACTTAATTAATAGATGAATATGAGTGTCAAAATGCTTTTTCACGAGCTAGGATATTTTTTAGGTGTCAACAATATTATATGCTTAAGCATATCCCATTTGAAATAGTTATAGTCTAATGACTATTAGATTATTAATTATTTATGAATGGTGTTTGTTGAATAGGTGTGACTAATACCCCTTTAGGTATTATGTCACCCTTTCTCCTATATTTAAGAAGGTTGTCTCTCACTTGAGAGATATAGAATTTGGAGATTAATAGTGAACTATATCACTATGCACATGAGATACTATTAACCATGTGGAAGTATGGAGATTTTTTCCCCAAGTCTGGTCTATATTAAAATAGACAATTTTTTAAGTGTTTGAATAAAATGATGATGTATGTGGTTTTTTATCCTAAAAGGTTTTGCCCATGTATAATGTATAAATTCTATGTTTTTATGATTCTCTTTTTTTTATTTTATGTTTTATTTATAATGATTAGTATCCTAAGATCTTAAATTCTAACATGGTATCAAAGCCAACTAGGTTATGCTAATCATTTACTAAATGTAAATTCAATTTATTTACTTATTTTCTTAAATTACTTATACTATCATGTTTTGGACTAAGTTAACATCAATGCTTTTGAGATTTGTGAAAAATTTAAATTCATTTGATAAAGCTTGGAATATATTTTTAGATAAATATATGATATTATTTAAGTATAATTCATTCAAACAAGGTGAGGTTGGATTTCATTCAAAAAAATTGAAGTACATATATAATATGGTAACATATGATGTTTATCTTTTCTATATCAATAGTATAATTAATTCTAAATTATTCTATTATGATCTCAATATTCTTATAAACAAATGAAAAACCTTCAAGAATCTTGAATTGTTTTTAGTATGTAAGAAAGAATTTGGTCTTACAATAAAATTAAATCATCTTATATAAGTTCATAGTTTAATTAAAATATATAGATAATTTGTGTCGAAATTGATAAAATGTATAGTCTAGATGATTTTAGATAAAATTGAGTCTCAATAAAATTATTTTTATTAAGATACAAATAAAATTTTGTCTTGAGATGAGATTTCAAAATTCTTATATAAATGTACATCCACACCTTTGAAAGTTTGCATAGATTAAAAAAGATAGGGATTCAAACTTTGCATACACTAAATCACATTATTATAATCTAAAATTAATCCATTTAATACCTTATAACCTTATAAAATATATGTTTTCCCTTTTCATTTACAACTCATTTAAAATATGCCCCTAGAATCTAAATTTGGAAAATTGTAACAATCCAAAGCAGCATCTGTCTTCTTGAAAAATCTCCCCCTTCCTTAAAGATGATTTAAATAGATATTGATAACCATAAATAATTTTATTTTAGGTTGAGATGCATAGAATTATATATTCTTTAACTGATTTCTATGTAAAACCAAACTATAGTATCCTTACGGAAGTGCAAATTACAAAGTAGCATCCTACAGATAGACTCTTTACTAGATCATATGGCCACAACCTTATTGAATGTGGGAATGCAAAATGCCTCTACAAATGTTCATGAATCATTGGAAAGCTCCTATATGCCTTTATGGCTCTACAAATTAAAATAAATATTACCTTTTTTAGTCTTAATTTTCAAAAATACAAATTAGCATTTAGGGTGTACTTGGTGTTTTTTTTTTTTTTGGAGTTGTATAACAAAGTTTATGGTTATATTATAGATTAGAGTTTTTCATAATTTGAGAGTTTAATAAGGGTTATATTATGGTATTAATTTGAAAATGTTTTAACATTTGGTAGTTTATTTTACACAACTTTGTAAGCCACATTTTCCCAATCAATCTCTTTATTTTTTAAATAGAACATTGGAATATTTTTTCTTGGTGGAGAATCAAGAATATATAAAGGTAAAATAAGATGTAGTGTCTTATATTATTTTTTGGACTCTTATTTATGATCGAATAAATACTTTAGATATATAAAATTTTGTATGTTATCTTTGATTAAATTGGACCATAAATGCATTTATTGATCAATATTTTTTAAAACTAAAAAGATATCATCAATCCATTTCAGTCTTAGGTCCATTTTGTTTTGGTCGGGGCGGTTGTCAAGAAGGGTTTGAATTTCCACTATTGTGCCCTCAACCATGTCCCTCATGGCCCTCTTGACATAAGTCCTCTTTAATGATCAATGAAATATTCTATCCTACGAATCAAAAAGAAAAAATACATTCCAATCTTAGACTAAATACATATTATCGATCCAATATATTCAAAAAATTAAAAAATCTAAATACCAAATTTCAATATGTCTTATGTCATTAAGAAGAATTTAAATTTGGTAAACATTCATATGAACACTTTTTATTATTCCCCACAATCATTTCACATGCTTATATAGCTCAAAATTGAAATTAGATTTTTTTTCCATCTCCAACTAACTTTCTTTATGAATTTTATTTACTATAAAAACTATACATATACCATATTATACAAAATATAAATATTGTAGTCTCCTCTCTAGGGGTAACTCTGATCTATATATTTTTAAGTTACAAAGAAGTCACTTTAAGCTTGTAATTGAAAAATCTCGACCCAACAATAGAGGAACATAAATAATAGAAGGAAGTACATTATCTATGCTATGTATGTAAATGGAGCATCCCACCAACACTAATAATAGCAACTTGTTAATGGTTCTTGTGAGAAATGGTTCCCACAAGACAAAGATTATTGATTTAGTTTCTAAATTGAATTTTCTCAACATCTTCTTAACTACCACTAGCATAGTCAAAGCATGCACACAGGCATATGATTGGCCCTTCATACAATAAAAAATGATGTTTTGTGATAATCATTTTTTTCCATAAATCCTTCGATCTTCATATACATGCATTTAATATCACCATAGGAAATTTTTCCAATATCCTTTACCATGAGCCTCTTCACAAAACTCTATAGAGCATTTTGACCAATTCAAATTAAAGAGTGATAGTAAGGCTCATGCAAAGAGTGATAAGATCCTTCATTAGATTCCATGAGATGGGCCATCTTAGATATCTTAGAAATATCACCTCAACATCCATTCACTCCATTATCTCTATACTAAATTCTAACTCGTTTAAATTTTTTATTTCCACTTATATTATTTTTTTATATTTTTTTAGGATCATATGCCTTGTGTTATCATAGATCTTGAGTTGATTTTTTTTGCATGGTGTGTTCCCTTGGTCTCCTTGTGTTTTGTAGCGCAACGCTTGGGTTCGTGACATGGCTTAAGTGCATGTCGTGGAAATTAATTAACTCTAGTGGTTGTGTGAGGCATTAATAGGTCAATCTTTTGGTGCAATGAAAACCATCTATACAAAAATTGATATTAGAGCCTCAGTCACGAGTTTGAACACCCTACTTGCACTGGGGGGATTGTTACAAGGTGTGCACCCTTGGTCTCCTTGTGTTTTGTAGCATAACTCTCAGGTTCATGACATGGCTCAACCACCTCTCATGGATTCATTAACTCTAGCGGTTTTACCGAGAATTAATAGGTTGATCTTTTGGTGCAATGAAAACTGTCTATGCAACAATTTTGTTTCTAAAATATCACGAGGTACAAAATTTTGATACCGTAACAATAATTGGAGTATCCAATTTAAATTTTTTCCATAAAGTATAAAGTAATCATATTTTTTCTTCTAAATTTATTCCCACATATGCTATATGGTATGAAGCATCCTTTTGTATAACTTATATTAGCATCATATGGAGGATGAATTTTGTGATTTTACATTTTATATACAATACTTGTTGGAAGTGAAGTAAGAGATAAAGAAAATTCTTCCTTGTTTGATAATTATATTACAAAGTTAAAAGATGATATTTTTATTTTTCACAACTATCTAAGGGGGTGGGTGCAAAAAGATGGGAGACCAGGTTGTGGTAAAATTTTTTAAAAACTTCTGATAGGATATCAAACGAGTGCATTATAACACGCTCACATTATAGCTTGGTGTGACTGAGCCTAAGGCTCAGCTACACCAAGCCTATTTCGTGCTCATGTTATGAGCTATTAAAATTAAAAAAAGCAAGTCGAAATCATTTTTAACTTGACTATTATTTTTTCTTCCCATGGCCAAAAAATATTCTCTTGTGCACTCACATTCTCAAAGGAGACAAATCTTGCATTTTTTCATCTATTTGTTGCTATTTCATTGACAGGATGCCACCACATTGATGGGGAGGTCAAACAGGTAAGGATTCTTTATTTTTTGTTGTGAATTTGTTAGTTTTAGGTTTTTTTATATTCATTTGTTGAATTTGTAGGAAATGATAATGATCTTGGAAACCCTCTTCAAAACCCTCCTAAAAATCCTCAACAACTAGAGCAACAACATGAAAAAAATCCTAAAGTTCAAAAACCACAACAACAATATCCTCCACCAATCCCTCAACATCCTCCTAGAACTTAGAAAAATTTAATGGGGGTAATTGAAAACAATAAAAAATAAAAATTGAGGAGTAAATCACCAGGTTGAACGATCCAATAGGTTCAACCATGGAAAGAAGAACACTTGCAAATTCACTGAAAGAAATGGTAAAACATGTATATGCAATCAACAAACAATTAAGTGGTTGTCAAGATAGGAGGCAAGCGGCTAGGATTTTTTGCTAGGATAAATTATTATATAAAGATTTAAAAGATCTAAAAATTATAAAATTAGATTTGTGCTCATTATTCACCGACCCGCACACAAATGAAAATATTGGCCTCAATGTGAAGGGGTTTCCTATACATTGGTGCCACCACCAAGGGATTAGGATATTTTTTGGGGATAGGTGGTACATGGGTTTTGATTACCCACCATGCAATAATTGCGAAGTCCCACAATATTTCCCGAGGAAACTATATTGTGACTTCATTAGGTAAACAAAATCCCAAATTATTTTGATATGAGGGATTTCCAGGGGAGAGGTGGGGGGTTGGCTGAAGATAGACCTAGTGCACAGTAGGATCCTAGGTGGCAAGCAAGATGATCTCTCACTAGGCTGGATCATGAGCACATTGTTATCCCTTCCATTGTGAAGGAGAGTGCCAAGGTAGACACTTTGCAGGATATCACTTCTTTGACCCAAAGTGTCATCCAACATTCCCGTCATATACTACAATACCATCCAAGGGAGTCTTTGAGTGGTGGGATTCCATCCCATTTGTGTCAGGCTTGTGGGGTGACTTGTTCATATGACCCCATTGACACTTAGGAGGCTGCTATACATGATACATCTGCAACTATGGAGATGGAGGGGGTAGATGAAATTTTGAATGAGGCTTATGGCATCGATACTCAGGTAAATGTTAGCATGTTCATTGAATTTAATTTATTAAATTTCAATTTTAAAATGCAAGACTAACTAATTTAGTTTTATAATTTTAATAAAATTTTAGGGTCACAGTTTTGATACTAGATACACCGGCCCTACACCTACTTATTAATCCACCGTATCTACCATTGAGGTATGTAACTAGTAAACAATTATAAATTTACTACATGTTAATAGCATTGTTATGTGAATGGTATTCTAATGTTTGATTTTGGATGTTGAATAGGCTAATATTGGAGTTTCATGGGAACACCTCCTAGTGCTAGTGGAGTTAGAAAAGCTTTCACGCAAGTAATAGAATAAAGAGCTTAACTAATGAATTGTACTTATAGATTTGTGTAGCTTATATTCATATCATTGATTACATTGCATTGCACATCTTTCAAACTCAAAGCATTACTTCACATTCATAACTAATAACTAGATGTTGATAGATGACAAATTTTCAACTACAATATAGTTGTTTAGAAATTCAACATAAGCAGTGATGCAATTACTTCACATAGCATAAGTAATAACTATGATCAGTTGCCAATTGCATTTTTTTGTCATGGAATTCCATGAGACCACATTTTACTAAGACATATTTTCAAAAATTTCACTGCCTAGTCCATGCTATGGATGCTTGGAAGAAATATATGAAAGAATAATAGTAAGCAATAGCATAGACAAGGCAACATGTGTTTGAAAAAATTCCTCAGAGAAATGTGGTCTCATGGTGATGTCCATCACCATGAGACCCAATTTCTTTGAGGTATTTTTTCAAACAAATCACCACCTTTTCTATGCTACCACATTTTCCATACATGTCTACCAAATCATTTTATCAAACTGTTCACTTCCTTGTTGCTATGGATAAAAGCCTAAAAATAGGTGCTTTCCAACAAATTATGGGTTCTAGGAAAAAAATATATCAAATAATAATAGTAAGCAATAGCATAGACAAGGCAGTGAGTAGTTTGAAAAAATCCCTCGAAGAAATGTGGTCTCATGGTGATGGAATACCATTCCATCACCATGAGACCACATTTATTAGAGGAATTTTTTCAAATAGTTGTTGCCTTTTCCATGCTACCACATTTTCCATACATGTCTGCCAAAGCATTTTATCAAACTACTTGAACTTCCTTGCTCCTATGGCTAAAAGCCTAAAAAAGGTGCTTTCCAACAAACTATGGATACTTGAAAAAAATCAATCAAAGCATAATAGTATGCAATAAAATAGACAAGGTAGTGAGTAGTTTGAAATAATGCCTCAAAGAAATGTGGTCTCATGGTGATGGAATGCCATTCCATCACCATAAGACCACATTTCCTTGAGGCATTTTTTGAAATAGCTCATTGCCTTTTCTATGCTACCACATTTTCCATACACGTCTACTAAATAATGTAATCAATCTACTCACTTCCTTGATGCTATGGCTAAAATCCTAAATTAGGTTCTTTCCAACAAAATACAGATGCTTGGAAAAAATATATCAAAGAATAATAGTAAGCAATAACATAGACAAGGCAATAAGTAGTTTGAAAAAATTCCTCGAAGAAATATTGTCGCATGGTGATGGAATGCCATTCCATCCCCATGAGACCACATTTTTTTGAGGTATTTTTTCAAATAAATCATCGCCTTTTCTATGCTACCATATTTTCCATACACTTCTACCAAATAATTTTTATCAAACTACTTGAACTTCCTTTCTTCTATGGCTAAAATCCTAAAAAAGGTGCTTTCCAATAAACTATGGATTTGCTTGGAAAAAATCTATCAAAGCATAATAGTAAGCAATAGCATATAAAAGGTAGTGATTAGTTTGAAAAAATTCCTAAAAGAAATGTGGTCTCATGGTGATGGAATGCCATTCCATCACCATGAGACCACATTTCTTTGAGGCATTTTTTTAAACAGTTCACTACCTTTTCTATGCTACCACATTTTGCATACATGTCTACCAAATAATTTTATCAAACTACTCACTTCCTTGCTGCTATGGCTAAAAGCCTAAATTAGGTGCTTTCCAACAAACAATGGATGCTTGGAAAAAATATATCAAAGCATAATAGTAAGCAATATCATAGTCAAGGTAGTGAGTAGTTTGAAAAAATGCCTTGAAGAAATGCAGTCTCATGGTGTTGGAATTCCATGACACATTTTTTTGTAATGGCTTTCCATCACCATGAGACCTCATTTGTTTGAGGCATTTTTTTAAATACTTTACTGTATTCTCTATGCTACCACAATTATCGTACATGTCTACCAAATCATTTTATTGAATGGTTCATTTCCTTGTTGTTATGGATAAAATCATAAAAATAGGTGCTTTAAAAAAAGATATGGATAGGGAAAATAGTAAGAATGATAGTCAGATATATATAGTTTAATAAGTACTCCAAATTTTGTTCAATATCTCATATATTATAGGTCATGATGTGCATCACTATGGTAGTTTTCATGATTGAATAATTTGTTGTTATATTTTCAAATGTTCATAGGGAAATGGATCTTGGTGTTTCATCTGCTATAGAATCCTCGATGCCCCTCATGAAGGTATGAGGTAGATTACTAAATTTTAATTTACATTCGTTGTTATAGATGTTAGTGAAAAATAAAACCATTATTGATTCATAGTTTAATTTCTCTTTGGATGGTTTTTATAGGGCTTCAACATGCCTTAGCATGGGCACGTGAACCTTTCCCTCAAGGAGAGTGATCATCTAGTGGTGGTAAGTGATTATTTTGTTAAATATATCATTTTTTATTATGTAATTTCTATATATTAATGGCTTTACTTATTATTGTAACAAATACAACTTGACCAAGAACTAAACCCTAGGAGGAGCACCAGGATCACTCCTTGACCTCCGAATAAATGAGTGACAAATTTATCACCATCCGGTCTACAAGCATATGGGAAGAATTTTTTTCCAAGGCATGGAGAGCAATGACCTTTGATTCCAGATCCCTTTGTTGTATGCCTATATGGAATTTTTGTACATATTTTGTATTGGATATATTTGACATTGTATGCCTATATGGAATTATCATAAGCCTATATAGCTATTATATATATATTTTATACTTATATCGACATATATTGATGTATGCCTACATGGCTATTTGGTTTATACAAATCTCTTTTACTAATGGTGTCCATATTTGCACTATAAATCCACAATTCGATAGATATGAGTTATGTGTATTCAAGTGTATACTTTACAGATTACATGTATACTTTGTGGATTACGCGTATTCCAATGTATACTTTGTGAATTATCTATTTTCATGCTATACCTTGTATTGATGCATATAGTTTGTATTAATTTGTGTATACTATGTATTCATGTGTATACTTCAAGGCTTATGTGTATTTGAGTACTTGTGCTTCCCTTATCCACATGTATGTTTGAATTATTCACATATATGCTTATTAATTGGTTAGCCCTAGCATTGATCATTGTTGTCCTTCATGGTTTCTCTTGAATATTTATTGATTTATGCTAAACAATTTTACTAGTTGATGCTAAACAACCTCAATATTTCTAGGAGTACTAGTAGAGTTACAAATTACAAAATTACACAAATTGGAAAGAAAAGATTAACTGTAAATTCAAAAAGTTCCATCAAATGTTTTATCTAAAAGAAAAAAAAAATGTTTTCAGGTGGTATTCCATGAGATGTTTCATAAAAATATTCTAGTTTATTTAAGCTTTTGATTGGAACAACTCAATTAAGAAAATGATAAATAATCTTCACAACACTTGCAAAACATAATATTCATAGTAGATGATGAGTAGTTAACTTCTAGAGACATTGCCATACAAACATTTATCTTGAATAGTCTTTAAAAAAATTCACAACATAATCCTCACAGTACATAATGAATTGTTATGTTCTTGATCCATCACCATATAAACACATCAAAAGATGTATATGTCAACTTTTTGCAAAATTATTTACTGTATAGGAAATGGACTTGGGAGAAAGCTTTAAAATTTATAATACAAATAATAAATGGACTTGGGTGAAAAATTTGTTTATCACACCAAATAATAAATGTATGTGAGAGAATCACTTGCTTCTCTTAGACTCCAATTTTTAAGCATAGAAAATTATTTCAAATAAAAATGAAAAATTGCTTCACAACCTAAGTTGTTAATTAAGTAAAAATAAAATGTTTTCAAGCTCCACCATTGAACACATTTAAAATTGGTTGTATATTGTTGTAAGGGAAAGGAGGATAACTAAAAAATGTCTTGCACTTTCTAGAATTGAGGATGATCATATGCTTTTGGTGTGGAAAACTCAGACTTCTTAACTATCGTGTGAATGTTTCTCTTTTTGATTGTTTTGCATGCCATCATAAGGGATTAAGTCGATTGAATGTAGCTTGAAGTGATTCAACATGTTTGGGTGTGACAGAGGACCATGCCTAGTTTAAACGTACTGATTCAGGTGCATTGGAATATTTTGTTCAATCACATGAGTTGTATAACTAAAGTTGCACCACTTTGCAACTTTACACTGCTTGCATTTGACACTTTTTCCATCAAGTGAAAATAAGACACCATGGAAAAATAACTCTGAGATAAAAAAAAACTGAGAGAGTTTATTGTAGAGGGGCCCAACATGATCTTCTAGGCTCAGAAAAATAGTTTGTAAGTGTCACAATTTTTGAGTAGTAGCTCATCAAATATTTCTTCCCTTTTTCACTTTGGACCCTTAAGGGATCGAGCCAATTGAATGTAGCTCAGAGTGATTCAATGTGTTTGGGTGTGAAAGAGGACCATGCATTGCATAAATGTACCCATATAGATGTGTTGGAATAGTTTGCTTGGTCACATAAGTTGTAGAACAAAATTTGCACCTCTTTGCAACTTTACACTGCTTGCATTTGACACTTTTCCATCAAGTGAAAGATGGACACCATGGGAAAATGACTCTGAGATAACAAAAATCAAGAGAGGTTATTGTAGAAGGGACCACCAAAATTATCTAGGCTTAGATGGAGAGTCCGTAAGAATCATAGTTTCCACGTAGTATCCCATCAAATATTGTTGCCCTTTTGCACTTTGGACCCTTAAGGGATTGAGTCGATTGAACGTAGCTCATAGTGATTCGACGTGTTTGGGTGTGAAAGAGGACCATTCCTAGCATAAACATACCCATCTGGATGCATTGGAATAGTTTGTTTGGTCACATGAATTGTAGAATGAAATTTGTGCCACTTTGCAACTTTACACTGCTTGCATTTGACACTTTTTCCATCAAGTGAAAACTGGACACCACAGAAAAATGAATCCAAGATCAAAAAAATTAAGAGATTTTATTGTAGAGGGGCCCAACATAATCTCATAGGCTCAAAAAAAGAGTTCTTAAGTTTCATGGTTTCCGAGTAGTAGCCCATCAAATATTGCTGCCCTTTTGCACTTTGGACCCTTAAGGGATCGAGTCGATTGAACATAGTTTGGAGTGATTCTACGTGTTTGGGTAAAAAATAGGACCATTCCTAGTGTAAATGTACCCATCTAGATGCGTTGTAACAATCTGTTTGGTCACACAAGTTGTAGAATGAAAGTTGTACCACTTTGCAACTTTACACTACTTGCATTTGACACTTTTTCCGTCAAGTGAAAACTAGACACCACGGGAAAATGACTCCAAGATAACAAAAATTGAGAGAGGTTATTGTAGAGGGGTCCAACACAATCCCATAGGCTCAAAAAAAGAGTTTGTAATTATCAAGGTTTCTAAGGAGTGGCCCATCAAAGATTGTTTCCCTTTTGCACTTTGGACCCTTAAGGGATTGATCCGGTTGAATGTAGCTCAGAGTGATTCAATGTATTTAGGTGTGAAAGAGGACCATGCCTAGTGTAAAGGTACCCATCCAAACATGTTGGAATAGTGTTTTTTGTCACACAAGTTACAAAATTAAAGTTGCACCACTTTGCAACTTTACACTACCTACATTTGACACTTTTTCTATCAAGTGAAAACTGGACACCACGAAAAATTAACTTTGAGATAACAAAAACTAAGAGAGTATATTGTAGAGGGTCCCAACATGATCCCATAGGCTTAGAAAAAGATTTTTTAAGCATTGTAGTTTTCAAGTAATAGCCTATCAAAGATTGTATCCATTTTGCACTTTGGACTCTTAACGGATCAAGCCAGTTGAACATAGCTGAGAGCGATTCAACGTGTTTGGGTGCAAAAGAGGACCATGAATAGTGTAAACATACCCATTGGGATGCATTAGAATAGTTTTTTTGGTCACACGAGTTGCAGAATGAAACTTGCACCACTTTGAAACTTTACACTACTTGCAATTAACACTTTTTCCATCAAGTCAAAATTTGACACCATGGAAAAACAACTCTGAGATAACAAAAACTGAGAGAGATTATTGTAGAGGTGCCCTATGTGATCTCGATTCCTCAAAAATAATGCTTGTAATTGACATGGTATCCAAGTAATAGGTCATCAAATATCGGTGCCCTTTTACAATTTGAATTGGTAAGGGATTATGTTACATGAATTACAAATGTTTGAGGGCAGCAATAAATTTCAATAGTAAATATCATTACAAATGTTTATGTGAATAGAGGGTATGCTATATTGATATTGATATATAATCATTAGGTTGATTTGTTTTAATAAATGAAGTTTTTATAATAAGTTAGTCAATTGGTGTTAGTTATAATAGGGAGAGAATAAAAGAAGAAAAATAATGATTGGTAACCATCAATGGTTATTACACTCACTATATTAATAATATGATGTTTACAATAAAATGAGATTTATTTGGCAGTCCTAATTCTTTTTTTGTGCTAAAATTGTCTAATATTCTTCATACACCATTTTGAAACCCAAGTGCTTGTCCTTATAGGCACAATGCTTTCTCAAAACTATCAAGTGATAATACAAAATCATGAGAAAAAAGACAAACTATATGAATTCCAACATCCAAATTAAATCAAATATTAAATTAATGTGCCCCATTTTCATGCACACAAACTCACCTTATAAGATTCTCTCATAATAACAAAAAATATGATTCAAGGATTCCTTAGGTACTCCATTCTCATAGATCTTTATAGTGTCAATCATACATTTGAGATTCTCTTATAATGTCTGCATCATAGGTGCTCATGATGAGGTTAACTTCACATGAATAATATGAAATTCCCTCGCTAAGCTTCACATGCTCTTTTATAATGGCTTCAAATCATAATTGAGATTTGCCAAGATCATCAAAATAAGGATGTTGCATTGCTTTTTTGGTTGAGATTCTCTTGGATTGCTCATAAATCAAAATTTTCTACAAGGAGACACCAATCAATTTTTAGTAGTTTACTTACAAATAGGAAAATTAAAAGAAGAAAGAGAAAGAGAATCCAAAATGAAAATGAAATGAAAATAGATGAAGGAACTTACAAAAAACAAATCCCTACTATTTGGTTCCGATTCGGGAAGAAGGCTTAAATATTGATGCTTCCATTGAGGATAGGCATGCTAGTCTCTCAACTTAGTCACTCCTGGTCATACGTCTTCATTGGGAGTTCCAATATACCTATTGCACACAACACCTCTCAAGAGTAGAATAACTTGAAATTCAAGATGCTCTTATATTGTCTACATCATAGGTGCTCATGATGAGGTTAAATTTAAATGAATAACTTGAAATTCTCTCGCTAATATTCACACACAATTTTATAATGGCTGAAAATAATAATTGAGATTTGTCAAGATCATAAAAATAGGGATGTTGCATTACTTTTTTGGCTGATATTCTCTTGGATGGACCATAAATCAGCATCTTCTACAAGGGGACACCAATCAATTTTTAGTAGGTTACTTACAAATAGGAAAAGTAAAAGAAGATAAAGAAAGAGAATCCAAAATGGAAATCAAATGAAAATAGATGGAAGGCACTTACAAAAAAAAAATCCACACCATTTGGTTCCAGGTCGGGTACAACAAGGCTTAAATCTTGATGCTTCCATTGAGGATAGGCATGCCAGTCTCTCAACTTAGTCACTCTTTTCCATACATCTTCATTGGGAGTTCCAAGCTACCTATTGCACACAACAACCTCTCATGAATAGAACGTAACCAAAATATTACCTTCGAACCTTTTGGAAATTTGTAACCTATTATTAAAACAACACAATTTAATCTTCTACTTAGTTTAATAATCTATTGAGAATATCCTACATCATTTTTTGCATATTTTTGAGAAAAAATAAAATATCATTGAACTCTATATCCTTTGCCAAAATTTTAAACATAAAGTGTGCTACATTTGCAAGTCTGATAACTTCATCAATCACCTACATACATTATATAAATATTAGATGATAGCATTTGCATCATAGCATTGGCATATTACATATTAATGTGCATGCAAATATAAATTAATAATAACCAATGTGCATACTTACAAATTAATCCAACAAAACATTTGTGTTTTTTGTACTCTTTATTATGTCAAGTATTGCCTCATGGTCAGACTCACGAACCTTCCACAAGGTCTTGTTCAAAGGTCTACCCCCATATTTGGTCAAACAAACATTGGATTCCATGACAAGGTTCGAGTAATGAAGAATCTTCCAATGCATGTCAAAGTCTTGAAATAGCCAATATTTCACACTCTTATGTGGGTATCTTCTAAGCCACATTCCAGTAACAACAACTGAGCTTGTAGGGTATTTGATGTTTTCTCCATCTATAACTAGGGCCTCCAATTTATTTTTGGCCTCAACACAATGACACAAGTAATAGTTTGTTCCCTCTTCATTGTATTCATCTACAATAACTACATAAACATGCCTAGCATTGATATGTGCAACAAAATATATGAAATTAGTCAACATTACAAATACACTACAAAGTAAGATAACAATAGGAATTTCAAAAACTATGCAAGTATCTATATATTACCCGGTTGAACTAGATCTCATATGTGGTCAAAGTCAATTGATGAACCCATCTGTGTTATTTTCAATGTCGCTAGAGGGTGATACGTGTGAAGTGGGCTAAGATAACTTAACAACCATTTCTCAACCCACTCCTTTGACTCACAATCATCCCAGGCTTGCATTGTACATGAATAAAAAAGCATGCCATCTTCTATATATTGATACTCCATGAACTTGCATTTAAGCTAAGGAAAGAGTGTAGCTCACTTGATCATGTTAGTCTACAACAATCCTCATATGGTGAAATGTTAGTATCATCCATCAACCAAAAAAATCTATGAACTAAATATGTACCTTCATTACCTAGACCCATTGAAGCATTACACCACTCAATGATTGATTTTACATTTTCCAAATTTGCATTATCTTTATACTTTAACTCTTCTTATGCTAATGCTCTTTTCACACATGCTCTTGCACCATCATGCTCCCCATTTCCATGCCCAACCTAAAGAAAAATCCACATATGATGAATACATGTAATGACATGCATCCTGCTCAACTAGTAGAACATGCATGAATTCTTGTATTGTGTTTCATAGCTATTAAACCATATTAAATGCTGACTGTATGCTATGCCCCTCTGAGCCAATTCATTGTCAAACATTTAGAAGAAACATTGCACGAACTATAAATAATGTGTGTGATCATCACTAATATAAAAGTGATACTCCCTCAATATCTTCCTTTGGTCCTCTGTACTATCAATTGCATGAATGAATGTTATGTGCACAAATATTGAAACATGTGTGGAGTTGTAATATTGTTACTGCACCTCATGTTGTGGCTATAAAGTGTAGTTCTCTATAAATTCAACCATTGAAACTATGCTGCCAACTAAAAAGGTGTCCTTACATAACTTGAATTGTGTGTCCAACCATCGGTCTCTATGGGTATGCCTTGCATACTCATAAACTATATTATTATGAAACATAGACATAAACTAATACACTAGAATCTTCTAAATAACCAAATCACATATTTTTTCTTGATTACTATCTTTTGTAATGTATGCCACTATTTTATACTAACCAAACTCTACTAGTTTCTTTCCCACCTCATATGTGCTTTCCATATGTTAACATATTGGCATACGTTGCAAGCCACTGCAATGCTGACATGAACCATCCAAGCATTTTTTTGTGTAGAACATTTGGCCATCCTCTATTTCAAATAATTTTTTTGATAAGAACTCACTTGAAGATGTTGGTGGGTCGTGTATTCCACAATCCTACAAAACATCATTAGTATGCAAGTCTAAATATATAGAATGATAAACATCATAATGGTTAGAGAATTCAATATGTAGTCTAAAACAAAAATTAGTGCGTGTGTGATTTATCTTGACTTAAAAAGGTTTAATCATTTCAAAATATCTTTAACAAATTTAAATTTGAGGATAATCCTATTGAAATTTACAAATAAAAATAGGTTTGAGTCGTATCCAAAAAAAATTTGGATGTGGCTCACAGTTTCGACTACTGATTCTCCTTCTCACCACATCCCTTTGATTTAGAGATTGCCTTGTGTTATTCTTCTAATAATCTTCAATTAGTGTTCTCAATGCTTCAACAATATTTTCATATTTTTGTGGGAGTCTATGTGAGAATTCCCATAATTCATTTGAATCAGTGCCCTCAATTCTTTACCACCTTTGAATGACTCTTGATAAAGTCTTTCTATTAATTATCAATTGTTCACTAGTTTGTCTAATGAGATGAGATCTCTTTGCTTGACTACTTACCAAATTCAATGTAATGACACATCGGGTGACATTACTATCCTTTTAGTGTGAGGTCTTAGCCACACTCTCATATGCATCCATTAGATTCTTCACAATAGTGTTTTAATTTGAAGCATTCGATGTTCTCATCCCAAGAATCTTCATGATGTTTCTATACTTTATACTGTTAGAGTAATTGGACATTTACTTTATTAATTAAACAATATTTGTTTAATTATGTAAAGTTTCCTTTTAACTTTTTTTCACTTAAGCTAACATTAGGTGCATAATAATTAATTACTTTATTAATTATTATTGTGCAAGCCTAGGGTTTTCCTTTTTAGGGTTTTCATCTATATGTAGTTGAAAACTATCTTTTGTATCATTAATTCATTTTACATTTACAGGTGAATACTTTGCTCCACATTCTTGAGCATTTCCTTTGTTGCTTCTCTTTGCTTCTCCTTGTAACAGGTTATTTGCTTGCAAAGATCGTTTGGGTTTTTGTGGTGTTGTATCTTCTCAACTCCAACATGGTATCAGAGCTTCAGATTTGCAGCTGCTTGTTCTTGTTTTGAGATTTTGCATTGGAAGCAAATCTAGGGTTCTAAAGTTTTTTTTGGGTGGATTCAACATTCTCCATTTTTTGGGTTCACTTTGGGCTCAAATGGACTGTTCCATTGGATTCGCAGCGCCCAAAAACCCCTAAAACGATTGTCAAATCGTCGATTTTGGTTCCAGTCAATTTGGAAGGCAAAATTTTTTTGCCCTAGGGCCGTACGGAGCAAAAATCGCAAAAATCGAAAAAAAAATCATTTTTCTTTTGATTTTTTGCGCGGCCAGTATTGAATCGTAGCGCCGCCCGGTGGCCACCGCTTAGCCATCGCCACCGGCCGCTCCGCCTGGC
>CM021107.1:309345182-309398596 GCA_007115665.2 Sequoiadendron giganteum | reverse complement strand
TGTTAGTGAAAAATAAAACCATTATTGATTCATAGTTTAATTTCTCTTTGGATGGTTTTTATAGGGCTTCAACATGCCTTAGCATGGGCACGTGAACCTTTCCCTCAAGGAGAGTGATCATCTAGTGGTGGTAAGTGATTATTTTGTTAAATATATCATTTTTTATTATGTAATTTCTATATATTAATGGCTTTACTTATTATTGTAACAAATACAACTTGACCAAGAACTAAACCCTAGGAGGAGCACCAGGATCACTCCTTGACCTCCGAATAAATGAGTGACAAATTTATCACCATCCGGTCTACAAGCATATGGGAAGAATTTTTTTCCAAGGCATGGAGAGCAATGACCTTTGATTCCAGATCCCTTTGTTGTATGCCTATATGGAATTTTTGTACATATTTTGTATTGGATATATTTGACATTGTATGCCTATATGGAATTATCATAAGCCTATATAGCTATTATATATATATTTTATACTTATATCGACATATATTGATGTATGCCTACATGGCTATTTGGTTTATACAAATCTCTTTTACTAATGGTGTCCATATTTGCACTATAAATCCACAATTCGATAGATATGAGTTATGTGTATTCAAGTGTATACTTTACAGATTACATGTATACTTTGTGGATTACGCGTATTCCAATGTATACTTTGTGAATTATCTATTTTCATGCTATACCTTGTATTGATGCATATAGTTTGTATTAATTTGTGTATACTATGTATTCATGTGTATACTTCAAGGCTTATGTGTATTTGAGTACTTGTGCTTCCCTTATCCACATGTATGTTTGAATTATTCACATATATGCTTATTAATTGGTTAGCCCTAGCATTGATCATTGTTGTCCTTCATGGTTTCTCTTGAATATTTATTGATTTATGCTAAACAATTTTACTAGTTGATGCTAAACAACCTCAATATTTCTAGGAGTACTAGTAGAGTTACAAATTACAAAATTACACAAATTGGAAAGAAAAGATTAACTGTAAATTCAAAAAGTTCCATCAAATGTTTTATCTAAAAGAAAAAAAAAATGTTTTCAGGTGGTATTCCATGAGATGTTTCATAAAAATATTCTAGTTTATTTAAGCTTTTGATTGGAACAACTCAATTAAGAAAATGATAAATAATCTTCACAACACTTGCAAAACATAATATTCATAGTAGATGATGAGTAGTTAACTTCTAGAGACATTGCCATACAAACATTTATCTTGAATAGTCTTTAAAAAAATTCACAACATAATCCTCACAGTACATAATGAATTGTTATGTTCTTGATCCATCACCATATAAACACATCAAAAGATGTATATGTCAACTTTTTGCAAAATTATTTACTGTATAGGAAATGGACTTGGGAGAAAGCTTTAAAATTTATAATACAAATAATAAATGGACTTGGGTGAAAAATTTGTTTATCACACCAAATAATAAATGTATGTGAGAGAATCACTTGCTTCTCTTAGACTCCAATTTTTAAGCATAGAAAATTATTTCAAATAAAAATGAAAAATTGCTTCACAACCTAAGTTGTTAATTAAGTAAAAATAAAATGTTTTCAAGCTCCACCATTGAACACATTTAAAATTGGTTGTATATTGTTGTAAGGGAAAGGAGGATAACTAAAAAATGTCTTGCACTTTCTAGAATTGAGGATGATCATATGCTTTTGGTGTGGAAAACTCAGACTTCTTAACTATCGTGTGAATGTTTCTCTTTTTGATTGTTTTGCATGCCATCATAAGGGATTAAGTCGATTGAATGTAGCTTGAAGTGATTCAACATGTTTGGGTGTGACAGAGGACCATGCCTAGTTTAAACGTACTGATTCAGGTGCATTGGAATATTTTGTTCAATCACATGAGTTGTATAACTAAAGTTGCACCACTTTGCAACTTTACACTGCTTGCATTTGACACTTTTTCCATCAAGTGAAAATAAGACACCATGGAAAAATAACTCTGAGATAAAAAAAAACTGAGAGAGTTTATTGTAGAGGGGCCCAACATGATCTTCTAGGCTCAGAAAAATAGTTTGTAAGTGTCACAATTTTTGAGTAGTAGCTCATCAAATATTTCTTCCCTTTTTCACTTTGGACCCTTAAGGGATCGAGCCAATTGAATGTAGCTCAGAGTGATTCAATGTGTTTGGGTGTGAAAGAGGACCATGCATTGCATAAATGTACCCATATAGATGTGTTGGAATAGTTTGCTTGGTCACATAAGTTGTAGAACAAAATTTGCACCTCTTTGCAACTTTACACTGCTTGCATTTGACACTTTTCCATCAAGTGAAAGATGGACACCATGGGAAAATGACTCTGAGATAACAAAAATCAAGAGAGGTTATTGTAGAAGGGACCACCAAAATTATCTAGGCTTAGATGGAGAGTCCGTAAGAATCATAGTTTCCACGTAGTATCCCATCAAATATTGTTGCCCTTTTGCACTTTGGACCCTTAAGGGATTGAGTCGATTGAACGTAGCTCATAGTGATTCGACGTGTTTGGGTGTGAAAGAGGACCATTCCTAGCATAAACATACCCATCTGGATGCATTGGAATAGTTTGTTTGGTCACATGAATTGTAGAATGAAATTTGTGCCACTTTGCAACTTTACACTGCTTGCATTTGACACTTTTTCCATCAAGTGAAAACTGGACACCACAGAAAAATGAATCCAAGATCAAAAAAATTAAGAGATTTTATTGTAGAGGGGCCCAACATAATCTCATAGGCTCAAAAAAAGAGTTCTTAAGTTTCATGGTTTCCGAGTAGTAGCCCATCAAATATTGCTGCCCTTTTGCACTTTGGACCCTTAAGGGATCGAGTCGATTGAACATAGTTTGGAGTGATTCTACGTGTTTGGGTAAAAAATAGGACCATTCCTAGTGTAAATGTACCCATCTAGATGCGTTGTAACAATCTGTTTGGTCACACAAGTTGTAGAATGAAAGTTGTACCACTTTGCAACTTTACACTACTTGCATTTGACACTTTTTCCGTCAAGTGAAAACTAGACACCACGGGAAAATGACTCCAAGATAACAAAAATTGAGAGAGGTTATTGTAGAGGGGTCCAACACAATCCCATAGGCTCAAAAAAAGAGTTTGTAATTATCAAGGTTTCTAAGGAGTGGCCCATCAAAGATTGTTTCCCTTTTGCACTTTGGACCCTTAAGGGATTGATCCGGTTGAATGTAGCTCAGAGTGATTCAATGTATTTAGGTGTGAAAGAGGACCATGCCTAGTGTAAAGGTACCCATCCAAACATGTTGGAATAGTGTTTTTTGTCACACAAGTTACAAAATTAAAGTTGCACCACTTTGCAACTTTACACTACCTACATTTGACACTTTTTCTATCAAGTGAAAACTGGACACCACGAAAAATTAACTTTGAGATAACAAAAACTAAGAGAGTATATTGTAGAGGGTCCCAACATGATCCCATAGGCTTAGAAAAAGATTTTTTAAGCATTGTAGTTTTCAAGTAATAGCCTATCAAAGATTGTATCCATTTTGCACTTTGGACTCTTAACGGATCAAGCCAGTTGAACATAGCTGAGAGCGATTCAACGTGTTTGGGTGCAAAAGAGGACCATGAATAGTGTAAACATACCCATTGGGATGCATTAGAATAGTTTTTTTGGTCACACGAGTTGCAGAATGAAACTTGCACCACTTTGAAACTTTACACTACTTGCAATTAACACTTTTTCCATCAAGTCAAAATTTGACACCATGGAAAAACAACTCTGAGATAACAAAAACTGAGAGAGATTATTGTAGAGGTGCCCTATGTGATCTCGATTCCTCAAAAATAATGCTTGTAATTGACATGGTATCCAAGTAATAGGTCATCAAATATCGGTGCCCTTTTACAATTTGAATTGGTAAGGGATTATGTTACATGAATTACAAATGTTTGAGGGCAGCAATAAATTTCAATAGTAAATATCATTACAAATGTTTATGTGAATAGAGGGTATGCTATATTGATATTGATATATAATCATTAGGTTGATTTGTTTTAATAAATGAAGTTTTTATAATAAGTTAGTCAATTGGTGTTAGTTATAATAGGGAGAGAATAAAAGAAGAAAAATAATGATTGGTAACCATCAATGGTTATTACACTCACTATATTAATAATATGATGTTTACAATAAAATGAGATTTATTTGGCAGTCCTAATTCTTTTTTTGTGCTAAAATTGTCTAATATTCTTCATACACCATTTTGAAACCCAAGTGCTTGTCCTTATAGGCACAATGCTTTCTCAAAACTATCAAGTGATAATACAAAATCATGAGAAAAAAGACAAACTATATGAATTCCAACATCCAAATTAAATCAAATATTAAATTAATGTGCCCCATTTTCATGCACACAAACTCACCTTATAAGATTCTCTCATAATAACAAAAAATATGATTCAAGGATTCCTTAGGTACTCCATTCTCATAGATCTTTATAGTGTCAATCATACATTTGAGATTCTCTTATAATGTCTGCATCATAGGTGCTCATGATGAGGTTAACTTCACATGAATAATATGAAATTCCCTCGCTAAGCTTCACATGCTCTTTTATAATGGCTTCAAATCATAATTGAGATTTGCCAAGATCATCAAAATAAGGATGTTGCATTGCTTTTTTGGTTGAGATTCTCTTGGATTGCTCATAAATCAAAATTTTCTACAAGGAGACACCAATCAATTTTTAGTAGTTTACTTACAAATAGGAAAATTAAAAGAAGAAAGAGAAAGAGAATCCAAAATGAAAATGAAATGAAAATAGATGAAGGAACTTACAAAAAACAAATCCCTACTATTTGGTTCCGATTCGGGAAGAAGGCTTAAATATTGATGCTTCCATTGAGGATAGGCATGCTAGTCTCTCAACTTAGTCACTCCTGGTCATACGTCTTCATTGGGAGTTCCAATATACCTATTGCACACAACACCTCTCAAGAGTAGAATAACTTGAAATTCAAGATGCTCTTATATTGTCTACATCATAGGTGCTCATGATGAGGTTAAATTTAAATGAATAACTTGAAATTCTCTCGCTAATATTCACACACAATTTTATAATGGCTGAAAATAATAATTGAGATTTGTCAAGATCATAAAAATAGGGATGTTGCATTACTTTTTTGGCTGATATTCTCTTGGATGGACCATAAATCAGCATCTTCTACAAGGGGACACCAATCAATTTTTAGTAGGTTACTTACAAATAGGAAAAGTAAAAGAAGATAAAGAAAGAGAATCCAAAATGGAAATCAAATGAAAATAGATGGAAGGCACTTACAAAAAAAAAATCCACACCATTTGGTTCCAGGTCGGGTACAACAAGGCTTAAATCTTGATGCTTCCATTGAGGATAGGCATGCCAGTCTCTCAACTTAGTCACTCTTTTCCATACATCTTCATTGGGAGTTCCAAGCTACCTATTGCACACAACAACCTCTCATGAATAGAACGTAACCAAAATATTACCTTCGAACCTTTTGGAAATTTGTAACCTATTATTAAAACAACACAATTTAATCTTCTACTTAGTTTAATAATCTATTGAGAATATCCTACATCATTTTTTGCATATTTTTGAGAAAAAATAAAATATCATTGAACTCTATATCCTTTGCCAAAATTTTAAACATAAAGTGTGCTACATTTGCAAGTCTGATAACTTCATCAATCACCTACATACATTATATAAATATTAGATGATAGCATTTGCATCATAGCATTGGCATATTACATATTAATGTGCATGCAAATATAAATTAATAATAACCAATGTGCATACTTACAAATTAATCCAACAAAACATTTGTGTTTTTTGTACTCTTTATTATGTCAAGTATTGCCTCATGGTCAGACTCACGAACCTTCCACAAGGTCTTGTTCAAAGGTCTACCCCCATATTTGGTCAAACAAACATTGGATTCCATGACAAGGTTCGAGTAATGAAGAATCTTCCAATGCATGTCAAAGTCTTGAAATAGCCAATATTTCACACTCTTATGTGGGTATCTTCTAAGCCACATTCCAGTAACAACAACTGAGCTTGTAGGGTATTTGATGTTTTCTCCATCTATAACTAGGGCCTCCAATTTATTTTTGGCCTCAACACAATGACACAAGTAATAGTTTGTTCCCTCTTCATTGTATTCATCTACAATAACTACATAAACATGCCTAGCATTGATATGTGCAACAAAATATATGAAATTAGTCAACATTACAAATACACTACAAAGTAAGATAACAATAGGAATTTCAAAAACTATGCAAGTATCTATATATTACCCGGTTGAACTAGATCTCATATGTGGTCAAAGTCAATTGATGAACCCATCTGTGTTATTTTCAATGTCGCTAGAGGGTGATACGTGTGAAGTGGGCTAAGATAACTTAACAACCATTTCTCAACCCACTCCTTTGACTCACAATCATCCCAGGCTTGCATTGTACATGAATAAAAAAGCATGCCATCTTCTATATATTGATACTCCATGAACTTGCATTTAAGCTAAGGAAAGAGTGTAGCTCACTTGATCATGTTAGTCTACAACAATCCTCATATGGTGAAATGTTAGTATCATCCATCAACCAAAAAAATCTATGAACTAAATATGTACCTTCATTACCTAGACCCATTGAAGCATTACACCACTCAATGATTGATTTTACATTTTCCAAATTTGCATTATCTTTATACTTTAACTCTTCTTATGCTAATGCTCTTTTCACACATGCTCTTGCACCATCATGCTCCCCATTTCCATGCCCAACCTAAAGAAAAATCCACATATGATGAATACATGTAATGACATGCATCCTGCTCAACTAGTAGAACATGCATGAATTCTTGTATTGTGTTTCATAGCTATTAAACCATATTAAATGCTGACTGTATGCTATGCCCCTCTGAGCCAATTCATTGTCAAACATTTAGAAGAAACATTGCACGAACTATAAATAATGTGTGTGATCATCACTAATATAAAAGTGATACTCCCTCAATATCTTCCTTTGGTCCTCTGTACTATCAATTGCATGAATGAATGTTATGTGCACAAATATTGAAACATGTGTGGAGTTGTAATATTGTTACTGCACCTCATGTTGTGGCTATAAAGTGTAGTTCTCTATAAATTCAACCATTGAAACTATGCTGCCAACTAAAAAGGTGTCCTTACATAACTTGAATTGTGTGTCCAACCATCGGTCTCTATGGGTATGCCTTGCATACTCATAAACTATATTATTATGAAACATAGACATAAACTAATACACTAGAATCTTCTAAATAACCAAATCACATATTTTTTCTTGATTACTATCTTTTGTAATGTATGCCACTATTTTATACTAACCAAACTCTACTAGTTTCTTTCCCACCTCATATGTGCTTTCCATATGTTAACATATTGGCATACGTTGCAAGCCACTGCAATGCTGACATGAACCATCCAAGCATTTTTTTGTGTAGAACATTTGGCCATCCTCTATTTCAAATAATTTTTTTGATAAGAACTCACTTGAAGATGTTGGTGGGTCGTGTATTCCACAATCCTACAAAACATCATTAGTATGCAAGTCTAAATATATAGAATGATAAACATCATAATGGTTAGAGAATTCAATATGTAGTCTAAAACAAAAATTAGTGCGTGTGTGATTTATCTTGACTTAAAAAGGTTTAATCATTTCAAAATATCTTTAACAAATTTAAATTTGAGGATAATCCTATTGAAATTTACAAATAAAAATAGGTTTGAGTCGTATCCAAAAAAAATTTGGATGTGGCTCACAGTTTCGACTACTGATTCTCCTTCTCACCACATCCCTTTGATTTAGAGATTGCCTTGTGTTATTCTTCTAATAATCTTCAATTAGTGTTCTCAATGCTTCAACAATATTTTCATATTTTTGTGGGAGTCTATGTGAGAATTCCCATAATTCATTTGAATCAGTGCCCTCAATTCTTTACCACCTTTGAATGACTCTTGATAAAGTCTTTCTATTAATTATCAATTGTTCACTAGTTTGTCTAATGAGATGAGATCTCTTTGCTTGACTACTTACCAAATTCAATGTAATGACACATCGGGTGACATTACTATCCTTTTAGTGTGAGGTCTTAGCCACACTCTCATATGCATCCATTAGATTCTTCACAATAGTGTTTTAATTTGAAGCATTCGATGTTCTCATCCCAAGAATCTTCATGATGTTTCTATACTTTATACTGTTAGAGTAATTGGACATTTACTTTATTAATTAAACAATATTTGTTTAATTATGTAAAGTTTCCTTTTAACTTTTTTTCACTTAAGCTAACATTAGGTGCATAATAATTAATTACTTTATTAATTATTATTGTGCAAGCCTAGGGTTTTCCTTTTTAGGGTTTTCATCTATATGTAGTTGAAAACTATCTTTTGTATCATTATTCATTTTACATTTTTAGATGAATACTTTGCTCCACATTCTTGAGCATTTCCATTCTTGTTTCTCTTTGCTTCTCCTTGTAACAGGTTATTTGCTTGCAAAGATCGTTTGGGCTTCTGTGGTGTTGTATCTTCTCAACTCCAACATGGTATCAGAGCTTCAGATTTGCAGCTGCTTGTTCTTGTTTTGAGATTTTGCATTGGAAGCAAATCTAGGGTTCTAAAGTTTTTTTTGGGTGGATTCAACATTCTCCATTTTTTGGGTTCACTTTGGGCTCAAATGGACTGTTCCATTGGATTCACAGCGCCCAAAAACCCCTAAAACGATTGTCAAATCGTCGATTTTGGTTACAGTCAATTTGGAAGGCAAAATTTTTTTGCCCTAGGGCCGTACGGAGCAAAAATGAGACAAAAAACGCAAAAAAATCATTTTTTCGACGGTTTTTTTGTGCGGCCAGTGTAAATTGCGGGCGCCACCCGTGCGCCGCCCGGCGACCACCGCTCAGCCTCTGCCACCGGCCGCTCCGCCTGGCTCCTCCATCCACCGGCTGCCGAGTTCCCTACCGAGCTCCACCGAGCTCCCCGGCTCCCTGCGCCCAGCCCAGCCGACACCGCCGAGCTCCCGACTCGCCCAGCCGACTCTGGCCGAGCTCCCAGCTCGGCTCCTCTGAGCATGCCGACTTCGCCAACACCCGTGACAGCCCCTGCGGTGTTTAAACCCCAGCCACCGGTCTTATGGGTGACCGAGGGTTTCGGCCCAGCCCCCAGCCGCCAGCGCCCTGGTCAACCACGTGACCAGGGGCCGAAGACTTTAACCCTTGAGGGCTCCAAACACATTTTTTTTGCACATTGGAGCAGCTTGCGATAAATCGGGCGTAGAATGGGCATTTTTTCTCCGTTTTTTGCAAACGAGATATCGTCGGAAAGCTGGTTCCGGCGCCGTTCTAGTGGTACTAGTAATTTTTCCTGATTTTGCAATTATAATATTTTTTTTCCAGTCAAAGTCAGAACTTGGTTTTTTTCACTCCAAGGGGCGTATCTTTTGCATCCGGACTCCGTTTTTCAAACTTGAATAGGCGTTGGAAATCTCTCAACATGCTCTAATCAGTGATGTGATCTATTTTATCAAAATTTTCACTAGGTACACGAGAATTTGTATTGAAGTACTTTTTGCTTATGCATTGCTTCCTTCTTCTCAGTTTGTACTAGGGTTTGGGTTTATCTTTTGTGGGGGGTGTTTTTTCTCTTATTTTCTGTCATTTATCTCAGAACACCAGAACACCAAAACTCTCAAAAATACAAACCCTTCTGCATCTTCTGTCTATTCTGAAAGATCACATAATAATAAAAAAAATACAAGCAGGTACAGGTGCAGGGTTTCATGGCAGACTCTTCAGTTGAGCTACTCACATCACATAACTATCACACTTGGAAGTCTCGTATGATGAGGCTACTTAGGTCACGAGGGTTATGGTCTTGTTTAGATGAGGTTCAGCCTCAGTTGCAGCGTGCTTTTGAGATTATGCAGCACAGGAACAAGATGGATGAGGCTATGGGTTTGATATGCCTGCATGTTTCAGATAGTCTTTTGTTTCACCTTGATGCTTTGCTCACTCCTCGAGCCATGTGGCTAAAGTTTGAGACACTTTTTGGGGCCATTAATGAGTTTCGCACATTATAGATTGAGGCAAAGCTAACTTCATTGTTACCTGATACCTTCCCCACTATTCAGGACTTTTTGAACAAGTTCAAAACTATCCACTCTATTTTACAGGGTTGTGGGAAGAACAAGATAGACACACAGTGCATTTATTTGATTCTTTCGAAGCTTCGTGGTCCATTTCAGATATTTGCTTCCTCCTTCTACTCCACCATGGATGGTTTGGGTGCCAATTTTACCATGCCTACCTTTGATTTATTTTGTGAGCATTTGTCTCGGGAACAGTCCCACCTTTCTCAGATGGATATGCTCTCAGGTTCAAAGAGCAAAGCATTGGTTGCTCAATCACCGAAGGGGAAACAGAAGCAGAAACCGAGGCCCAAGAAAGATTTTGCAGGTAGTGAGCATTCCTCCAAACCGCCTCCTAAGTCTGATTCCAAACCACCATTTAATCCCAAACATGGGAAATCTTCGAAGTCTGGTGAGTCTTCCTCCAAGACTAAGGAGAAATCAGGAGACACTTGCAGTTTCTGTGGCAAGCAAGGTCATCCAGTTTCCAGGTGTTGGAAATGATTAGAGGCTTTAGAGGAGGCCATGCAGCAGCAACACATCTCCTCACCAGTCTTCTTCTTCTTCCACCACAGGGAAGGGTCATGCTCTCACTGCACGAGCATCGACCAATGGGTCCACTTGGATTTTAGACTCTGGTGCTTCTCACCATATGACTCACACTCAGCAGTTGGTCACTTCTCTTGCCTCTTGTGGTACTTCACAGATTGCAGTGGGTGACTCTTCACAGCTTTCCGTCTTGGGTTCAGGTTCTGTCTCTTTGGATGGAGGCACTCTACAGGATGTTTTGGTTGTTCCTGACATTTCGACGAACCTCTTGTCCATTTATCAGATTTGCCACACTGGCTCTGGTAAGACAGTTGAGTTCTCACCACATGATGTGGTTATTCGGGACCTCCATGATTCTGATTTGGTTGTGGCTACTGGTAGTGTTGATACTGCATCTCGTCTTTACAGATTTGATGGCTTTGCGCCTTTGAGGGTACAGGTTCATCTCTTATAGCACATGCAGATTCAGTGAGTCAGCTTTGGCATGAGCGTTTGGGCCATGTCAATTATAGATATCTTCAGCAGATGAGTACACAGTCACTTGTTCTTGGTCTTCCACGGATTTCCTGCACTGACGGTGTTTGTCATGGTTGTGTGCTTGGAAAGCATCATAGGGATCCCTTTCCGAAGGGAAGTACCACTCATGCTTTGGCACCCTTGGAGTTGATTCACAGTGACCTCATGTCATTTCCCACTCCTTTTTCAGGGGCCAAGTATGTACTCACATTCATTAATGACTTCTCCAGACGCACATGGTTGTACTTTCTTAAGTACAAGTCTGATGTCTTTGATTCCTTTCGTGTTTTCAAGACATTTGTAGAGAAGCAGTCTGGTCTCTCTATCCGGCGGATACGTACAGATAATGGGGGGAAGTATGTGAATCAGGCTTTCAGAGATTTTTGCACTGAGCATGGTTTACAGCATCGGTTTTCTATTCCCTACACCCCTCAGCAGAATGGTATCGCTGAGCGCAAGAATAGAACTTTATGGGAGATGGCTAATTGTATGATTCAGTCCAGGTCCATGGATTCGTCTTTTTGGGCAGAGGCAGTCAATTGTGCCAACTATATTTAGAATCGGATGCCTCACAAGGCGATTTGACATATGACTCCTGAGGAGGCTTGGTCTCATGACAAGCCTGATATTTCATCATTTCGAGTATTTGGTAGTGAGGCATGGGCTTTTATTCCTGATGCTCAGAGGAGAGCTATGGAGCGGAAGAGTCGACCCCTCATATTTGTCGGCTACTGTGAGGATGTTAAGGCGTACAGGTTATTTGATCCTAATTCTAGAGAGGTCTTGTTTCGATGGGATGTTCAGTTTGATGAGCGCCTTCCTCCAGTTGATACCCTGTCTCCAGTGTCCACTTCACTACCTACTCCACCCTCTATAGCTCTTCAGGATTATTTTGAGGATTCTGATGAGGATATTGATGATCCCCCATCTCCACCTCCACTTGCTCCTCCTCAGAGGCCCAAATGGGCTCAATTTACTATTGAGGCAGCAGGATCTATGGCCAGTGATCCTTTAGACACTCGTCGCACTCGTTCTCATACTACGGGTTCGAGTCTTTTGAATCATGCTCTTTTAGAGGATCCTCAGAGATTTTCAAAGGCGAAAGGTCACCCTGAGTGGGATAGTGCCATGGAGGAAGAGTATTCTTCTTTGATGAGGAATAATACATGGGATCTCTGTCCTCTTCCTAAGGGCAGAAAGATGGTTCGGTGCCGATGGTTGTATCGCACCAAGTATGCTGCTGATGGTTCTATTGATAAGTACAAAGCACGTCTTGTTGCGAAGGGTTTCTCACAGGTTGAGGGTATTGATTACTCTGAGACATTTTCCCTTGTCGCCAAGATGAATTCCATTCACTTTGTATTATCACTTGCAACTTCTAGAGGATGGCTCATTTTTTAGATGGATGTGAAGTGTGCCTTCTTACATGGTGACCTACAGGAGGAGATCTATATGGAGCAGCCTCAGGGATTTGTTCATGATTCTACTTTGGTTTGCAGACTTCAGCGTTCATTATATGGTCTCAAATAAGCCCCTCAGGCTTGGTATGAGAAGATGGACTCTTTTTTGCTCTCCACTGGTTTCACTCGTTGTCATTCCGATCACATGGTCTATATTCAACATCTTGAGGGTGAGATCCTGATTCTTGTGCTATATGTTGATGATCTTCTCATCACAGGTAGCTCATCCTCTATGATTCAGAATTCTCAGCTAGCCTTGATGGAGCAGTTTGAGATGACAGATCTTGGCCTTCTGCACTATTTCCTTGGTCTTCAGGTGATTCAGTCTTCAGAGGGGATCTCCATTTACTAGCAGAAGTATTCTTTTGATATGCTTCAGTGCTTTGGCATGCTTGATTGCAAGCCTGCCCCCACACCTTTTCAGTCAGGGGTTGTTTTGACTACTACTTGCCCCACCCCTTCAGTAGATGCTACACTTTACAGGCAGTTGGTTGGCAGTTTGTTGTACCTGACTCACACTCGTCCTGATCTTTCCTTTGCGGTTGGTCTTGTCTCTCGATTCTCACATGATCCTCATGAGAGTCATTGGCAAGCTGCCAAGCATATTTTGAGGTACATTCAAGGCACCACTTCATATGGCATTCACTACACATTAGGGGATCCTCACATTGTTGGCTACACTGACTCAGATTGGGCTGGTGATGTCAATGATCGGAAGTCTACTTCTGGCTTTGTTTTTTGTCTTGGCTCTGTTCCTATTACATGGTCATGCAAGAAGCAGACTGCTCATGCATTATCATCCACAGAGGCTGAGTACCGAGCTGCAGTGCTCACTAGTCAGGAGATTTTATGGCTTCGTCAGTTGATGACTGAGTTTGGTTTTCCTCCTGATAGTCCCACTATTCTTTGGTGTGACAATCAGAGTGCTATACACATTTCGCGCAACCCGGTGGAGCATCAGCGGATGAAGCACATTGAGCTTCATATGCATTTCATCAGACAGTTGATTCATGATGGTTCTCTCATCTTGGAGTATGTTCCCACTACCGAGCAGGTTGCAGACATCTTCACGAAACCTTTTGCATCTCCGCGCTATCTTCAGTTGCGCTCTATGCTTGGGGTGAAGGAAGTTGTCCTTGGGGGGTCTTTATGAGGCCTTCCTTCCTTCATGTTTCTTTCATCATGTTATTCTATCTCTTTTTGGAGAGGAGTTTTTCCCACTGGGTTTTCTCCTTTTTCTCCGTTTCATAGAGATTTCATTGTACTTGGGTACCTGATCTGGCCTTGTTGTCGGGACCCATTGCTTTTGCTTTCAGTAGCTTCTTCTAGGTTTTAGCTTCTCCCTATGTCTATCTTAAGGGGGGGTGTTAGAGTAATTAGACATTTACTTTATTAATTAAAAAATATTTGTTTAATTATGTAAAGTTTCCTTTTAACTCTTTTTCACTTAAGCTAACATTAGGTGCATAATAATTAATTACTTTATTAATTATTATTGTGCAAGCGTAGGGTTTTCCTTTTTTAGGGTTTTCATCTATATGTAGTTGAAAACTATCTTTTGTATCATTATTCATTTTACATTTTCAGGTGAATACTTTGCTCCACATTCTTGAGCATTTCCATTCTTGTTTCTCTTTGCTTCTCCTTGTAACAGGTTATTTGCTTGCAAAGATCGTTTGGGCTTTTGTGGTGTTGTATCTTCTCAACTCCAACATATACCCCATATCATTTCAACAAATATTTGACATCTTGCAGTCTCATTTAGCCTTTCAAATAAAAATTTCCAAATCTTATCAGCATATCTTCTACAAGTGTGTGGTGGAATCTTACCTTCCATGCACTGCAAAATATTCTCATCAATATTAATAAAATACTTTGGATTTCTACAAAAAAATCTAGGTGGTGTTCTCTTAGGAACATACATCTCAACATTAGTAAATTCATCAATATTTAAGTGAGTGGGCTAGATCGTGTACCTTCGATCGAGGGTGGAATAGATTGCCATACCTTGAGGTTCACATGGGAATGATGGTGTACCTTCTTCATCAAATTTGAGTGATGATGTACTCTCAATTTGAGATGTAGTGGATGGTGTCCCTTCATATTCACTTGTGGTAGATGGTGTCCCTTCATATTCACTTGTGATAGATGGTGTCCCTCCATATTCACATGTGGTAGATGGTGTCCCTCCATATTCACTCTTGGTTAATGGTGTCCCTTCGTATTCACTTGCGGTAGAGGGTGTGTCTCCAACTATAGTATGTGAATTTTTCTTACCACGATGATTTCACATTCATGTCCTTTTGTGCTGCCAATTCAGTTTCTCTTTTTGATTGTTGAGATTCCTCTTCAATTGGCTTGTTTTCATCAATTGTATCCAATTTCTTCTTTTCATGATATTCGCTCATCCATTCTCTATTTTTTGATTTTTTAGTTTCATACTCTTCATCTGTTGGTTTATTCTTTCATTTCCTCGACATGGTAGATAATTTTACCTATAGCATGGTAATGAGACAAATATTAATTCCTAAAAATGAATCCATACAAATAAATAAAATATATGTCGTTCAAGGCTTCATAAAAAAATTCTTACAATCATCTTGTAGAAGAGTATTTCTAGCATAGACAAAGGTTACAATAATTTTTTGGATGGAATTCCTTAAATAAATGTGGTAATGTAGCATGCCATAATTGCAAGATAGGCTCAAAATGGAAGCATAGACAAGGAATGTGAATTGTTTGACAATAATGTTTTCATAGACATGTATGCAAAATGTGGTACCTTTAACAAGCTAGTGAGCTCACTAGCTTGCCAATTCGATAGGGTTGACAAGATAGGGGCAGCGTGAAAAAATGCCTCATAGAAATGGGGTGTCATGGTGATATACAACACTGTGAGACCCCATTTCTATGAGGAACTTTATCATGCTGCCCCTACCTTGTCAGCCCTACCACATTAGCAATCTTGTGAGCTCACTAGCTTGCCAATGCTACCACATTTTGCATACGTTTCTATGAGAACATTATTGTCAAACAATTCACATGCCTTGTCCATGCTTCCATTTTGAACCTATCTTGCAATCAAGGTATGCCACATGACCAAATTTATTCAAGGAATTCCATCCAAAAAATCATGTGAGCATTGGCAAGCTAGTGAACTCACTAGCTTTCTAGTTCACTAGGGTTGACATGGTAGGTGCAACATGAAAAAATAAGGTCTCATAGAAATGGGGTCTCGTGGTGATGCCACTAGCTTGCCAATGCGGTATGGTTGACAAGGTAGGAGAGGTGTATGCATCATATAAATGGGAGTATATAATAGTGAGACCCCATTTCTAGGAGGCATACACTACCCCTACCTTTTCAACCCTACCGCATTAGCAAGCTAGTGAGTTCAGTAGCTTGCCAATGCTACCACATTTTGCATACATTTCTATGAAAACATTATTGTCAAAAATTTCACATGCCTTTTCCATGCTTCCATTTTGATCCTATCTTGCAATCAAGGCATGCAACATGACCACATTTCTTTAAGGAATTTCATCCAAAAAATCATGTGAGCATTGGCAAGCTAGTGAGTTCAATAGCTTGCTAATTCGGTAGGGTTGACAAGGTGAGCATTGGAAAGCTAGTGAGATCACTAGCTTGCCAATTCTCACATGATTTTTTGGATGAAATTCCCTAAAGAAATGTGGTCATGTGGCATGCCTTGATTACAAGATAGGCTCAAAATGGAAGCATGGAAAAGGTATGTGAAATGTTTGACAATAATGTTTTCATAGAAATATATGCAAAATGTGGTAGCATTGGCAAGCTATTGAGCTCATTAGCTTGCCAATTCACTAGGGTTGACAAAGTAGGGGAAGCATGAGAAAATTCCTCATAGAAATGGGGTCTCATGGTGATGTACATTGCCACAAGATTGCATTTCTATGAGGAATTTTCTCACACTGCCCCTACCTTGTCAACCCTACCATATTGACAAGCTAGTGTTTTGACCAAGTGAAATTGGCAATGTAGTGGTATGTTTGAAAAAATGGGATCTTCTATTGATTTATATCATCGAAAGACCCCATTTATTCAACCCTTTTTCAAATAGGCCAAGTTAGGTTTCCAATTTGACCAAATGGGTCCAAGAAATGGGGTCTCCTAGTGATGTAAATCACTAGGAGACCCCATTTCTTGGACCCATTTTTTTAAACAGGCCACTACATTGCTAATTTCATCGAATTAGCAAGCTAGTGGGGTCTCTCTCTGAAGTCTCTCCCTCTCTCAAGTACATCTCTCTCTCTCTCTCACTCCCTCCATCTCTCTCTCTCTCTCAAGTCTCTCCATCCAACCCCCTCTCCCTCTCTCAGGTCGCTCTCTCTCACTCACTCCCTCTATCTCTCTCCCCTCTACCCTATACATTAAACCCTCAACCCTCAATTCTCAACTCTCAACCATTAATACCTCAACCCTCAACCCTTAAAACCTAAACCCCCAACCCCTTACCCTCTACTCTCTACATTGGACCCTCAACCCTAATCCTTCAACCATATACCCTCAAATATATATCCTAAAAGATCTACCCTCAACCCTTAACCCTAAACCCTAAACCCTTAAACCTTCTACCCTCTACCCTCAACCCTAATCCCTCAAACCTATACCCTCAACCCAATACCCAAAACCATCAGCCCTGTAGGTCCTCAACCCTATACCCTCAATTCTCAACCCTCTACCTTATACATTGGATCCTCAACCCTCATATATATTTGTCCCTCCCTCCTCTTCTTTGCTTCTCTCTATCTTAATTATCCCTCCATCTCTCCCTCCATCCATCCCTCCCTCTCTACCCTAATACCTCAACCCTTAAACCCTTAAACACTCAACCCTTAAAACCTTTACCCTCTACCCTCTACCCTCTACCCTCTACCCTCTACCCTCTACCCTCAACCCAATACCCTCTACCCTCGACCTTAATCCGTCAACCCTAATCCCTCAACCCTCAACCCTCAACCCTCAACCCCTATACCCTCTACCCTATACATTGGACCCTAAACCCTAATCCCTCAACCATATACCCTCTACCCTCTACCCTCTACCCTATATATTAAACCCTCAAACCTCAATTCTCAACCCTCAACACTTAATCCCTCAACCCTCAATTCTTAAACCATAAACACTCAACCCCTATACCATCTACCCTCTACATCTGACCCTCAACCCTAATCCTTCAACCATATACCATCAAACCTATACCCTAAATACTCTACCCTCAACCCTAAACCATTAAACCCTAAACCCTTAAACCTTCTACCCTCTACCCTCAACCCTAATCCTCAACCCTATACCCTCAACCCAAAACCCTAAACCATCAACCCTATAGGTCCTCAACCCTCTACCCTATACACTTGATCCTTAACCCTCATATATCTTTGTCCCTCCCTCCTCTTCTCTCCTCTCTATCTCACTTCTCCCTCCATCAATCCCTCCCTCTCTACCCTAATCCCTCAACCCTATACCCTCAACCCTTAAACCTTTAAACACTCAACCCTAAACCCTAAACCCACAAACCTTAAAACCTCTACCCTCTACCCTCTACCCTAATCCCTCAACCCTAATCCCTTAACCCTTAAACCCTTTAACCCAAGTAGACGCTCTACCCTAATCCCGCAACCCTTTACCCTCTACTCTCAACCCTTAAACCCTAATCCCTCAACCCCTATACCCTCTACCCTATACATTGGACCCTCAACCCTATTCCCTTAACCATATACCCTCAACCCTCTACCCTCAACCTTAAACCCTCAACCCTTAAATCCTCTACCCTCTACCCTATACATTAAAACCTCAACCATAAATTCTCAACCCTCAACCCTTAATCTTTCAACCCTCAAACCTTAAACCCTAAACCCTCAACCCCTATACCCTCTACCCTTTACATTGGACCCTCAACCCTAATCCTTCAACCATATACCCTCTAACCTATACCCTAAACCCTCTACCCTCAACCCTTAACCCTCAACCCTAGACCTTTAAACACTAAATCCTTAAACCTTCTACCCACTACCCTTAACCCTATGAACTTTATTTCACAAACCGCTAGCTTTTGCGGTTATCTTTCCTTCGCGGCTTCGCCTTGTCTTTTATTGCTCACAACTTTTCAATGTTTGCCACGTGGCCTCCAAAAGGAGATTCCTTCCACTCCATATCACTTTTCCTCTACCGACTTCCGTGTGTGTGACGCATGGCTTTCTCTAGCTGTTTCTTGAGCTAGACCCACTATGCAGTTATCTTCACTCGGCATCTTCCACGTGGCTTCCTCTTAGATCTTTTTGTTGGGGCATCCCTCATTCTTTTTCCAAGCTCCGTTTGCTCGACGCATGGCATATTCTTGTGCATCGGTTATCTGGAAGTTGCTTCCTATTCCATTTGTTCTCTCTTACTGCCGCGTTTTCTTCATTGATGCCACGTTTCTTTTGATGTTGCTGCATGGCCTTCTTTTCTCGAAGGACAGATTTGTTGGCATGCTATTGGGCGATCTTCCTATTTGGTGTCGACTCGAGGAGATTTGGAATGTCAATTTTTTTCCAGGACATCTTTCTCAATGTGGCTTTCAAGCAGTGGGCTAGCTTATTTAAGTAGCTCTTTTTCTTTTTTATTAGGTTGTTGTTGGATAGATAAAACTTTCCCAAGCATTGGAAATAGCCTTTGTAATATTTTTATTGAATGTGAAGTTTGCAGACTATGCCAATCAATTTGGCCTTTTCTATTTTTCATGCATTTGATAAGAGTTTTAGACCATGCTTTTACTTTCTTACAACATATGAATGCCTATTCTTCATCTTTTGTAATCTTCTACAGCTTAATAAATACAGATCATGTTTGAACTCTTCTATGTTGGTGGAAGTTGTGTTAGATTATTCTATGCAATTTAAGGGTATTTTTGTATCTACAGTTCTTCTGGATAATCTATTTGATAGACAACAGTTTAAGGTTCGAGCCTTTTCTTTTGGCACTATGCCCAAGTAATTTCATTCATGATCTGGTGCATCGCCTTTAGTCTAGATTTTAATATTTCCTATTGTCTTTCTAAACCTTTTACCTCCCCCATTAAAAACAAAGAGCCGACTTCGATAAAATCCTAGAGGTCACTTAGCTAAGCTCACTTTGTCCCCCAGTAGCTAAGTTTTGCATAAGACTATCACCCCTTGCAAAATTTTGTGTCAAAAGTTCTTTTTTTGGCATGCCTGGTGGGATGTGAACTAGCATGTTTGCTTAATATATAAGTGTGTATGAGCCATAGGCCTGTAACTAGGTCACAAACTGCAAGATTCCTTGGCCTACTCATACCACCGTTAGTTTCTCTTCGCTCGAGAGGTTGGCAAGGTAGTCCTTTACCTCCCCCTTCTCCTCTATCCCCTACACCTATGGATGCGAGAAATTATGTAGCCTGGGACGTTGTAGCCCATTAGTAGCACCTATGCCTCCTATAGTATGGGCTCCAATCCGCACTTTTGTATTAAAATCTATCCCTAAGTATTCAAGGGATGAATCAAAGACACCAATAGAACACATGCAAGATGTGGCAAATGTGTGTTTGGTGCATGGTGTTTCTAATGAAAACATAGCTCTAAGATTGCTTGCTATCTCATTTTGAGGAAAAGCATTGAACTGGAATATAACTCTTCTGGCTAATATCATTGCTACTTGGGATGATCTTGGAACCTTATTTTATGAGCGTTTTTCAAATGCTGTCAATAGGTCTTCGCTATATCATCAGCTGGCCAGCATAAAGTGAGCTCCTCATGAAGCTCTACCTGACTTCAATGTGCGGTCTCATTCGACTTGGCAAAGAGTTCTTGTTGGTAGTCGGCCTCTTCCAGATTTGGTGTTCATGTTCTATTTGAAGTCCATTAATGCTAATATTTCCATCATGATATAGGCTCTTGGAAGAGATACTTTACCCGATGCTTATGGTCTTGCTGTTACTCCAGAGAATAACCTTATTGTTATTGGAAAGTTGGCACCAAGACCTATCATGCCTTTCTTCCCAGAATTCATCGTCGCAAAAGCTGAAGCAGCTTCAACCAGTGCTCCTACAACTCCTCCCTAGTCTATGTACGTGTACCCGGGAATGACACCGAGCATAGCTCCAATGCCTAACCCCCTAACGGCCAAAATGAATGAGATGAGAGAATAGATGTGGAATATGACAAATGAGTTGACTACCATGAAGCGGTAGAAGTATAGCTATCAGAAGTTGACTTACCAAAATTATCAAGGCGAAAAAATCCTTACCAGTCAAATCAGTGGCAAGATAGATCATGCGACAATACTCAAACTCAGCCGAATAACCAAGTTGTTCTAGTGACCCTACCGATGCAGACCATTCATCCTAGTTCAAGTAAAGAGCTAGTCCCAGGATAGAATAACCTAGCCGAAGACACTAATTCATGGTGTTTTTCTTGTAATGATGCACACATTCCCCAAAATTGAATATGGGGAAATTTGCAACAGAAGATTGCGGAGCAACGTAGCCAAAGCAATGCACTTGATCCTGAAAACAAGTCATATGCCTCTCAGTAGATGGATAATGTAGTCCTCACTGCTCAAATGCAAGGGATTTCCATAGAGCAGGAGTTAGACATAGTTCTAGACCAAGCACTCTTTTCATGGATGGAAGGAGAAGAATTAACATTTTTGAATGAAATTCCTATAACTCAAGTGCCCCAAGTGAAATATGACTACAACATGCATTCAAAGCGTAGACTCACTAGAGAATTGACATCTCTGCCAACCAATGCTCCATCTTAGTTGATGCCCAATACATCAGCAGGCCCATTGTCAGTCCCATAGTAGTATAAGGAGGCTACTCCCAGCTCTCTGAATCCACCTTCTCCAAAGACAAAGGCTCCTATGATCACCCTGATTGTTGCCAAATATCCGGATACACCAACTACGAGGCTTACACTAGCTGTGAGACCTAAGGAGAAAAAAATCATGACTCATCAGTCGTGAACATAGTTCAATGTGGTGGAACAACTAAAGAAGTCCTCTACCAATGTTTCTTTGTGGGATATCCTGGCTATTCCGGAGCAAAAGGTGCTATTACAGAAAGCATTGTCAGGAGAGGAAGATGAGAAGATGCCTAGTCAACCCAGTGAAGAAAATATATCCAAGCCAGACCTGGATAAAGTGCTAACGAATCAACTGGAAGAAAAGATCGAAGCCAGAAAAGAGAGTAAGCCTAAACCTAAGCCTTTATTTCTAATTCTTATCATTGGCAACAAGATATTGCATAATTGTATGATCGATTCTAGTGTTAGCACCACTGTCATGCCTAAGCAAGTAGGTAATGCTTTGGGGTTAAAATATGAGCCTCTTAGTAAGGGATTCATGCAGCTAGATGGAAATAGGGTTGATACCATTGGGCTAATCAAGGGATTACCTATGACATTGTTTGCATGCCCCAGTATCACTATGAATTAGGATACCGTAGTCATTGACGTCCCTCCTTTGTTCGGGATATGTTTGTCCTAAGAGTTCATGGAAAATGTTGGAGGATATCTAGTATTAGACTAGTCACATCTAATTTTGAGAACCAAACATGGAGCTAAGATGAAACTATTGTCAGAAACTTTGCATTTTGAAGATGTTGTTGATGAGGCCCTGCTCAACTTTGAAGTGGCACATACTTCAATTACCCAGGAAGAAAGGTTCAATGCTGAATCTCTGGAGGAAGAAGAGGCAACTTGCTCTCGGACGGAAAATGAAGAAGCTCTATTGAGTGAGTTTATAGACACATACCCTTTTAGAAATTATCATGCAACTAGACTCGAAACCTATGTCATACATGAGGAAGGACAGATTATGCCCAGAGTTACTAAGGAATCTGGAGGTGAAACATCCTCAGAGTTGTCTACTTTGCACTTTGATGGAGCTAGAGCAAGAATATATTTGACATCTTCATCTGAAGAAAAGACCTTGAGCTCTTATTGCTTCCAGTTCACATGCTCGAACAACAAAGCAGAATATGAAGGTCTTGTCCATGGTTTTAGCCTTGCAGAACAAATGGGTGCAAAGCAAATAAGAGTGTTGGGAGATTTAGAATTGGTGGTCAACCAAATCCGACGGAGTTTGGCTGCAAAGAATGTCCGTATGAGATCATACCAGCATAGAGTCTGGGATCTTATTGAAAGCTTTGAGGCATTTAATATTCAGGCTATATTGAGGAAGAAGAACTCTGAAGCTGACTAGATGGAAACTGTCGAGGCTCACTTTGAGCCAACCTCCCAATTGTTAAAAAATAAACATGCAGTGAGAGTGATTGTACGACCTGCTATTTCAAACAATGATCAAGATTGGAAAGTGTGCGATAGTGATGCTCATATTGTGTCATTTCTCTAGTCATCTAGGGAATTCACTGACCAATTGTAACCAAAGATCACCGAGGCCTACAGGGATCAACTAATCCAATTGAAATCCAACAAGCTTCCCAGAGGCCTAGTCACTCTAGAGACTCTTTTTGATCCTCATGATGCAAGGAAGGATAAAAAGAAACTGGTAGTTGACAAAGGTGATTATACCAATTTGGATATCGAAGAAGACATAAAGCTCATGTTTGGTAAGGAAGTATCTTAGAAGAATAAAGACAGGCTAAAGAACTTCTGCGAGGAATATCCAAGTGTAGTGGCATGGTCATATGATGATCTTAAGGGATACGATCCCAGGATTTTTTAGCATACAATTGAGCTATCAGAAGGAGAAAATCTGATTTGTCAGAGATAGAGGCCTATGAACCCAAAGATTGAGTCACTCATGTCACAAGAGTTGAATAAATTGATTGCGTCTCAAATAGTGTTCCCAATCAAGCATAACACTTGGGTGTCTAACCTAGTGCCAGTCTGAAAGAAGAATGATGACATACGACTGTGTGTAGATTTTCAAGACTTGAATAGGTCATCCTTGAAGGATCATTACACCCTACCTTCTATGGAGGTAATTCTACAAACTGTAGCTAGTTCTAAAATGTTTTCAATGTTGGATCACTTTTCGGGCTACAATCGGATATGTGTAATGGAAGAAGACCAACAAAAAATAGTGTTCACCACAAAGTGGGGAGCATATGCATATGCTAAGATGCCCTTTGGACTCTCAAATGTTGGAGCCACCTTTCAAAGAGCTATGGATATTTCCTTTAAGGATTTAATACATAAGATTATACTTATCTATCTGGATGACTTGACAGTGTTTTCCAAATCTGCCAATGATCACTTTGATCATTTAGAGCTTGTCTTCCAGAAGTGCTAGAAATTTGAGATTTCTATAAACCCAAAGAAATGTGTGTTCAGAGTCCCCCAGGGGAAGCTATTGGGATATTTTGTCTCGAAGGAGGGCATTGCCATTGATCCAGAAAGAGTTGATGCAATCTGGGATTTTCCTCTGCCCATAAACAAGAAAAAAGTTCAATCTTTTTTGGGTAAGGTCAATTTCATTAGTCGATTCATTGCAGACTTTGTAGGGATTGTTTAGCCGATTACCCTGATGCTAAAAATGAATCATACTTTCAAATGGATGGTAGAGGCCAGAAAATATTTTGAGCTTATAAAAGAGGTTTTTTTTTCAACCCCTATATTGATCAACCCAGACCTGTCGAAGGATTTTATCATGTATGCTTTTGGTGGTGGAAATAGTATTGCCATTGTACTTATGTAGAAGGATGATGAGTATAAAAATGAATCTCCCGTTGCTTTCTACTTGCGCACCTTGAAGGAGTATGAGGTAAGGTACAATTTTGTAGAAAAGCAGGTCTTTGCTATTGTGAAAGGGCTTAAGAAGTTTTGACACCTGATATCATGCAATAAGGTGATTGTTTGTGTATCGCATCCTAGTGTGTGGGAATATATTATGGAAGAAGAGATCACTGAGAAAAGATCTAACTGGATTACTAAGATCGTGGAGTATGATATTGAGATCAGGCCTATCAAGACTATCAAGGGAGAAGGACTATGCAAGTACCTTGCCGAAAACAATGAACTAGTGACAGAGATCGAAGCCTTGGAACCTATGTTACTAAATGAAGAAAGCTCTGAGGGTGATTAGTTGGAAGCTAGGATAAACTTCATGCAAATTGGAAGGTATCCGACCAATCTCCCTTCCTTTAAGAGATAGTTCTATCAGTTGCAAAATATTAGTTATGTTTCCTTAGAAGGCATACTTTTCAAAAGAAATTTTAATGGTGTCTTTCTAAGATATGTGAATGAGGAACAGGCCAAAAGAATATTAGATCAATATCACAATGGCCCAGTTGGAGAGCACTTTTATGCAAGAACTACTACAATTAAAATTATATGTGCTAGTTATTTTTGGCCAACACTATTCAATGATTCATTTTCATTAGTAAAGTCTTGCAGTGAATGCCAATTTTATGTTGGAAAGAGAAAGAATGTTGCTATGCCACTAATACCCATAGTAGTGGAGGAACCTTTTCCTCAATGGGTTCTAGACTTCATTGGTATGATTAACCCTTTTTCATCAGCTGGACACGGGTGGATATTGACAGTAACTGACTACTTCACTAGGTGGGCAGAGGCGGTGCCATTAAAAAATGCAACGGAAGTAGAAATTGTTAACTTCCTGGAGGAATTGGTAGCCAAATTTGGCCCATCAAAAATAATTATTTTTGAAAATGCTAAAGCTTTCCTCAACTCTAAGATGAGCCAATTTGCATTGAAATATGGGGTTTTCTTGGAAACCTCTTCTAATTATTACCATCAGGGGAATGGCCTTGCGAAATCCACAAATAAAAACCTCATCAGGTTAATCAAAAGGATAGGCTCAGAACACCAAAGGGAGTGGCATTCAAACCTCCAAATAGCACTATGGGTAGATTGTATCACACCCAAGAAGATATTAAAGACATCTCCTTACAAGATGTTGTACGGGAAGGAGGCATTGCTGCCTATTGCTATAGAAATCCCTGCTCTCCAATTGCTCAAGTCTCTTGAAATCGAGCAGAACAGAGCTATGGAGGTATAGATTTGTAAGTTACTAGAAGTACAAGAAAAAAAAGAGCATTCTCTCGAGGCCATGAACAACCGCCAATAGCTGGTGAAGAAGTGGTTTGACAAAAAGACACTGGAATAGAAGCTAAAATGTGGGGACTTGGTGCTCAAGTTCAACGAACACAGGGCAAAGCCCAACCAACACATAAAGTTTGATAGACTCTAGGAAGGGCCTTTTAAAATTATCTAGTACAAATTGTTTAACTTGAAACATGGAAGGTAATGCATTCCAGTTAATGGAATACACCTTAAAAAATTTAATTAGTTCTTCTCATGAAGTGGGCTTGTAGATTTTAAATATGTAATTATTTTTCCTATTTTAAGTTTTGGGTTTTCTCAGTGCTTTTTGAAAACAACAATAGTATTGCAAGAAATTGAGATACATTGTAAATGAGCCAAGATATGAACAAACATGAGTATTATATTATTTCCAAAACATTTACATTATATACGATTGAGGCCAATAGCCTTGTATCAAAATATATATATACATCCGCTAAAGGGTGTGAGGCCAGCAAAAAGGAAAAAAAGAAAAATTGGAATTACTTTTTCTTCTCATTTATCAAGTAGAGGAGAGACCAGCAGTAGAATCTGGTGGCACAAGGTGAGGAAACACCATCCTCTCAAAATCATCATACCACTACATGTTCCAGAAGGGTTCAATGTGATGTATCCGCATGAGGAAGTAGCATCCGACACGAACCTTGGAGCGATGTTCCTCGTGGGTCTCCAACTCAAAGCCGAACAAGAAGGGCCTGGTTGGCATGGGTCCTCCATGCAACAATAGATGATGCAATTTGTGAACATAAGGGACCCCATGATCAAATATGGTGGCCCAAACTACTTGCTCCAATCCTCCAAGGTAACACCGAGGAAAGACCCGCTTGGTTAGCTTCATAATTTTGTGTTTAGAAATGTTGATGTCTAGGAGTGAAGTGACAAATTGGGAGCAGATGCTAGTGTTTACCCTATATTGGTTCTCGTATTCCAGGTAGTCTTTTCTGAGGACCCATTTTATCACCTTTACATATAATAGGTTGTTATGCCTTTCATGCACTTCAGGCGCCTACACCTAGCCTTCCCTAGAAATGTGGCTTGGGTCTTTTTGTAAACTATTCTAATTGGCATTTCCATTATTGCTTGCTATTATAACTTGAGAATGAAAATTATAATATTAACTAGGACTTAATAATAGGAATCCTAAAGGTAATTGTGATTAGCAAGAATTGCTAAGGTCCCTATTTATAGATTGGTCGAGGTGTGCCCGATGAAGCAAGCTATGATGACAGCAAAGGAAAATGGTGCTATCATGCCTTGACAATCAGTGTCGTAGCATGTGAATTGATGTGAATGATCAGGTACAGTTGCAACTTGCTTCTTTTAAGTTGATAAATTAAAATAAAATAGGCTAGGTGTTTGCATGAGGAGCTACCATCTCGAAAGAATCAAGGAAAATATTTTGATAAATTCATTGGGTGATGTGTCCAAGTACAATCAGGAAATCAGTAAATGCAAAGGAGCTTGTGAAAGATATGGCAGGGCTGTCTTAGTCCATTGTCCAAGAAAAAATCAAGCGCCACCTCATGTGAAGTCATGTCTCTTAAATATGGAGAGTATTTTGGTAGGTTGGCAATCTCTTTGCACGCACAAAAAAGATGGTGATGCATGTAGCAACTAAATGTGAAAGGCTAGCACGTACACTTGCTAAGCCATTTTTCACAAAAATCAAAAAGAAGGTTAGGCATGCGAAAGGAATTTATTGTGAGAATTTATCAAAAGATAAAAATGTCTAAGTCATTCGCAAAGAGAGAAATATTTTTTCAGAAGCTAAGTCATTTACAAAGTTTGTGAAGCCTATTACGGATACAAAGAAATGGCTGAAATTGTAGGAAGTTCAACATAGGCGATGGTCCTTGAGAGCATTAATGAGTGAAGATTGATAGCGCCCTATGTAGATATCTATGGCCAAGAGTCTTATGATACACCAAGCAACCCAACAAATCCATTCTAGCCCTTTACCAGTCAAGCAGACCAGAAAACACTTGGCATGGTTTCTCCTAGAAACCAAGCTCTAGTGTCGGAAGATTGGGATAATGTTTTGGATCTTGAGTTATCTCAAAATCCCAAGAGCCTGAGGGAAGTTGCATGTGAAAAGATGAAGAAATTGTGAGACCCTTTCCACAAACGTCTATGAAACTATGGGCTGCCCCAGTACATGGTTCCTCTGGTGCATTATTGCCCAGAAATTATGGTAGCATACGCAACAAACTTCGATCCTTAGACTGGAGTTATAAGTGGCCCTAATTTGAGAATAGTTATCAGCCCCTAAGCTCTACAAGATATGTTATGTGTCTCATTCCCCTTGCCCAATAATATTGAATATTTTGACATTAGAAGGATGCAAAACTGCTAGAGAATGTTCCAGATGGTGCAGTAGTTTTACCACACTAAGACTGCTCAGCCGACAGATGTCTCAAGACCTCCCAGATTCCCAATTGCTCTAGATGCTTTAAAATTGGGTTCTTCTTCTATCTTTTCTATGTTGGCACTGATTTGTGGATTGGATACAGACAAGGGGGTTTTGGCATTCCAAATGAGTCTCAGCTTTATGCTAAGGAAGAACAACATGCCTCTGTCGATGGACTTTGTGAAGGTTATTGTTGATGGGATGATACAACAGCTACAGGAATTCAAGGTTGGTTCTAGATTTAGGTATTCTTCTTTCCTGGTCTACTTGATATTGCATCAGAATCTTGATTATTTCAAGCAATTCATGGCCCTGGCCATTTTCGATGAAAGTGGTGCAAGGAGGCTAGTTTCAACATAGACTCCCATCCTATGGAAAACTTTCGATTATTATGCATTTTCAGATTTGTTCCTAGCTCTGACTTTGTGGGATTTGGATAGATCTAGGATCAACAAGTTCATGTTATTGTCTCCAAAACAAAAATCATGGTTGAGAGGCCTCTTACCGCCTTGCAATTGGTTCTTTAGCACAAAATTCACTATGCTCTGCATGCAAGGTCTTTTCCAGGAACCCTTTCAGCTCCCACACATTGTTTCTGACAAAGTGTTGGCCCTAGAGGCATTGCGGCAGTTGAGTAATATTGAGAATGATTACTAGGGAGGAAGGCATTTGACTTCCTATTTGACGTTGCCTATCATGTTTGGCTCGGTATCACTGGTGAAGAAGAAGAGCTCAAAGGTTGACATCTTGGAGGTTTTGTACTCTAAGTTGGGTAGTCTTGGGCTGGTAATTATCAATGACACATGGAAATACAACCTTGAAAATAATCTGTCGAAGATTGGCATAAAAATTCCACAGTAGTCATGGTTGAAATTTTACCACATTGTTGGGAAGCCCAACCAATATTAGAAGATGAGCCCGTACCTATGCATCCAGTTGAGTAGGCTTGGATGGAAGCTTGAAAGAATTAGAGACTTCTAGATAACAAATAAGAGATAAAGACAACAAGCGACCTTTTCCACAAGGTAGAGTCAAACAATTAGTTTGACAAAATTTGGCTGCACGAGCATTCAGATAGTGAGAAATCCCCAAACCCTTTAGTTTCAGAGAAGTTCTATGAGAAGGGAAGGGCTTCCATGGAGCCTAAATAGGAGGTAACCTAGAATGCTCCTATTGCTAGAAAAGATCCAACACATGATGCAATTGTCAGTAGACAACATTCGTAGCAGGAGGACTCTTCAAACACACAAACTTCGGAGCCTTCCAGCTCCTCTAAATCGGGTAGGAAGAGGCCAAGGAGTTCCGGTCATAGGAAGAAGCTTATTGTGAACCTTGAAGATTCTCCAGAGGAGAAGCAACCACAAACAAGAGAGTCCGCTAGAGAGGAGGAGTCATAGCATGAAGAAGCGATGGTATCGATTGTAGTTCTTCAAGAACCTCAAGTATTATTTCCTCCCTCTTCTCTCTCTTTTATGTGCTTGGTCTCCTCCTCATTTGCCCCTTCTATTTCATATGCACCAGCTATTCCTATCGCTGGATATCTGGGGTAGTCAAATATATTCCCTCCTAGTTTTCCATTTCCATCCCCTACTTTTCATTCCACCCCTGGAACACAATTGGTCACCAGTCCTGACCTTATGAGCCAACAAATTTCATCTCTGAGACCCGACCTTTCAGTTGGTGCTTCCCTAACCTTTCCTCATACCGTATTGCCATCATCTCTAGGTGGCCAATTTATTCCACCCTTCTCCCCAGTAGTTATTACGAGGCCTAGCAAGTCCATCAATGCGTTGAGCACACTTTTCTTCCCACTAGCAATTCCTCGGGAGTTTCCTTTTGCTGGTGAATTGGGTATTTCTTTCTAGGAGTATTTTTTACAGGTGGATGCAAACAAAAGCGCCTGTGTAAGCCAGATTCAAAAAAGAAGAGAAAAAGATGCGGGACAACAGACAAAGCCTCTTTTGCAAACAATATTCCACGAGAGTCAAAATCTACTTATGTTTGCAAAGATCACCCTCAATGTGATCAAACTAGTTGGATAAATGCTGCTAAGTGATTATTTTGTCAATGCCATTGGGTTGGATTTGCATCAAGTTCATCCGCGGGATAAAGTCGAGCTGATCGAAGAGACTCAGAGGGTAGTGACCACCGACTGCCTCAAGCTCAATCACTAGGCAAGGAAAAAGGAGGAGCAATTGAAGGAGCTGAAAGGCAAGGTTGATATTTGGGAAAACAAGTATAGGACCCAGGAAAATGAAATTAATCGCCTACTGTCCGAGAAGAATGCCTTGGAAGGAAAAGTGAATGAGCTTCAAGCTTTGGGCGCGGATGTCATTTCAGCCCTGCAAAATGAAATTGAGAAATATCGAATGAATTAGGCAACCCTCCATGTCAATTTGAATCAGAGGGATGAAGGCATGAAGCAGCTCCAACATAGCAAAAATGATGAATTAAATGAAATGAATGCCGCTCTAGAGGTGGAAATTGAAAAAAAGGAAACATGCCGAATTGGCCTTGGTGGAGAAAGAGAAAGAAATTTCCACTAAAAGGAGTTAGCTGTCCATTTTTTACGGAAGCTTATCAGAGCTAAGGGTAGACCTGAGCAACAAAGTAGCAGAGTCAGATCTTTTGAGAGTCCAACCTCCTGCACCACAGATGAGCTCATTGGAAATTGCATCATACTGGGATAAGGTCAAGGCATTATGCCTTACTTTGTAGCCCAGCATGAAGTTTATGGTGCAGGCAATTAGCCTATGCATAATAGTTAGTGAAACAATATAGCAAGTGCAGGAGATGACTTCTAATAAAGTTCCGGAGGCCAAGCTTTTGTTGGGCAAGTTGTATATGGCTTCTGATGACGCTTTGAGTAGCGTATGTATTGAGGATCATACAATGGTGGCTATGGGCGTAAACATTCTCATTTCCATTAACAAGTCTATCCAACATGTAGTAGAGTGCAGAGCTAGATTGAATCAAATTACCAGTGACATTCAAGAAAAAATTTCCCTCTTAACTCAACAAGGCCTCCCTTCGCCCTTCATCGCAGATCAGGTGGTAGCAGGTGTCGAGCACATAATTGCAAGGATTGAAGAGAAGAATTAGGACCTCTCTATTTTCCACTATTTTGATCAGTCTCTAAGCACCAAAAATATTGAAGGTATCGTGCATCAGCTGGCGCAACTCTCTTTCCAGCTTGAATTGGAGGAAAAGATATTTGACAGATTTCCTTTTAAGGCAATCATTGATCTCAAATTGGTACACAAAAATTTGTGAGCCCTCTCTACGCCGTCAAGTGAGGTCTGGACTGGTTTGCAAGCTGCCCTCTCTAAGCTGTGAGTGATAATGGAATGCTGAACCAATGTTTCTAGGGTTCTTCATTCTACAGGTGAAATGTCCCTATGAGTTGCCAAACTATGAACTTTATTTCACGAACCGCTATATTTTGCAGTTATCTTTCCTTCGTGGCTTTGCCTTGTATTTTATTGCTCGCAAATTTTTGGCATTTGCCACATGGCCTCTAAATGGAGATTCCTACCACTCCGTATCGCTATTCCTCTACCAAGTTGTGTGTGCATGACACATGGCTTTCTTTGGCCATTTCCCAAGCTAGGCCCACTATGTAGTTATCTTCACTCGGCGTCTCCCACATGGCTTCATCTCAGAGCTTTTCATTGGGGTGTCCCTCAGTCTTTTTCCAAGCTTTGTTTTCTCGATACATGGTGTATTCTTGTGCGTCGGTTATGTGTGAGTTGCTTCCTGTGCCATTTGTTCTCTCTTGATGTTGCATTTTCTTCTTCGATGCCATGTTTCTTTTGCTTCTGCTGCATGGCTTTCTTTTCTCAGAGGAAGGATTTGTTGGCATGCTATTCGGCAATCTTTCTATTCAGTGTCAGCTCAAGGAGATTTGGAACATCGATATTTTTCCAGGACATCTTTCTCAATGTGGCTTTCAAGTGATGGGCTGGCTTATTTAAGAAGCTCTTTTTCTCTTTTATTAGATTGTTTTTGGATAGATAAAAACTTTCCCGAGCACTAGGAATAGCCTTTGTAATATTTTTATTGAACGTGAAGTTTGTAGACTATGCCAATCAATTCGACCTTTTCTGCTTTTTCATGCATTTGATAAGAGTTTTAGACTATGCTTTTACTTTCTTACAGTATATGAATGCCTATTCTTCAGCTTTTGTAATCTTCTATAGCTTAATTAATACAGATCATGTTTGAACTCTTTTGTGTTGGCTGAAGTTTTGTTAAATTATGCTATGCAATTTAAGGATATTTTTGTGTCTGCAATGCTTCTGGATAATCTATTTGATAGACAACAGTTTAAGGTTCAAGCCTTTGCTTTCAGCACTGTTCCCAAGTAATTTCATTCATGATTTGGCACATTTCCTTTAGTCTAGATTTTAATATTTCCTATTTTTTTTCTAAACCTTTTACCTCCCCCATTAAAAACGAAGAGCCGGCTTCGATAAAATCCCAGAGGTCACTTAGCTAAGTGCACTTTGTCCCCTAGTAGCTAAGTTTCGCATAAGACTGCTGCCCCTACAAAAAATTTATGTCAACAAACCCTAATCCCTCAAACCTATACCCTCAACCCAATACCCTAAAACATTAACCCTATAGGTCCTCATCCCTATACCCTCAATTCTCAACCCTCTACCCTATACAGTGGATCCTCAACACTCATATATCTTTGTCCCTCCTTCCTCTTCTCTCCTTCTCTCTATCTCACTTATCCCTCCATCTCTCCCTCCCTCCATTCCTCCCTCTCTACCATAGTCCCTCAACCCTATACCCTCAACCCTTACACCCTTAAACACTCAACCCTAAACCCTAAACCCTCAATCCTCATCCCTTAAACTCTAAACCCTTAAACCCTCTACCCTCTACCCTCAACCCAATACTCTCCACCCTCTACCCTAATCCCTCAACTCTTAAACCCTTAAAGCCAATTAAAATCTATACCCTAATCCTTCAACCCTCAACCCTTAATTCCTCAACCCTTAAATCCTTAACCCTCAACCCTCAACCCTCAAACCCTAATCCTTTAACTCCTATACCCTCTACCCTATACATTAGACCCTCAACCCTAATCCATCAACCTTATGCCCTCAATCCTCTACCCTCAACCTTAAACCCTCAACCCTTAAACCCTAAAACCTTAAACCCTCTACCCTCTACCCTCTACCCTCTACCCTCTACATTAAACCCTCAACCCTCAACCCTTAATACCGCAACCCTCAACCCTTAAACCCTAAACCATCTACCCTATACATTGGAACCTCAACCAAATCCTTCAACCATATACCCTAAACCCTCTACCCTCAACCCTTAACCCTCAGCCCTAAACCCTTTAACCCTAAACCCTTAAACCTTGAACCCTCTATCCTCAACCCAATACCCTCTACCCTCAACCCTAATCCCTTAACCCTATACCCTCAACCTAATAACCTAAACCATCAGCCCTATAGGTCCTCCACCATAATCCCTCAACCATATACCCTTAACCCCTATCCATTTCTCTTTATCTGTACATATCACCTCTCTCTAACTCCCTCTCTCCTACCCTCTCTAATTGTATCTATCTACCCTCTCCCTCTTTCTACGTACCTCTCGCTCAATAAATCCCTACCACTCCCTCTCACTCCCTCTATCTATCTCTCTCTATCTCCCTCCCACTACCTCTCCATCACTCCCTCTCTCTCCCACTCCCTTTCTCTCGCTATCTCTCAAGTATCTACCTCACACTCACTCTCTCTTTCAAGTCTCCCCCTCTGGCACCCTACCTAGGTAAATCTCTCACTCTCCCCCCTCTCTCTATCTATCCCTCCCACCCTACCTAGGTAAGTCCCTCTCACTCCACCCCCCTCTCTCTCTCCCTCTCTCTTAGATCACTCCCTCCCACAACCTCTCCCTCTCTCAAGTTTCTCACTCTCACTCCCTCTCTCTCCCACTCCCTCTCACTACCTATCTCTCAAGCCTCTCCCTCTCACCCCCTCACACTCTCAAGTCTCTCCCTTTGGAACCCTACCTACATAAATATCTATTTCTCCCCCTCTCTCTCTCCCCCATCTCTCTCAGTTCCCTCTCTCCCATCCCCCTCTCTCTATCTTTGCCTCTATCCCTCCCACCCTACCTTACTAAGAGCCTCTCAACCCCTTCTCTCCCACTTCCTATCTCTTAGTCTCTACCTTCCACTCCATAACCCTCTCTTGAGACTCTCTCTCACTACCTCTCACCCTCTCTCTCTCAGGTCTCTCCCTCCATATCTCCCTTGCAACCTACCTATACAACTCTCTCTCTTAAACCTCTCCCTCCCTCTAAAGACATACATAAATACATACATACTTGCATACATACAAGCATACATGTACATGTGTACATACAATCTTAAATACATACATACATGGCATACAATCATACATGTACATGAAAACATACAATAATATAAACATACATACAATAGAGTAGCATTTAACATAAAGCAAGACCTAATGAGAGCATGTTATAACATGCTCACATTATATCTTGCTTTGGGAATCCTAATGAATTAGGCTTGGTATTTTCCTTGGAATACCAAACCAAAGGTTTGGATGGCCTTCCCAATGACCAGAGACATATTTTTGCAAATTCTACAATATTTCACATAATCAAGTTTGTGCTCACCATCAGGATTGCACATGTTTTAATGTTAAACAAATCGAACACCTAGGTAATGTTAGGCTCTCTCTTAGCTATCCAATGATGTAATTTTTTTAGTTTTTGACAATGTTAAGCCTTTAATCTATAATTTATTTTCTTTGCGTGTCTCTTTTTTGGCAAAAACAGTGTTTGGTGTATTTTTCATTATAAATTAACCATTCATCAAAATTTCAAATAAATTACATTTTTAGAAACTAGACCCCATTCTACAAATTTCAAAAAAAAAAATCCATTAGTTTCCAAAATTTGTAGAGGTAGCATGACCAAAATTTTGTTTTTCAGGAAGTGTCCACTTTGAAAATTAGTAAAAAATCAAATGTTCATTAAAAAATTATCAGAAAAATCATGAATCAACTACATACTATTAGCTAATTTCTCACTAAAGCGATTTTAAAAATATTAAAAAAAAGTTCACCATGCTACATTCCCACAAAAGTTGCTATGTTATGTTTTTTTGGAAACAATAACACCAATTTTTGTGGGTACCTCTTTTGAACCCCTTAATCTCAACCATTTTCAAAATAAATTAGTAGTTTATAAATTTGACTCAGAGAACTCTAATCCTTATTTTTGTTGCATCTCAAAATATTTTGAGTGTAACTATCCTCAATTTCACGTCCAAGGTCAACATTTCTTGATTTCAGAGAAAAAGTGGCCACTTAAGCCCCCTTCTTGGCCCCCCATCTTTTTTTTACTTACCCAAGGAGTTCAATATATGCTATAGATTATTATTTTTTGGTATATAAACACCTACTTATAATGGGTGGTTATCACCCTAATAACTATCCAAGGAGCAAGCTTGGAAAGGATAATTCACTTGTTGCTTAAATTTTTAATGAATCATTACAATATGATTAGTAGAATGATTTTTTCCATGAAAGAAAATTGAAAAATTATTCATACTTATGTTCATGAAATTATCAAATGATATCCTTTATAATGATCATTAGACCACTTTTATTTATAAGGAATACTACATGCTTATTGGAAGATGAAAAACACATATTAAAAATATTTTTCTACATCGAGAGCCAAATTTATTTTATTATTATGTTACTGACTATGTTGGTGATTTCATTTATAGAAAACCTTCACTTCTAACAAAAATTAATCAAATGTAAGTGTTATCACTTATAATTTCACCCTTGTTGAGTTACAAAAATATCATCCTACTAGTGAAACATGGGATCTTTTCTAGGTGTATGGGTCACCTAAAGTGGAAAAGAACCTCAAGAAAGGGTTGGTTCCCTTGGGAATTCACCTAATCTAATCTATGCTACAACTGATTGCTAAAAAAAGAGAGAAGGAAAACATAGAGTGCAACCTAAACTCTAATAAGGTGATGCAACAAATGGTTGTGACCTTCACTGCTATTTTGACACACAATTTCTCAAACCCCCAACTAATATTCGTACAACCCAACTATTTAAGATGATCATGCATAAGTATTTCATAAGAAAGTTGAAATGTTTACAATTTTTATAAGGAGACTAGGTGTTTTTTCACAAATAAAGAGTGTAAACCTTAGTAACATAACTTATGACCTATATAAGACATGTTTTCCTACCTAAATATGTTGGAGTCAGACAACATATTATAGGATTTTCACATAAAAACCATATAATTTTATATCAATAACTCATATACACACAATAAAACAACTATTAATAAGGAAATATCATTTAATTTTTTTAAAAAAATATTCTTACAATTGCATGCAAGTCTAAAAATGAAGTTATAAAGATGCTCTATCTTGAAAGAACTCTCAAAACAAATTATAATACAATGCTAAAAGAGCCAAGAGCTGATTTTTTGAGTTGCAATGCTTTGATTTTTTTGCTTCTAGAACTCAAAAATAAGTAATAGCTAAGTACAAAAAATCTCCTATGGGTTCAATATCTCATCCCAAGAATAGGAGATCATATAGGTACTAATTTTGAGTAAGTTATAATGCTTAAAAGTAGGAAAAACTCCTTTAAACACCCAAGAAGATTCCTTGTTTTAATTGGTCTCTTCCAACTCCTTGAAGCATTCTGCAATTGATGACGAGGCTCCTACATCCTTGGAAGGTTTTTGAGTTGCCCCTAGATGCTTTCAAACTACCCTTAGGAAGATCCAATTGATCATTAATGTTCCAAATGATACCAAATTTCCTTCATTGCTCCATAATCCCCTCTTAGATGTGTGCAAAATTTGTGAACTATTGTACAAGTTTCTTAACTACTAAAAACTTCTCCTTTATAACTTCTCCAACTTCTCTTCAATGCCTTCAAATCCTTCCATTTGAATACAAATAAGACATGTTTTAAATAATCTTGAAGAAAAAAGAAATCCTTGATGCATGGAATAAGACTCCTTTAATGCATTTCTAAAAGATTCTTTATGAGTCCTAACCTCACTCACTCCTTTCATGTTGGGTGTTAGGTGTCTCTTGATGATTGTTCACTAGTTAATATACCCCATGTACTAATAGTTTATAATCCATTTGCTTGAGTACATTTTGCTAGCATCAATAATCCTTTATGGTATCTTTCAAGCATTGCTTAAAAGGATTTAGTTCTATATATTGTAGAATGAGCTTCCATACACATTTCTCCACATCTCATTCTCTGATTAGAATCCAAGGTAGTGCTCTCACATTCCTGGTCTTTAATACTATTTTTATCCTCAAATTCAGGTAACCTTAATTTGCGGGATAAACCCTATGAAACATGTTTGTTTCATATCCCACACACTCTAAGAACATAAAATTAGGTAGGTAATTATTACCCTTGTGCATGGTTCCCTATCCTTGGAATGTTATTCCGAGCATTTACCTTTTTGGTTTGTCAAAATTTGCATTTTGGTCCAAGCTGTAAAGTTTAGTTTTAAAAGTTAGAAAAAATTTCACACTTGTAGGAGCACTGAATTTTAGTGCCCCTACAAGTTAAAATGTAAAAAATAAAAAATTGCAAGGTCGCTAATTTTCAGCAACCTTTCATTATTGTCTATCAAGTTTTAAAATTGCATTAGCGGAGAATTTTGATGCACTTGCACCTGGAGTCCACATGAGTGGGCAATTAATTTGCAAGATTTCATTTATGATTTGGGAGTTTTTAATTAGTTTATTTTTCATTTTGTTTTGTTCATTGCCCTCTCAATTCCTTTGTATTCCTCTAAGAGTTCCTTTTTATTGTTTGTGATCATTCGATCCAAATTGTTGCGGTGGATTTCATGGATTCAACAAGGGTTCACCATCTTCTTGTGTTTGTATTTCGAGTATGTTTCTTGTAGATTTTCTTTTAATGTGTCTAGTTCATGTCTAAATCTTTTAGGGTTTCATGTTAAGTTTTTTGGGCATGCTCATTTTACAAATGGTTTTTAGTTTAGGGTTCATGAGCTTTTAGTTGCATTGTTTATTTTTATTAAGCAATGAGTCACTTTTACTATTCATACAAACCCTTGCCTTACCCATTGGTTCGCAGGTTTTTTTGTTAGCCCCCCATCATGATTCTCATTTTAAAGAAATGAACCTATGCATTTAAAGGAAATCATTTGAAGTCTTATGTGGAAAACCCTACGTAATTCCTTTGTACATTGTGGGTATTAAACCCCATAATGAAAAAGGGGGTCTATGATTAAAACCTTCAAAACCTCCCCATATCAGACCTTTGTAAACATACCAAGTGATGAATGTTTGATTTAACTGAACATATAAACCTAAATCAAGCATAGGAATCCCTCATTTATGTGCGATCGTTGTTTTCTCCATTGCTATGTGTTGAACCAAATCCTTGTTCTCAAAACATGAGTGGATAATTTCTCTGTTCACGTGGAGTACAATGTTCAGTGTTTGTGAAACATGCATCGTTGGTATTCTTCATTGATGATGCATTAGTTATCCACTTGATGTTTGATGTCTATGTGTCCACAATTACCACAAAAACATAAAACTTGACCAATGACTTACCTGTTTGTCTTGTGTGAGGTTAGGGATTTTCCATGACAAGACATAACCTTAACATGTTCCATGTTGAGGAGGTGTTTCTCACCACGTGAACAAAGATGAAATATGACCCATGTATATGCACAAGCAGGGATTTTTTTCACCAGTGCATGTAAAGTTTGTGCATAGGTGTGGGGTCAGCAAATTTTTCTGACCTGACATCAAGCATAGAATTTTTTTTTTTAAAACTTGCAATTTTTTGAAAAAAATGATCTTGCACTTAAGTTGGAATTCCACATGCAAGGTCAAAGTTTTTCTACAACTTTGCATAAACGAAGTGATACTCCATCTACAATGTCGGCTAAATTCAACAAATTTGCACAATGTTTTACAAAATTCATGCCAAGCTTGTAGATGCACTCAGTTTTAGTGCAATTACATACTGGGCATCATCCCACCTGTAGAGGCACTGATTTTGAGTGACCTAGCACCATTTTGCAAAAAAAATCCTAACACTTGGGAATTTTCCCTTTTTTCCAGTTTGATCACTTGCACTCCATTTTTTTCTCCATCATACTCAAGCCCAAAAGTTCATGCAATTTCTATGAATTTTCCCCCTTCTACATTTTCTAGTATGAAAATTTCTCCAACACTGCAAAACCATGAATTTTTCATGCAATTTATTCTACACATCATTCAAGACTTTCACATCTGCATTTCTTCAAGGATATAGTTTCTTTCCAATGTCAAATCCATCTCTAAGAAAGGAAAAAGCAATGAAATTCAAATATCAGGGAGTGTTTTTGGCTACCTCAGTCTCATCAAATGTTAATGATATCAAAGACACTGAAATTGGGCATGTTGACATGTATGAGTTTGTGACGAGGACTTAGAAGCATCCACTTAATGAGGGAATGAGGTGCATAGTGAAAATAAACATTTAGGTGGTGGCCTCTTTTCCTATTGTGACACATAACGTTGAATTTGTCCTTTAGGTTGCTTCCCATTACAACATAAATGATAGAAGTGTTAGGCATCCCAATGGAGATGTAGTCACAAGGTTGGATGCTAAGTTTATTGACAAAGACTTCATATGTCCAAGAATTGAAAAGAATGTAGAAATCACCAAGGAATGTGCACAGGAGGAGTATGACAAAGATCCAAATTCTACTAAGAGTAAAATTAATAGAAAATGGTTGAAAACCCCTCGACTGACTATATCAAGATGGCCCAAGAGTTTCCCATGCTATGATTTCATTGAAGATGTGAATGATATAATCACTCTTCTCAATAGAGTTTAAGGTTTTCTTGCCTCATCTACTTTTGAATATTGGATGTATTTATACATCAAGATCATTAAGAGGGGAAAACAACATATATTCTAGGGCTAGGAGATTAGCAATGGTATTCATGATTAGTTGACCTTGGAAAATATAAAAGTGTTTTTAGGAAGGAATGATGAAGGTTGTGATATAGTGAAGGAGTCAATCCTAAGATTCCTTTCCATTTTATAACATACTTCAGGCCCATATAAAGATGAATTTCATGCCACCATGAAGAAGTATGATGGTTTTCTAATCGACATTGAAGAAAGCTAATATTTCCTTAGTTTAATTTTTTAGTATTTTCATGATTTTATGTAATTAGTTTTAGAAAATTTACATGTCATTTTCAAAATTGTAATTACATGTAAAAAGAGAGAAGTCCCAAATCAAATTGGACTCTCTTGCTTGAATAAGTCAAAGTAGTTATTTATTTTCTTATATTAGCTCTCAACTCTCCACTATATATATGAGGGAGTTCTTTTGTTTTATTTTCTTTAAGAACCTTTTGATCTTTTGAAACTAGATGTTGCCATTTTAAAGAGCATAATTGCAATCTTTGAGTTGAATGTGCAAACTTAAAATTAATCAATAAAAGAATAAAATTAACCATTGGAAATAGAAACTCCATAGATTATATGAGAGATCAGTTTGGCTATTTAAAAACCACCAAGAGATTGGATTCTTTGATGGGGAAAAATATAGTCTAACATCTCTAGTTCCAAATCATACACAGTTAGTCATTAAATTCATTTTTCTTTGCAATATGGAGAAAAAATTCATACAAATTATCATCATAGGTTAAGTTTTCTTTTTCGTGATTTAATTTTCTTGGTCTCATTTTTGTGTCTTGTTGGGTTGTGTTCAATTCTCTCAGTATTTAAAAAACTCTCTCAAAATTATCATATATTTTCAATTCCTCATTGAATGGGTGGTGACTCTAAAGTCTCTTGTGCCAATGCATTTTTAATTTCAAGTAGAGAGGCATATAAATCTATGAGAGGAACCAAGAGTAATATGAAGAAGCATACTGAATAGACACTGCAAGGATAATTTTTATGCGACACCAAACCATCATCGAAATAAAAGAACATAGAAACAAGTAAGTCTATCAATCCTCCTATAACTAGTTCTACAAATTTAAATGAAGTTGTTCAAAGTAATATGAATAAATATGGTATGCCCCCTAACAATGAAGAAAATCTTGTTACAAAAGAGGCTACTACCACTAGTTAGGCTACTAATACTAGTAAGCCTAGTCCTAATCCTAGGGTCTCAAAAGAATATAATCCGTGGAAATTTTGGGATAGACATTTTAATCCTAAATTGGTAGCTAGGAGGGAAAATATCAAGGATAATTCCATTCATAATGATCAGGGTTTTGACCCAAGAAGAAGATCTTGTAGTAGAACCCCTGACTCTTTCACACAAAGGGAAGTGTTGAACCTCACAAATTATACTCTTGAGAATTCTGATTTAGATTTTTTTGATAAAGTTACATTTACAGGGTGCAGTATCCTTTACACAGATAAACTAGGGGGCCTATAAGATACCAATTCCAAAGTTAGAGCATTAAGTCTAGACTAAAAAAGATGAAGAAACCAAAAAACATACAAACATAGTGAACCAAAATCAGAGGGACCCCACCAACCAAAACACAGACCCGCCCACTACTTGGCTAATCCCTCCCACTTATCAATAATAATTTTCAAGACATCATCGCCAACCCATTTAGGTCCCTTTCCCTCAATATTATTTTCCACTTCCTCTTTGAGTACCTTAGAGAGAGTGATAGTGGACCTATGGATGAATTTTATCATGAAGCACATCAACTAAGTAAACCTCTATTCAAGTTTATCCACCCAAGCTAGTAGTGTGTTGAAATCCTCATCCTTGTCATTTGACCCTTTAATCATCTCCTCCAAACCATGTGCTCTAAAGAATGAGTGGTAGAATCCTCATTAATCATTTTGTTCAATTCTGGGAAGTGACTGGGGCCTTCAAAAAACTCCTCCATTTTCTCAATAGTATCTTGCTGCTTACACACCTCGTTGCCACCAGTCTACTCTGAGCTACTAGATATCTCATCAATAGACACCTCTTTCCTATTTTTAGCCAACCTGTGAGACCTTCTAACACTGGTTTTATCTGTTCCAATTTCCACCCTAGCTACCACTATAGTATCAAATTTAGAATCTCTATCCTCAGGGCTCCTTTTCTCGCTATCCATGATTAGAACCTCCACATTACATAGGGTGTCCTTTTTTCCCTTGGTATTGGTTGTCGATATTCTATCCTTCCTTGTGGGGTATTTTTTAACTCACAAAGCTCAACTACTGCCTTAGACTAGGCTAAACCCACCCCCTTCTTAGTTTTGGCTAAGGGTTTAGATTTAGGCACATCTTTGGGTTCACAGTCCATAAGGGGTTCTTCCTTTTTGGTATGAAAAAAGCAACAGGAGAGGGTTTTTTTTGGGAGTGCTCAAATGGTTCCTACTCTTCAATATAGACAACAAAGATATGTTTGGGGGGGTAGATAGCCAAATGAAAATGGTAGAGCTGAAGTATAATTCCTTGTTGTAATGGTAGAGGTGGAGGCTTATCACGGTTGAAAGTAGCAGAATCAAAGGTTCTCTTAATCAAGCTTTCCAAAGAGGAAATCAAAAAAAAAGGAAAAATTATATTCATTTTGTTCCTAAGATAGCTAAGTAACGACATATGGTAGAAATAAAAGATTAAATCTCCCCTCTAACTTAACATAATTCATGATAGTTAAGAAAACCTTATCCCATGACTTTGGTAGAAACTCCCTTTCGAATCATAAGTGCTTCTTAAGATGCTTCTCATTCTACTGGAAGAAATCATTGAGGCTCTCTAAATCTTACACCTTAGTGTGCTTCTTGATCTTTTGACCAATGCAGGATAGGCCTATTTCCTTGGCAATAACCTCCTCATTAACTTCAAAGGATATTATTTTGACAGTGACTCTCCCATCACTTCAAGAACTAGTGAATTTTTTATATCTTCTCATGATGACCAACCGAGATTTCCATAAAGAGGAATAGTTCAACCCTCCACACAGATGTTCCAAATGATTGGGTCTCTATGGAATTCATCACATGAACTAGACTCGGTGTGAACCCTGTCACCTCCCATCGCTTCACACTGAATGATGAAACTTACCCAAGGTAATAGTGTTAGAAAATTTTCAAAATGAAAATGAATAACCTTTATCACCCATTTATTTCCATTGCCAAACCAATAAGGAGATTCATGCCTAATTAAGCCTTCCAAATATTCACATGATTTGGTGGTCAAGAAATTTATGGTCATGGGGCCATAACAATTATTTCTTAAGTAAATCAAGCTTAAGTTAAAAACCATGATAACTTTGATTAGGTAATTATTAGCCAAAATTATGGGGATAAATTTGGCCTTACACACACTCCTAACAATTATGGTCACAAGGACATAATAAATCATTTTTTAAGTACATCAAAATTAAGCTAAAAGTCATGATAACCTTGATCAAGTAATAATTAGCCAAAAACATGAAGATACACTTGGCCTTACAAATGTTTCTAAAAGCATGATTTGAATTGTGGTAATTTTGACAAGACTGCCCATAAATATTTTGAAAATACCAACCATTCACCACCATCATTTCAAAACACTTCCCAACTTCCTTACTATTCTTGTCCATGTTATCCTATTCTACATCATCAAAGGCCCAAAGGTATAAAACCACATGTAGGTCTGCCCAGATCAACAAGGTTAGCTTCCATCATTAATGGTAATATTTTTATATTCATCAACGATAAATTCTTGTATATTCACAGGGAGAGCCCCAAGTCTTCTCCAACATTTAAATAGGATCCATGAAGAACCAAGGTTGGCTAGAGCATCTACGACCTGATTTCCCTCACGAAATATGTGAACCAGATTCTTCCTTTCCATTTTAGAAATCAAATAATTTATGTCTAAGAGTATGTCTCTGATACTCCACCCATGAAAAATACCATGATTAAAAATAGAGTCAATCACCATCTTGGAGTCACCTTCAATATTCATTTTTTTAATACCAAGAGTGATAACAATTTCAATGCCCTTGAGTAGCACTCTAGCCTCCATTGTTCCACTAAATTTCCCTTAGAGTCCCTGATAATGCCTCTAATGCTATCCATCCTTGGGTTCCCTTTTGTTACCCCATCAAAATTAAGTTTGTTCCAACCAGTATCTGGGGGTTTCCAAACCATTTTTAGTCTCGCTAGAGATTTAGAGTTATCAAATGAGTTGATATCCAACTTTTTGTTCCATGAGATTTCCATGTTGATCTCCCAAACTATAGGATATTTTTTTGAGGGTTTCCAATCATATAAAGAGACATTCTCAAAAATAAGTCTGAACCCAATGACAAAGACCTCCTTAGGGATTTTTTCAATATCTCTAAAGATCTAATTGTTCCTCTCTTTCTATAAACACCAAAAAATAATGGGAGGAATTTGATGCCACATTTCACTAGGGAGAGGATGGTGAAAAGGTTCAAACCATCTTTCAATAAAACTCTTAATGTCACCATTCATGGTCCAATGAATTCCCAATTCACCAAAATCCAAATCCTAGACTTCAATAGTAAGTGGGTAGTGGAGTAACAGGTGGCCAACCAACTCCTCATTATTCTTGCACAAAATGCATGTATTCAGGATTTGAAATCCACTTTTCCTTAAATTATTTTGAGTTAGAATCCTATTGTGATAGGCCATCCACTAGAATAAGTTAATTTTTGGTGTTAAATGCCTGTTCCAAACCTATTTCCATAATTTGCATTGATTTCCTTAGTCTGATAGAAAACTATAAGCTAACTTAATAGAGATGTCACCCTTGTGCTCCTTAACCCAATAGAAAGAATCCTCCATATTTGAGATGATAATTCTAGTTAGGGAGAAGCTTAACACTCACTGAGGATGCCTTAATATTTTTTATGAAATCACTCACTCAAGATGCCAAAAATTGGTATAGAGGCTTCTAGTAGAAAGCATTGGGTCATGGGAAGAATTCAAAAGAGTGTTCAAGGAGTAGTATGGTGATAATACTAATTGTATGTTCATGTTGAATGAATTTAACAAAATTTATAAAGGATCAAATGAAATGGTATCTGATTTTAATAGTAGATTTTAGAAAGAAATGTATAGGATACCTCTTTGAATGATCAAGTATTCTTAGTCACCTATTGTAATTCCACTGACTCAAAAATGAGTTATCATTTAAGAGACAAAGACCCTCAAAATTTGAGGAATTCTTTCAAAATTGCATCACATATAGAGTAAAAAAGAGCTTCTGGTAAGGTGGGAAGAAGAGAAGATGTGAAAATCTTGAAGAACCCAAAACAAGGTAAGTGATCAATAAAAAAGGGATCTTCTGCTGAGGACAAATCAAGTAAGATCATGAGTATAGTGAAGGATTTGAACTATAGGTTGGACAAGAAAGAAAAGGAGTAGGGAAATGAAAAGCCTAAATTTCAAATAAATGAAAGGGCTCCTAGATTACATGTTCAACCATAAAACACCAATTGGCATAATGGAAATCCAATCTTAAACAACCAAAATAACACACAAGGTAAGGTTCATCCAAACCCGTTATAAAATAACTCTATAAATTTGTTGATGAGGCCCTGTGGTGCATTGCTTGTCAATTGCCATATTCTTCTAATCAATGTGTAGTAGTAAAATCCTTGGAAGAGGAACAAAATACACTTGATGGTTATGATTCACCTCATGGAAATGATGACGAAATAAATGTGCTCATGAATAGATCATATTTTGTTAGTGAAGAATGTTCCTCTGATGAAGAATCACATGAAGTAAATGTTGATAATCAGAGACATATGTCAAATTCTTATCTCCAAATTTTTTTTTTATGAAGAGAATGAAAATGATCATAATTTATGTACTTTAGAAACAAATGAGATAAGTGTAATTTTAAGAAGACCATCAAATAAAAATATTGAAAGAATGACAACTACCATTATTGTACAAGGTATAAGTACTTACCATTTGAGAAACAAAATTATTAGCAATGATCGGGGTAAGGCTAGTAGTTTATTCATTACAGAGAAAAGTGCAGAAAAGAAGGGGACTAAACCATAGGTTAAAATGGATGAGCCCAAGATTAAGGAAAATAAAGAAAATACAATTTGGGCCAATAAAAATGAAACAATAAAGGTTGATGATGGTGTTGTGTCTTCAACTTTGAAAACACATGATTAGAAGCAAAAAATGGAACAAGGAAAGAATGTTGACCTAAAAAGGATTGAAGAGAAGTATGAACAATAGAGAGATAGATTTGGTGAACAAGGTTTGTTATCTTAGGATTTTCCTAAGTATTCTTTTGTGGATATGTTTAGTTGCCATCTCAAGTTAAATTCATAGTCCCTTTGCTTGAAATTATGAGAATTGATTAACAGAAACAAAAGGTAGACACTCTTATCAATGGTATGGCTACAACTTGTGATGAAAAGAGGGTGTCTACTTAGCCTAAAGTGAGTAGAAACAAATCAAATTGTGAGGAAGGAGAAGGGATAATAATTGACATCCCTCATATCTACTTGGGTTCCACTATTACAACTTGTCCAAATCAGGTAGATCCTTTTTATGTAACTCTTATTATTGATGGAAAGTTGGTGAAGAACTGTGTGATTGATTCAAGAGCTTCATCTAATCTTATGACAATTTAAATATAGAAATAAATGGGAACGAAGATAAATAGTGCACATGAAAAGTGTTATTCCATGGACTCCAAAGAAGTACTTGTCATTGGAGTTGTCAAGGATATTTCATTTAAACTTGTTACATTCCTTGATAAAGAATTAACCATGAGTATCACAATGGTGGACATTCCACCTAACTATGGAATGTTATTGTCAAGAAAATGGAGTACATCTATGGGAGGGAGCATGCAGTGTGACATGTGATATGCCACTTTTCCCATTGAAGGCAGGGATATTAAGCTCATTAGGGAGCCAAGAGATACACATATGATAGAATATATTGCTAATGAAGATAGGATTCATTTTGTGGATATTGCTATAGACAATTTCAGAATTGAAGAGTTACAATAAGAGGAAGAAGACAAGCAATCTATGCCTTTGGAAAAGGAAATTTTGCAACAAAAAAACAATGATGAACTATGGACTATGTATTTTGATGGTGCTTGTTCAAAGGAAGGATCAGGATTAGGAGTGATACATATTTCTCCTAGTGGCAATACATTTAAATTTTGATTTTCTCTACTATTTTTATGCACAAATAATGTAGCAGAGTGTGAAGCTTTACTACTAGGGTTGAAGTTAGTTGAGAAGCATGGAATAAAGAAGTTGTGAGTCATTGGTGACTCAAATTGGTTGTTTCCCAAGTTATTTCCAAATTTAAATCTAAGAATAAAAGGTTGAAACAATATAGGAATGTTGTTTGGGATTCAATTGAACAATTTGATTCTTTCAGTATTGACTGGTTAGAGAGGACTAAAACTCAAGTGGCAGATTTGTTGGCCAATTTTTCTCTCTAGACAAATGACATAACCTTTGTAGGAATCTCCAAATTCTATGTGCAAACAAGACCATCACTTCTTGACAACATATAGAATTGTCAAGTCTTCAATGTTGAAGAAGACATATTAATTTTTTTGAAATGCATAGATCAATATGAGAGCCAAGAGATTGATTTTGGGGAATTTTTTGAAGTGGTGGATGGAAAAGAAACTATATTTGGAAATGAAATAATCTAGCTCAAGATTAAAAGATCCCAATGTAATGTCCCATTTTTGGAATAACCCTAATTTTCCTTTAGTCTTCCTAAATTAGAATCTTGAGTAGGTATAAGATCAATAATTTTAGTGATATATTTTAGAGAACAACCCTCTTGGCTCCTCCCACTTAATTATTAGACTAATATTTTATGGATAATAATGATATGGATATATACTAATAGAATAAGTATGTATTTGATATGAAAATGGTCTATAGTTATACAATATTGAAATATAGAATAAACACTACAAATTGTATGCAGTTTTGGATTTGAACTTATCTGATTTCATGAATAGATAGTTGGAGAAAATGGTTGTATATATTATTGTCTTTACTATACTATTTCAATCATGTGATTCAATCATAGGCTGAGTGAATCATCACCCTTTAAGTATATTCTTGGCTTAGGGAACTCATTGCCCCCACTTTGGAAAAATCTCGACCTCTGTAGAACTGTAAGAGAAATCTTCTACTAATTGATGCCTTTGTTATTTTTAATTGACTCCATTTTATACTTGTGTTGGGATGAGGGACATAGCGCTTGTCCCAAAATATGTGCCAATTGGTCAGTGATCACAAATAACATCATCTCTTTATTAGCTTAGGTGATAATTAATATTTACTTGTATTATGTAATGATTTTGTTGATTAGCCTTGCGGAAGATCATTGTTGTTTTACAATATTGTGCAAATAAAATTAGGAGCTCCTCACTCAGTTGACTAACTAGTAGATCTCTATTCAATGTAGTTTGACTTGGTCTAAAGTGGCGGCTAGGAGAATGTCTAAATCTGGAGAAAGCCAATAATTTTCCAAATGGATGCGTTTGAAAATCAAGAGCAATAACTTGTAATGCTCGCCTAGATTGTGAAAAAAAAAATATCGTGGATTGCTATGACAAGTGAATAGTCAACATTGATATAGCCGAAAATCCATGGCAAGGCGTATACGGTGGAATGGAGTTCAGTTTAGGCTATTCCAATTGGAGGATTTCCGACACCACTTAGTATCAGGCCACACTTAAGGACCTATTATATTTCATATCAACATTTATTCATTTAGTTGAGTCATAAATATTATGTTAGTAATAAGTTATTTCACTTAATTAATTAAGTCACTTATAACTTTATTTACTTAAGCTAAACTTAGGCACATTAATAATTAATTATTTATTAATTATTAAGTGTGCACACTAGGGTTTCCCTTTCAGGTTACACTTTAGGGTTTCTTGATCTCCTTCATAAGGATTGATCTCATTGTAATTATTTGATTCCCTCAATGCATTTTTACAGCTTGAGCCTTGCAAAGCGTCTTCTTTATTGTTATGTTCATCTTTCATACTTTGTGATAGGTTATTGCATGCAAGTGATTCTTGGGGCTTGTGAGGTTGGGTTTCTCAACTTCTACATGGTATTAGAGCCTCCCTAGCTCACTTCCCGAGGCTCGAAAATCAAAAAAAAAAAGAAGGAAAAAGAGCGCATGAAACTTGCACTACCACTGTAAAACCAGGAGTCACCCGCCCACCACTCGGCGGCCACTCGTGCACCGCTCGCATGCCACCCATGTGCCACCATCGATTGGCCCAACCCCTATGATCTCCCTTTACACCTATCGCCGGTCACATTCGTGACTAGGTGCTACGCGCCCGGCCCCCGCCGACCTCCCAACCCCTATGCAAGGTCACATTGGTGACCAAGGGGTTCGCCCCAGCCCTCTATCACTAGCCCCCTGGTCGCCATATGACTAGGGGCCAAAATTTATTTTATCCCCTGAGGGCCAGAAGGGCTTATTGGGTAGTTTGGATCACTTTCACACAATCGAGCATATTTTTTGCGTACGATCTTCATTTTGTGAAAACAAGGTATCATCAAAAATCTGGTTCTAGGCACTATCCATTGGTGCTGGTTTTTTTTCTGGTTTCTCTTTTTTGATGCCATTTTCACGTGTCAAAGTCAAAAGATTGTTTTTGCACTCTAGGGGGCATAAATTTTGCATCTTGGCTTTGTTTTGCTCAAACTTATAGGTGTTCGAAAGATGGTTTAGTGCTCTACACAATGATCAGACTTATTTTCCCATATTTTTCCCCAGGTATATTTTATTTTGCTTTTTTTCACAATTTGCTTAATTACTTGGATGTTTTGGCACTTGGGAACCTCATGTTTACATCATTTGGCTCTATTTAATTTGATCTACATGTTGTAAGGTCAGTTTTCTTATATTGTTTAATTTTAAGTGTTATCATAGGTTTTTCTACTCACCCTTCAGTTGTAATTTTGGAACGGGGTAATTATGAGTCATGGGAAAAGGGCATACTTACACATTGTAAGTGGCTTAATTATTTTCCTTATTTGTATGATCTAATACTTGAACTAGCCACTTCAGAGGGAAAATTAGCTTGGGATATTATTAGATATCACATAGTAGGATTTATATTATCTAGTGTTGATAATGACACTATGTGGGCTATATTGGACATTTTATATCCCCATCCACTTTGGAAATGTCTTTGAGAGATCTATGGAGACCCCAATCTCTCTCCATTCCCAAAGGATCCTGCTTCAAATTGTCTCTTACCCATTGCTTGGAGAGAGAATATACCCTTTGATCATGATACTTTAGAGGAGCTTGAGTATTTAGACATCCTTACATGTTCTGATGGATCATAAGCTTGCCTCATAGTTCCTACTCTTCAGACTGAGATTACACATTTATCATTCATTGTTCCTGATGACATCAGTATCGCCACATTGGCCCCTATGGATTTAGTTTAGCATCATGACCATCTTGGTCACTCATTATCTACTACATCATGGGATTCTTATCTTACAGACACATTCTTGTTTGTTGAGTCTCACACTGTAGATCTTGAGGATTATTTTGAGGACATACTTCTCCTCTACCTTGAGAGTTAGGTTATCACTGTATGCCCACCATTATCCATGGATTCAGAGGTTGCATTTTAGGAGTCTTCACATCAGTTTGGATTTGGCATCATGTGTTTCAGTTCAGATAGAGAGATTCTTTAGCATCCTATCATGGCACACATCTTGAGATAGATTGGTTCATCACTCTTCACAGGGTTTCTTCGACATCGTCCTATTGATGGTGAAAATGACACAAACAACATTTAAACAAAATATTTTTACTCTATTTCTCTTGAAAAAGAAAGACAACATATAGTAGCCTAAATCCCAAGGTCCTGGTAGTTGGTTCTCAACTGTTTGGTGTCACTCAATCGGTCCACGCAACTGTAATATTCAAGGGGCTTGTTCTGGTAACAAGGAATACAAGCAATGAATTATGCATTGAGCTATTCTTAATAAAGAAAGGGGGTTTTAAACAAAAGAAATGATAGATCAGAGGGTAAATCAGTAAACATGAATAAAAATTATCTAGCTTTCGGACATATATCTTCAATAATGAATGTTTTTCCAATAGATCAAGAAAACCATAGCATGATACAATTTACAGAATAATCCATACTATTGCATGCATCTAAGGTGCTTAATTTAATGTCACAATCACACATCATAAATATTTCAAAGATTCCAAAAGAACACACTTTCATTCATTGCCAAGATCATAGATCAATAGACTTCAATAAATTCATTCACCGATAATCTAATGAGATAATCCTTAAATATGGTTTCTTCTAATAAATTTCATCACATAAGAAACACTCATGCTTCAGCACAATCACTGGCATATAGATAGATTATAATTCATCAACCTTATCAAGTAAGACTCAATTCTAACACCATATTGCATAAAAACTTGTAATTTTATTCAATTGTAAATAAAAAAGTATCTCTGTAACAACTATGAAAAATTATATCTCCTACTATCAGGTGGCCAATTCTATTCTCTATTAGCTGACCCTTACAATATGATACCCCAAGGGTATTTATAGAAATACAAAAATTTGAAGTCCTCTCTATTTTAGGTCGATCCACCTTTTTAGGGATTAAAGTCTTCTTAGAAACTCAATTAAACTAGAAGAAAAGAATGGAGAGGAGAACAGGAAGTCATGCACCCACAAACTTCCAGTTGTGCATGCAAAGAAGAAAAAAGAAAACCATGCATGCACGAGGCTACCAACTATGCATGTGAAGCCTGCTCTGCAATGTACTCATCAAAACTAGAGAAGAAATATTGAAGCACCTCCAAATCTAGCCCATCAACCCAATCGTCTTCAAATTTGATCCTTTCTAGCTCCGTAACACCAAATCCTCTCATGTCCTTTAGCTTGGTCAACTCCCTCTTAGCTGCCCTTATCTCTTCTTTAATATCCATTAATCAATCTAACAACATATCTTCACCATCATCTCCTTTTTTCATGACCTCTTTAAACCTATCATCCCATTTTTCCTTTATTTGGTTCAAAGGCAGGCCCTCCTTTACTAGTATATCAACATTTACTATAACAAAAATAATTGATTCCAACTCCTCAAACTGCTCATTCAAATCCTTAACAGAATCCTAAACTTCACTTTTATGTTTGTATAGAAAATCAGACCTAAATCGAAGTATGCTAGAAGTTTTTGACAAGAAATCTTTATTGTCCTCTTTGAGTATTGACTATTCTAAAATAGTGGACTTTGACAATTTGATAACCTCCTTCAAATTTTGATTGTATCCTCTATTTTCCTCCTCACGTTCTCCCAATACTTTGACATACTAGTTCATTTCCTCTATTAGCTTCTCAGTCATTTTATGAACCCCAAAACTATCATCCAGTACTTCACTTATTTCCTGATTTATCTTATCATTCCACCTATCCAACATCTATTCCTTACTCCTTACTTGTACCAGATCATCCACCTCTTTCTTACTAAGAAAAATTAGTGTTTCAATGGTGGCATTTTTTTGTGACCTCGGAGTAGAAACACTTTTCAAGAAAGAATGCAACTGATCTAACTGAGCCTTAAGCTCATCCTTTCTTTGCTTGTCCTTCATCATTCTGGATTTAGTGGATGAAGCTACCACATCTATCAAATTCATCTACTGATCTCTGGTGGGTCTCCCCAAATTAAGAGTACCCAATTGGTAATCAGCCAATTGCATGTCTCTTACATCCTTGTCCATCATTGGTATGGCACATTCAACAATAATTTCTCCCCTATCGGTGAGTCTGGTGGAATGTAGGATCTTGGCCTTCTTTGTGGGCCTTTCTTTCTCAATTTACTTCATCATGTCATCCCAATTGAGAGGGTGTGAAGGTGTCACTAATCTCTTCTGAAGATCCAATTTTCACCAAGTGGGAGCTCTTGGAGTAGTGGTCATTATAGTTGAAGAAGAAGCAATAGTAGTAGTAGAGGGTGGTTGCACATTTACTTGAGGTTGAGAATCAACCCCTTGTTTCTCTTGTTGTTCTTGCTCCACATTTGTCTGAGAAAT